>CM068955.1:75210281-75220755 GCA_035128595.1 Eptatretus atami | reverse complement strand
CCATTGTCAACCTTGTGTGAGTAAAGTGTAGTTTTATGATTGTTTTGACTAACATGGGTCCATTAATAAAATTCAGGTTGGTTGCCCTTGTGGCTACCTTGGGGAACTCCTGTAATTTGCATAAATTCAAGATGGCCGCTACAGGTCAGACGATGGGGCTAAGTTTTTAACGGTCAACATATAATCTGCTGTTAATACCTCTTTTCCATATGATTTTGACATGAGGAATTCAATTCTGGGGTTATTTTTTACGTTCAGGAATAAATAGAGGTTCACATGAAATGTCCATGACTATTTTCTGCTGAAAATTATGCAACACCAATGCAAAGTGAAGTCATGAATGGTTCACAACAGTATGTTGATAATCAGAAAGCATACACATTGTCATGTCATCATATTGGACATCTTAGGAACAGAGGACATGGAGCCTAGTAGACAACTTACGTATTGTTCATTCCCATTCAGTACTCGTCCCCTTCCGTATCTTCGTCTCTTTCCAGTTCTGCTTCGACACTCCCTTCTTCCTCTTCACTTTCACTGTCCTCCACAGTCTTGTGTGGTTGAAGCACTTGTCACTGCAACCACAAGTGCAGTATCCGTGCAGGAGATCTTTGCATGGTGACAACTGCAACTTGCAGTACTGCAGGCTTCCCTCTGCTTTGCATCCACACCGCACAACATCCATGAGGTCCAAAGGGCTGGTGGAGTAGCAGAAGTTGCTGGCACTGGGATTCCATCTCTGATGTCCCATCCATATTTTGTAATGTCACGTTCAGGTGGGGCCTGCTGATTAGCTGATTTTGCAAGTACTGTCTGTAGATGTGCACGCAAAATATGTAGGAAGAGATTGATCTCAGTTGGAGGTAATGCCATGAGCTTGAGGGGCTTGCCAGACTTCCTTGTGTACATATAGTACCTCATCTCACTCATCGTGGTACCTTCTGGCTGACCATACAGGCACAGAGAAATGTCGCCCTGCTTCCATGAGCTGTTCATGGCTTGCGTTCAGCTCGCCAAGTGCGGATACAAACCAGGGAAGTTGCCAGCCTCTCAGTGTCTTCAGGGCTGACACTTTGCCCTTGCCGTATGGGTATGACGTGGTATCTGAGCCAGTGATGTAGTGCATTCCCAAAAGCTGCAGACACTTGGGGCCAAGCTGGTCACAGGTGGTGTTGATATCCCAAATTGCTCCATCCCACCTTTCCATCTGCACTGTGGCGTGGATGTTGTGCTGGTAAACCATCAATACAAAAACATCAGTGTCATCAGAGAGGATACGTATCACTCTTGCATTACATTCAGCAGCCATGAGCAGGTGTGAGATCATTGTAATGTCTGCTTCATCATGGTTGAACGCACCATGGCTACGGCTCTCCACAGTAACTCCTTCACCAAAGTTATAGGTACTCAAAACCATGGACAGCTGCAACTTGTTCTGCTTGTTTTTCAGGATGGCGTCTCGACTAGGCAGGGTGTGTTTTATTGTGAGGTCATAGTTGATGGAACCAATGCCAGCACGCCTCACTCGTTCATGGTCCTTTGCAGAAAACATCATAATATTTGTCAAAGACCAAGATCTTCTGACAGCAATGGTAGAAGCCTTGTCTTGATGGACTCAACTAAGACTGACACAGTTCCCTGAAAGGCCAGACAATATGATAGAGAAGTTGGCTCGTCAACAATGGTAACATCTGTTGCAGAGGCTGTTGTGCCTGAACACAGAGTTTGTGTGCCAGTGGTGCTTTGTTGCCTTTCCTTAAGCACCCATATTCATCAATCAGTGAGGGGTACTGTGCAGAGCTCAAACTGGAAGATAGGTCCTAGCTCCATCTGTCTTTGCTGTCCAATAGTCAGCAGCCTGAGGAAGATGGTTTCTAGATCAAAGATCGTCTTGTCCCCAATTTTCACTCCTTTCTGTAAATGCTCCATTGTCTTGATGGGGCATGTGATGGTTGCATGGAATCCACCTGGAAGGGATGCATGGAACTCTGCAACCATTTTCTGACCTATAACCACGGAATCCTCAACATTCACTTCAGCTTCTCGGGGAGCAATTCGACCATTGCAATGTTGTACAGATGTGGTGAGTGATTCTCAAGAGGATGAGACACATTCGACAATTCAAGTAAAGTCCGGCGCCTATCATCTGCATCAAGTTCTCTCCTCTTCTTCCCCTCCTCCTTGTGACGTGGTCCGATTCTTGTGTCCTTTTCTCTCACTTGGTCTTCATTGTCCTTGTTTGAGGAGGCAGGTAGATGTGCTCCATTGTATCTGAGATGTAGGCAGTGACAGGAAAGGAATCGATCCACTCTGCTACCATCTCTGGAGAAAGAGTCATACCCTTGCCAATTCTAATAGCAGTTTGTTCACTTTGGATGGCCCAGTGTAGTGCTGCAGAGGAAGGCTCCCTGATGAGCTGCTGCTTGTCCTAGACTGGGCAGCTTTCTTAGACAGTCGTGGGATAATAAGGTCGCTCTTCCCTGGGTGAGCATGCCCATACTCAAGAATGCCTGCAGGATGGGGTTGCTGAAATTCATGTGAGAGACATGAGTAGTGTGCCGACCATTAGGCTGAACACTTGCAGATCAAGATTATCAAACCAGGCAAAAATCACGCCAACAGTTCTACTCAACCCATGAATTGGTGGAGAAGCTGAGCATTGTCACCGAGAAAATGAGCAGCTTATTTCCTGAATCTCAGGACCTCATCATATGACGTTGTGAACCATGTTCATGAAGGAGCTTTAGAAGATCAGAACTGCCATGGCGGTGCAGTAGTTTGACAGCCAGTCCTAATGTTGTCTGATTTCTGGTACCTGTAACATGACTTTGAATTGACTGGCTCAGGCTTAGAGATTTCTTGTCATTTCACCACCAGACATAAGTCTGAAATCAACCTCAGTAAAGTTGGGCTTGTTGGCTTGTGTAAATCTGAGAGGTCATAATTGGCACTGTTGTACTTGACTGAGCGTGCCTCCTTCTTGATCTCCTTACCACAGAATCAATACTCCTCTCATCTGCATCATCCACTTAACCATTTTCAGATGGTTAGCAATGGACTCACGGAAACAACAATGGAAGCACATCCATCTACCCGAACTAACATAACGTCCTTACTCATGCAGTCTGTTAGTTTGCTAAACATATCACGTCGAGTGAGTTTGCCACCAAGATCACAGTACAGGGAATGGCAGTTCAACGCTATTCCACATCTTTGACCTGTCACAATTCATGCGCTCTGACGTTCTTTAGGCACTTTCTTCTGCAACACCATTGGCAAATCAGCATATTTAGGACTGTCATGAAACTGTTATAACAGCGTACATGGTATTTGCACTCAGCCGCAGGAGATCAACCAAATATCCAATATGTAACTTGACCGTTCTGGCTACTTCATCATTACGTTGCTCAGCAGCATTAATGATGGCATCTTTCATAGTTGGGATGGGATTACCTTCCTTGTCAAAACGTTCTTTAGTCATGCACTGACGAACACGCATCTCTTTCTGGATGTTTGTCATCAACAGGTAAGCATTCTTCGCCACAAAAAATGCAGTCACGTTTGTAAACAAACGCACCACTGCCTGTTGCCTGTGTGCGAGATCTTGTTGTCACTGTAACACAATCATCTTCAGCTTTTCTTTTCTGTGATTTACGAAGGTTCTCAATTTTTGTTTTGATGTAAGTACAGAGCATCCTTTGTGACATTCTATGCGAACAGCATCACCACCACCATCAACAATGTCCTGTAGTTTTGCACGTAGCTCTTCATCTCCACGGGCTTTGGCACAGGAGATCAATGTCTTGATCCCTTGATCAGCGAATTTCTTCAATTCCCTCCACCATGACACACGGGAAGAATGCACCTTGAATCAGCCATATCTGTAAAAACAAAACAATGAATTAGTAACTCGCATTAATGTCGTATGTGAGCGTCCAGTTGTCAGAATAGTGACCTTGTTGTCATTCAAAATGTATCTCACACGGCAAACAATTGCCAGGAACTCGAACATTGACCTCAAATTTACTTCTAATCACAAAATAAGGTTAAATACGATTCCTCGTGCCAAAATTATATGGAAAAGATGTCTCATGTGTAATTTTAAGTTCATTACCTAAAAAGTTATATTTTCAGCCCGGTCGATGACGGCCATTTGTATTTGCGCAAAAATAACAGATTTCCCCATGGTTGCCATCGGGCAACCAAGCTTAATTTTGTCTATGCATCCTGTGACAAAAACCACCATAAAACCATACACTTTTGAGGACAACAAGGTTACTTCTCTGGCAAATGGACTAACTTATTCGGATAGCTCGCTCTTGTGTGCTTCCCTCCCCGATTATTATTGTAAAATAAATCCCTGTTAAAGTTCCAGTTCGTTGTTTGTGTTTTCCTTCATTGACCCAGCATGGTTGGACTTGAGAAATAGTGAGGCCGATTGGGCCGGTAAGTTGTCATTGGGACCGGCGCGGCTCTGGTAACTCCGCTCGGTTACGCCGGATCCGAGTCGGTACCTGCGACTCGGTCCGGACAGAGTCGGCCGAGGTGTGATTTTCCCGGTAGTTGGACGATGTGGGTACTTCGTATATTGAAATTAGGCAATTAACCCTACCCACGCCGTCGAAGTATTGGCGACCACGGTCCGCTAAGGCAGTGGTTCTCAACCTTTTGGAGCCGCGACCCCAAAAAATTGAAGTTGGGGTTCGCGACCCCCTCCCGACTCCACTTGAAACCACTGCAGTGACGTCACAGAGCACATAAAAAATCCACAGTGCCTGGAGCACATTGGTCAACGCCTAGGTACTGCCAGCTGTTAAAACTAAACTAAACTGACATCACAAATAATTATTTACACTCTGATGTATAACACAGTAAAAACAGCCAGCCACATTCATAAAAAAGGCTTCTGTAATTGCAAGAGCGGTATGTAGCCTATTTATGCACGGGACAAGACTGGAAGATTGACGACCCTCTGCTGCAGACAAGGTTACTATCACACATGACAGCTACCAGACGTACACAAACCTTGCATTACTGACCAAAAATATACAAAACTACCAAAACTACCACTTCCAAAACTTTAGCTTTCAGTCCCTTCTTGTCCCTGCATGGCGCCAGTCCATCTGTACACACAGAGATCAATTTTCCAACTTAGCCCTCCTCGCACATTTTACTGTCTAGTTTGTTAAAAATGTCACGCACAGTGCAAGTTCCTTCAAGTGTCGAGCAAAACAACATATCCTCGTACATTTTCCCTCGTAGCTGTATCTTGCAAAAACAAGTCACTGTGCATCACTGGAAACATCCGTTGTTTCGTCAATTTGGAGGGAAAATCCCCACTTTTCTTCACTCGTCAATGAGCTGCTCTTTAATGTCTGCCATTTCACCAATTCGCCTCGCCATTGTTCATTAGACAGTGGAATAGTCTCAAGTGTGCTAGCTATTTTTTCACCATGCATAGCTCTGTCATTGCAATCGCTGCTGGGCGGATCAGGCTCTTTGCAGTAGTATGGGGCTTTTGGATTGAGCAACCAGGTATGCCACTTCATATGAAGCCAACAGGGCTTTGACAGGGATTGTAGAGTGCTCACATACAGTCGTCTTTTGGCTCTGAGTTCTCCCTCCTTATGAGAAAAAAAATCTATGGTTTGTCAATGTAGGATAGGTGTTTGGTTTGTAAATGTCTCTTCAATTTCACTGGTTTCAAGCTTTCGTGAACAAGCACTTCTGAACACAGAACACACTGTGGATATTCTACTTCATTTTTGGCTAGGCATGTGAATCCGTACTGCAGAAAGTCAGTCTGATATTTCCGACGCTTGTTGGAGGCCAAATCTGCCGCCGGCGCCTTACGTTTTTCAGTTGAACTCGTAACAGTTGGCCCACCTTCACATGTGTCGTCTTGGTCCGCATCTTGAGCTGGCAGACGTTTTTTGACAAGCCACCGATCCATATTCAGCTACCTTGTAGTAATTAGCTAGCGGTAACATTGACTTTCAGCACCCGCCACTGTGCCGCATGCGTGCTCTTACACACACACACACACACACACACAACACACACACACACACACACACACACCACACAACACACACACACCACACACACTAATTTCACTTGCTGCTCAAATCTGTTTCATAATGACTACATTATAACATTGGCATGGGAGACTAATTGAAAAATCATTTTCAAAAAAATATTTATGAATTTCTTTATTATATATTGTTTTATTTGTTTTGACAACCTTCCCGCGACCCCGAAAACAATCTCGCGACCCCCAGGTTGAGAACCATTGCGCTAAGGACCCTGACCTTTGGAGTTATCCGAGAGTCACGACCTAAATTCCGGGTGTTCGGTGGGAGACGACTCCACCCCCCATCTCGTGGTCATTTATCGCCACCGACCCCTGGCCCACAACAATATATGGGCTGTGGGTGGTGTGGTATTAACTGGATTTTACATGGGTCCCATCTGGGCTGCCCACGTCATTTTACAAATATAAAAATGAACATAAACAATCGTGTAATATACAGTTTGGTGTGTTTTACACTGTATCAATCTATCGTATTTATTTGGACAAAATGTACCTCGGTTCAACGTGGGTTTGGCGTGGTTTATCCCATTCTCGTTCCCCTGATGAAATATCGCGTGATTTTGACGTCCCGCCCAAATTTGCTTTCTCGAAGGTTCGCGGTTTCCGCCATTGTTCGATTACAAATCTTTTTTTTTTTTTACAGCGGCGGGGGGGGGCGGGGCGACATTGCACTGTTATATAATTGGCTATTCTGTCCTTTATCTTCTGTCACACTTATTGTTGGGTGTGATGTGGGCGGAGATTGCCGGGTGGATTGTGGGCTGAGATTGCCGGGTGGATTGTGGGCGGAGATTGCCGGTGGATTGTGGGCGGAGATTGCCGGTGGATTGTGGGCGGAGATTGCCGGGTGGATTGTGGGCGGAGATTGCCGGGTGGATTGTGGGCGGAGATTGCCGGGTGAATTGTGGGCGGGGTTAATGCGGAAGAGCGACGTTTTTTGTGCTGAATCGTTTTGTGTGACGCGGAAGTTGATTTTCTTGGAGCAGGAAGTGATAATCTTCCTGTTCCGTTAGTTGTTGACGCGCAGCGTTGTAACTCTCGTTACAGCGCGGCAACATCGAGCTGTTATATAATTGGCTATTCTGTCATGTCTTCTGTCACGTCTTCTGTCACACTTATTACAGCGCGGCGACATCGTGCTGTTATATAATTGGCTATTCTGTCCTGTGTCTTCTGTCACGTCCTCTGTCACACTTATGGCCGAGTACGTCCCTTTGATCTGAGGGCTATAAATAGAAATTTGTCCAACGTCACAACTCTTCCCATCATGCATGCTAATTCACCGTGTCTACATTTAAATTTTATAACTGCAAAATTGTTTCATCATTCTTAACCTCGACTTTTACTGCCCCCAGCCGCGCAATATCGAAGTATTCGCTTCTTGTTTTTTTCGTTTCTACCTCTGAATGCGAACGTTTTTTTTTGTCTCGCGTATATTAACGTGTCGACAAACGTGAAAAATGATCGACGTCCTGCCAAGTGTTTGAAGTTTAACAGCCGAGCTCTTCTTCTGAGGGACATGAGGTAATAAAACCTGCAACATATGTCGAACAACGATACGAGCTTTCAGGTAAGGATTTGAACCTTGGTGTGTTGTTTTAACATTACAAACAAAAATTTTTTTTTAATACAATGTCGAAGTTCGTGGAAGAGCTTGTGCATTGAACAGAATACAGAACACAACAAAACGAGACGAACAAGGAACAAAATGGAGGGAGAACAATATTTAAGGAAAGCAATTAAATAATTGCAAAGACTAAGATCGAATTTTAACGATCTCTTGAATGAAATATTTCCTTTCTGCTTGAGTCCGTGTTGAGCAAAAATTATAAACCGTTCAAATCTCATTCTATGTAACATCATCATGTGCATGCTGTGATGGTATGACATTGGTTTGCGTTTGCTTATGGGTATGCGTTCACGGGAGCACGATGCCGTGATGTTTTGTGTGCCTGAATATAAATGATCATTCTCTTCAGACTTTGCCTCTTTATATATTATCATCTGCAATATAATTTTACATGATGGCAGCGGTTTTATGACACATGTTCGAGGCCATCAAGGTAACAAGCCGGTGTTTCCCGAGCCTTTTGTAATCGGCTCGTTCCTCGTCGACCTATGCAGCCGCCGCTACTTCGCGTGATACCTTACCTGTAGACAGACGGCTAATTTGTATCAGTGCCCTCAGCGCACACTCGGATTACTGCCGAGCGTTACAGTGAGTGTGCGCTGGCTGACAAAGCAAATTATTGGGGTAGAACTTCCCGTCTAACCTTACTTGTGCACTGCATCGGACCAATAAAGGAAAAGGCAACCAAAACGGATTGGAAATGACAACAAACAATTATTTATTACAAACACACAAGCAAGCAATAATTGAAAAGCAAGTATTTATAAGCAAGAAAGCAAAAAGGCACATAAGAGCAGATTTAACCATAACGCGTATTCTTCTTCAATCTTACTTTAAAAAAAAAGACTTTGTCATTGTTCATTCAGGGGCGAAGAATAAAACTAGGACTTGAAAATAAAAGTAATGAATGGAGAAAAGGAAAGCAGTCTTTCATTCTCTCCCTCACCTCACACACATACAGGAGAATGCAGAAGAAAATGGATGGGGAAGATTGGCAGTGGCGATGGGAACACGCAACCACGTCCCTGCGGTGCCCAGACCCAGGAGGCGAGTCCTCTCTGGCATTCCAGATATGCGAGCTGGATAGGTGCCTCACCCTCCTCTGCATCAGATTCTTCCTCCTCAGGCCCTCGTCGATGAGGTGCGCCGCCGTTCACTCTCCTCGTCCTTCGTGGCTGACAGGATCGAGATGGCAGGATGATGCTCGTGGAAGGAGTGTTATTTTTTTCACAGAAGCTCGACACCAACTGCTCGTGAAACTTTCCTTTCTTTCCCTTCACACATTTTTGTTCCTTCCCTCACGAGCCTTCTCAGTCTTTTAGTCTTCTGCTCATGCAAGCTTGTCCTGTTCGTTTCACCTTTCTGCTTCGCTCAGCCTTCTGCGTCTGCTTTCTGCCTTCTCTTCTGCTCTCTGCCTTTTGCTTCTTCCCTTTCTGAGCCATCTGCTCAGGAGCGCTCTTCTTCCCTGCTCTCTTGAGCTCGTACCGTGTGCTTCTCTGCCTCCCTGCTTCTTCTTCACATCACATTTTTTCCCCTCCTCCCACAATCCTTCCCTTCCCATTGGTCCACAGCCAATTGGGGCGGGTGCATGACGTCACTTGTGGAAATTGCCACGCCATTCTGAGAGAACTTTCAAGGAAGCCTCCGCCCCACCCTCTACGCGTCCAAAGCCGCAACGAGAGCCCCCAGCCCCCTCCTTAGCACGCAAAACACCCATTCTCACTGTTTTGCACTGTACCAAGCTCGCGAGAAGCATGGCAAATTGCAGACCACGATGAGCACCAAGCATCACGAACATGCATGTAAGACGCGACACGAACATGCGTGCGAGAGCACCCGATTGGTTACCAAGCAATGCGTGGATGGTGGGAACACATAAAGGAACCCCGCATGACCGAGGGCTTACCGATCGGCCGCGGGATTGATGGTAAGACTGATGGGGTGAAGGAGAGACTGTTGAAAGGATGTTTGATGGAGGGGAGATTATTGGTGGACCGATGAAACGGGCCAATGGGGGTAATGGAGGGATGATTGAAAATAACAGAGGGTTTGAACAGAATGATGGTGTGAAGGAAGAAAGATTCAAAGCAAGAGGGATTGAACAAAACGATGGAGTGAAGGAAGAAAGCTTGAAAGTACAGAGGAGGCGGGGGAAGACCTTACACAGGACAAATACAGCCTAGCCACGCATGCCCCCCGAACAGCCCTTTGACAAGGGACGAAGAACTATACAAAGACTAATGAAATCACTGATCCTCGGGTCACCTTCGTGTCCATGTATGCTCTTCCCCTGGGGGAAGAAAAGTGTCGGAGTTCGTGGTTCCTGAGGTGGTGGTCGTGTTGTTGGTCGACCACCCGCTCCCCGGTGTTCTGGCCTGCTGGGCGCTCCTTGGTGGTCGCCAGTCTTCACCCCTGGTCTTCTCCTCGGCGCGTGGCGCAAAGCTGACCGTGTGGGTTCGGGTCCCTCCACGTGGTTCACAAAGGAGCTCACAAGCCCTTCGGCGTCCCGAGCTCCGAAAGTGCGATCGACCAGCTGCGCGCTCGCGGCCAGGTAGCCAGCCGTTCTGACTCCCAGCCGAACTATCCTCCTCGGCTTGAGAGCCGAATAAAGACCCGGCGGGGTCCATTTCTTTTTTTGGGTGTGCGTGTCTGTGTGCGGGCCTGTCTTGTTAAGTGATTCTTGTTGTACATTATTTGCCTTGCTTATTCGGATAACTCTTCCCTTACGTGCTCCCCTCGTCCCCCGACTA
>CM068955.1:75121662-75132219 GCA_035128595.1 Eptatretus atami | reverse complement strand
ACATGACGACACACGTATGAGGCATGATGTACAAATATCCAAATAACATTGTTCTACAATAATTTAAAATAAAAAAGGATAATATAGACAGTTGCAAGCTCAAAATAAGCGAAAGAATGGCCCGCTCAACTGGACACTTCTTCAATGAGCGAGTGAGCGCCACTTTCTTTTGGAGAACGTGACGTCACCTTTAAAATAGTTCGATGCAAACTATTGTGGTTGCCTAACTTATGGGGAATTTAATGAAATTTAACTCCGAAGTTGTTATTTCGAGGCCGTTGAAAAGAACAGCCATGTGCCCATATATGGATGGTGACGTCACGTTCTCCAAAAGAAAGTGGCGCTCACTCGCTCATTGAAGAAGTGTCCAGTTGAGCGGGCCATTCTTTCGCTTATTTTGAGCTTGCAACTGTCTATATTATCCTTTTTTATTTTAAATTATGTTAGAACAATGTTATTTGGATATTTGTACATCATGCCTCATACGTGTGTCGTCATGTTTTGCGAAAATGGCTGGAAAACGGGTAATCGCTCCCACTGATTCCAGAAAGAATCAAACATTCGCCGGCAGTGGATAAGATTTGTACAAACAAAACGGGCGAATTTTCCCCCAAAGAAAACGGGTAAAGAGGACCCTTTGGATAGACTTGTCATTTGTGGTGACCATTTCACAGCCGAGGATTACGAAGGCACGCAATGAGTGAGCTCGGTTTCAAAACAAGCGTGACGCTGTGCCCACCATTCAGCCTTCTCCTCCTCAGCTGGCTCCTGCTTCATCTTCTCACACTGTGTCACCTCTCAAGGATTGGGGCATTGTGTTTATCTATAAATGCGCGTAAGAAATCGAGAAATTATTAGAATAGAGTAAGTCATCACTATCCGGAAGACCGTACGTTGTAACCCGTAATGGGGAACGCGGCTGAGATCTCTTCCCCATCGGCCACGCCATCATCACTTTCGCTGGGGTCAAGCTCAGCTGTCAGAAAGACTTCAACACCAAGGGTCCATTATTGATTCATTCTATTTCTGACTCTTGAGTGACTAGAGGGTTGGTGTGGTCGTATGGCAGCTTAGCTGCCGGGGTAGCTATCATTCTTGAAGCGCGACTGTGTCGCTGATGCAGTGCCCCTCTACCAGTACACACACTGGAACTGGTATCATTTTGCCGACCTCGGAAGGATGACAGGCTGAGTCAAACCCCTGGTGTATTAATTCAGCGGCCGACGGGGCTTGAACTCAGGACCCTAGGATCCCAAGCCACCACCCTAACCACTGAGCCAACACCAGGATACTAGAGGGTTAAAAAAAATTATTATATCAAGTCACAGACGAATCAAACTTTACATTATTTTATGCATCGAACAAGAAAATGAAAATCTACAAACCAATCTGTCTGGTGGAGAATGTCAGTGTGAACTTCCGGACAGTCAATGCTGCCACTTGTACACGAAATAGGCCGTTTTCTGGCACTTGCAAGTGGCTCAAATTTATATGGCTCAGGGCCAGAAACTCCATAGTATAAATTCCCATCATCCTCCGACTCGTCCTCGCAATATCGAATGAACACACTCAATTTCATCGCCGCTGAAATCACTCTCCGATTCGCATCTCGCCATTGTTTACACGCTGTTTCTGAATGTTCACGAAGTTTTCGGAGAACGTGACGTCATAGCATCTTCGGTAACTTCCGGTCTGTTTTTCGATCACGAGAAAAGTTTTGACTTAAAAGTTAATTTTAGCATATTTTGAGTTTCAAATGTAAGAAAATAAATACCCAACGATTATTAATGTGCTTACAACCTTCGAATCACGCGAAGTCATCAGCGACCCAAAACCTGCTCTTTAACGACTTCTGTTCCTTATTGACAATTATTTGACTTCCACAAATTTGAATTACACATTCGATGAGGCACCATGACGAGGTTTTCAAACATTTTCTCGAATTATCTTCTTTGTTAAGTTTTCGACGTAAATTGCACTTTTGTTAAGAACATGAGGTCTTGCCTGAAGAAGCCCTGCAAAGAATGTCTTGCCTATGACGTCATTGACGCTTTAAAACCAAAGTTTAACAGTAAGCTGGGATCATTGTTTGTGCTTTACATGTTTTGAATGGATTTTAATAAAAAGCTTATGACAACTTAAGATATTCGACTGAGATGCTTTTTCATAACTCCGATTACCAAGGAATATCAGCAATGGTCGCCATTGGATGTTAAAGATCCAATGATGTCTTTCGGGAGGAGTGGCAAGTTTTCTCTGACACCCTGAACAAATTCCAAAAATCCTGCACTTTATTACTGATGGGAAGGCAATGGCAATTCACACAGCATAACCAAACACGAGCATAACCCACACAGCATAACAACCAAACCAAACCACAAGCATAACCAAACACAGCATAACCAAAACAACCAGCATAACCAAACTACCCAGCGTAGCAAAACCACCCAGCATAGCCCCAAACTACCCTGTATAACCAAACCACCCAGCATAACCAAATTATCCAGCATAACCAAACCACCCAGCGTAACCAGACCATCCAGCATAGCCAAACCACCAGCATAACCAAATTACCCAGCATAACCATACCAACCAGCATAACCAAAACCACCCAGCATAACCAAAACCACCCAGCATAGCCAAACCACCCAGGACAGCTAAACCACCAGCGTAGCCAAACCACCCAGGACAGCTAAATCACCCAGCATAACAAAACCACCCAGCATAACCAAAACCACCCAGCATAACCAAAACCACCCAGCATAGCCAAACCACCCAGGACAGCTAAACAACCCAGCGTAGCCAAACCACCAGAACAGCTAAACCACCCAGCATACCAAACACCCAGGATACCAAACTACAGAGCATACCAAACCACCAGCATAACCAAATTATCCAGCATAACCAAACCACCCAGCATAACCAAAACCACCCAATAACCAGAACCATCCAGCATAGCCAAATTACCCAGCATAACCAGACCATCCAGCATATCCAAACCACCCAGCATAACCAGACCATCCAGCATATCCAAACCACCCAGCATAACCAAAACCTTTTATAAAAGTAGCCCATTGTGTGTCTTTTTTTGCACGCAGCACATGGCTGTGGCTAGCATAACTTACTGTGGTCACAGCTGTTCCACTGATGCAGTGTCCCCTATAGGTTAGAGCAAGGTGCCACTGATAGCTTGCCTACTTTTCACAAGGACACCATGGGATCTCATCTTCAAAGCCCACCAACCAATGCTTGCAGACGAGACGCCCAGTTTAACATCCATCCGAGAAACGGCGCACACATTGATGTACTGTATCTCCATGCCTGTGAAATGCCATGCCGGGATGACAGTTTTATAGTTGGGTCAGATTCAAACACAGGCTATAAAGCTCCAGAGTCGAGTGTGCATACCTCTGGGCTATCCTGTCGGCCATGCCATTGTGTGTGTGTGCGCTACCACCACTGCCAAATTCCAAAATCACGCCCTGGGAGAGCATTGGAAAACCGCAAGCATATTTCATGCCATGAGACTGCTTCAGCATTCTCCTAATCTCCTGCCAAGGTCAATGGTCCATCACATTTGATTTGGGGCTGCAATGCATTATCCTTCCCCAGCATATTCATTCATTTATTCGTATAGGTAAGAAACCAAAGCTCACTGAAGAGCCAAATGACAGAGGATGGAAAATTATTTACATGCTGTTGGGGTGGCGGGGATCAGGTAGATGCACAATGTACACATCTGCTCAACAAACAAGTTTAATGAAAGTATAAAATATCGTAGATACGGTGAAAAGCTTGGACACACTGTGGTTGACAATGAAGGATTGAGTGGTTAAACGCTTGCAGCTTTTGCAGGTTAAAGAGGGTCAAATGGCTGCGAGGGCAGGGTTTGCAAGGTCACATGACAGGGATGGTACAAAACTGAGAGGTTACCAACCTGCCTGCAGTTGCAGAGTGCAGGAGTCATGTACCTCACTCACCTGAAAGATAAAGGTGATGGTGCCTAGAGAGCTTCAGCATGTCCATGACAGTGATTGCTGCTTCTGGTGATGTTATTACACAATGGAAGCAAAGATCTCACAGTGAGGTCTGTGTAAAGGTATGATGAGTGACTACGGTATACGTGCACCCTGAAGAAGAGGTGTGCAAAGAGAAAGATCGTGGGCCCAGTTATTTTCTTCCATGAAAAAAGTCATGCAAATGAAGATCAATCAGGGTTTCAATGAAAGGTCGACATCCTTCAAAAACAACACCATTTGTATTGCCTTACCTTAAGAAAAAAAAACCCAAATCGAATCGCCTGGTTATTGTCACTTACCCAATTCATACACCAAGTTTTGTCATAACCCGTCCACAACGTTTTGAGATATTGTGCTGAATATCTTTTATAATCTGTCCGTCCACAACTTTTTGAGATATCCTACTCTTATATTGTTTTGCCTCTATCTCTAAATGGTGAAGAATCACTTTAACAATTATACTATTTGGATCCGGATCCAGATCTTCACCAAAATCGAATCAATTCGACCTTGTCACAAACCCAACCTGTCCACCAAGTTTCATCCGAATTTGTCCATAACTTTTTGAGATATCTACTCGCAGACAGTCAAACAGACAGGGGTGAAAATAAGCTTCCACAAGCCTCGATCATGTATATATATCTATACCAATAAAACAAAAACATTTCACTGAGGAATAGCCTTCATGGATGCCTGCCTTGCCTGGACAGTCTGGTCCACGTGTCACATGCCAGTACCTATTTGCTGGTTGGCTCTTTAGCACTTATTGTATCCCCTTAACCAAACAGAAATATCAGTTACCCCATTACCACTGAAGGGGCACATCATTTATGAACATTCTAATCTACCAGGTGTGTGTAGTCACGTTCATTCCAGTGGGTAACTACGACATAGCCTTGAATCTGCAATGGTCACGTTCATTCCAGTGGATAACTATGAGTAACATTGAATCTGCAAGCTTAACAGTGAACCTCACCTGCATTCCATTCGGGGGTTCTAAGGAAGCACAAGTTTTTATACTTTGTGTTTTGTTTTACAAGGGGAAGGTTAAAGCAATGGAACTGCTACCTGACCTTTGACATCAGAAAATATTATTATTTATCAGCACACTAGCTTCAGAAATAGTGGTTGTCTTGCACTTACGTATATTGGACCACTGTATGACAAGCCCACAAGCCTCTGAGAGACACAGTGGCCCAATCCATGAATAATTGTGGACAGGGCAAGCCCTTGTTTCATCCGAGAGATTGACATCTCTCCTTATTCTAGCAAGTGCCAGAGGAGAACTGAAATATCTTTGCTGTGGATTTTGAAAGAAAGGCCTGAGAGTCTCGAAAAGGTCTTGGCACCTGGAGTTCTGGGCATCGATTCATTATATTTGGTCCAAGAAAATCATTGAGAAACCGTTTCTTCTCGCTCGTTAATGACCTTAGTTGTGATCTCAGGAACCAAACTGAAGGAGGTCATTACCTCCCCACAATAAATGATGTATTCATAATTGTGTTCGTTTTTTGGTGAACTTTGCATTGATCACAGTTTTATGTTCACAGCCCGAATGATGTGAAAAGACAACCCTGATGTGGATTTCCCCAGAACTGCCTCAATGATGATGATGTCGTTACTGAGATTAGCTTGGGAATGATCAATCTAACAATACCAATGAGGAATTTGAAATCAATGTGAAATTTACTGTAAGACAATGCTTGCACATGTCATAGTACATGATTTTGATCTCCTGTTGAAGGGTCACCATCTATAGAACACCATGTGTCAGGTCAGGTCAGGTATGGGAGCATGCGCCGGAGCAGTGCGTCATTGCGTCCACTTTCCGCCGGTACTCCAGGGGCCTCCGTCTGGCCATTCCCAGCAGATGCCTGGCCCATCCCCAACTCCTTGAGATGCTAATCAACCTGCAGCAACCACGAGACACGTGGTCAGCCCATTGACCTTCTCCACTCATGAGGCTCCCTCGCTGAGAGAATCTGGTGAGCAGGATCAGCGTCAATAAAACCAACCACATGTCCATACAGCCACAGCTGGCACTCACGGACTATGCAGGTAACAAATCTCATTTCAGTCTCCATCAGCAACCGCTCATTGGATAAAAAGTCCGACCAGCGATAGCCATGATTCTCCGAAGAGATCTGGTACCAGAAGAATTAAGTCTCTGTCTCAGATCCCTGGTCAGAGTACAAGTCTCACATCCATAGAGCAAGACTGGAAGCACCAAGAACCTGAAGACTTGGACTTTTCCTCGCGCACAGGTACCGGCAGCACCACACCCCATGATCCAGTGAATCCATGACTCACCAGGCCTGACTCAGATGTCTGTTGACCTCTGGCTCACAGCCAGCAGAGACATGAATATCACTGCAAGGGAAGTGAATCTCTCTGTGACCTTAACATCCTTGCCACAAACAGATACAGACAGGACAGCAGCATCAAAGATGTCATTGAAAGCCTGGATCTTGGTTTTGACCCAGGAAACCCATAATCCCTGCGCTCGACTCCTCATTTAGCACCTCGAGGACCCCCAAAAGAATATCTAGAGTCTCTGCAAAGATGATTGCATCATCTGCGAAATCAAGGTCAGAGCTCTTGACATTCCAAAACCATGCACTGCAGCTTCGATCTCTCCGACATCCTCCCAAACCAGTCCATACAAGTGCTGAAAAGTGGGGGCCAGTACACACCCCCTGATGAACTCCAGTAACAACTAGAAATGTCAGAGATGGCATCCCCACATCTCATAGTACACTCAGTACCAGAGTATAGTTCAGACATCAGATTGATCAGCTTTGGTGGCACCCAAGAAGACCAAGATCCTCCAGAGGGCATCCAATTCACTCAATCAAACGCTTTACAGAGATCAACATAGGCTGTAAGGAACCCCTGCCGAAACTCTCGTCTGCGTTCAGTGAGGACCCGAAGAGCAAGGATACGGTCAATCGTTGACCTCTTTGGTGTAAAGCCTGACTGCTCTGGACGCTGGTGCTCAAGCAGATGGTGACGAACCATATCACGAATTATCCGAGCAAAGAGCTTGCCCGGCACTGATAGCAGCATCACCCCGCGGTAGTAGTTGCAGTCTTGTGTGATCACCCTTCCCTTTCCAGAGAGGGCCAACAAGGCCCTTCTTACAATCAGTTGGGATGATGCCTGTGTTCCAGGCAGAACACAGAACTGCATGCAACGACATGAGTACAGCATTTCCACCAGCCTTGAGAAGTTCAGCATGGATGCTACAGATCCCATGGAGCTTCACCCCATTTCAACTGGTTCACCGAAGCCTGTGCTTCCACACACGAAGGTGGCCCCAGATGATGGAGGGTCAGCAATCGGGATTGTAACACCCTGACATCCAACTCGACAGCTGGTGGATCAGCCTGGTACAGCTGTCAAAGTAACAGGCCCAGCGGGACTATACTTTGGACTCCTCTTTCAAAGCCCAGCACCCTCTGCTCGAACTGAAGTACACCCGAGGGACAGGCTTGGAGGATGCAATGCCCGAATTCTCCTGAAAGCAGGACGAGAATCATTTGACCACAGGTGATGCTCTACCCTCCTCTCCATACAGTGGGGAGAACAAGTATTTGTACACTGCCGATTTTGCAGGTTTCCACTTACAAAGACCGAGAGGTGTGTAATTTTTATCATAGGACACTTCAACTGTGAAAGACGGAATCTAAAACCAAAATCCTGAAAATCACATTGTATGATTATTATAAATAATTAATTTGCCATTTTTATGCATGAGATAAGTATTGATACATCAGAAAAAACAGACCTTAAATATTTTGCGTACAGAAAACTTTGGTTTGCATTACACGAGATCAGATGTTTTCCTGTAGTTCTTAACCAGGTTTGCACAGACTAGACGGGATTTTGGCCCACTCCTCCATACAGATTTCTCCAAGGATCCTTCAGGTTTCCGGGCCTGTCGCTGGGCAACACAGACTTTCAGCTCCCTCCATAAGATTTTCTATGGGTTCAGGTCTGGAAGACTGGCTTAGGCCACTCCAGGACTTGAGATGCTTCTTTACGGAGCCACTCTAGTTGCCCTCGGCAGTGTGTTTTTCGGGTCGTTGTCATGCTTGAAGACCCAGCCACGCCCATTCTTCAATGCTCTTGTTGAGGAAGGAGGTTGTTGGCCAAGATCTCGCGATACATGCCCCATCCTATTCCTCCCCCTTCAATACGGTGCAGTCGTCTGTCCCCTTTGGCAGGAAAAAGCATCCCAAAGAATGATGTCCACCTCCATGCTTCCGGTTGGGATGGCTGTTCTTGCGGTTGTACTCATTCCTCATCTTCCTCCAAACACGGCGAGTGGAGTTATAAACAAAAAGCACTATTTTGGTCCTCATCAACCACATGGACCTTCTCCCATTCCTCCTTCTGGGATCATCCAGATGGTCATTGCGCAAACTTCAGATTGGGCTGGACATGCGCTGGCTTAGACAGAGGGACCTTGCGTGCGGTGCAGGAATGTTTAAATTCCATGACGGCGTAGATGTGTTACTATGGTTTTCTTTATACTGTTGGTCCCAGCTCTTTCAGGTCATTGACCAGGTCCTGCCCGTGTAGTTCTGGGCTGATCCCCACCTTTCTCCATGATCATTTGAGGCTCCATCGAGGTGACGATCTTATGGCATGGAGCCCAGACCGAGGGAGATTGACTAGTTATCTTGAACTTCTTCATTTTCGTAATAATTGCGCCAACAGTTGTTTGCTTCCACCAAGCTGGCGTTGCCTATGTCCTTTTTGTAAAAAGGCCCAAATTCCTCAGCCTTGTGCAAGTCTACAATTTTGTCCCTGATGTCCTTTAGACAGCTCTCTGGTCTTGCCCATTGTGGGAGAGGTTGGAGTCCTGATTGATTATTGAGTGTGACAGCTTGTCTTTTATGCAGATAACAAGTTCAAACAGGTGCAGTTAATACAAGGTAATCGAAGCTGGAGAATGGAGGGATTCTTAAAGACAAAAACTAACAGGTCTGTGAGGAGCGCCGGAATTCTTTACTGGTTGGTAGGTGATCAAATACTATTCATGCAATAAAATGCAATTAATTATTTATAAAAATCTACAATGTGAATTTTCAGGATTTTTGTTTTAGATTCGTCTTTCACAGTGAAGGTGTCTATGATAAAAATTAACAGACCTCTACGTGCTTTGTAAGTGGGGAAAACCCTGCAAAATCGGCAGTGTATCAAATACTTTGTTCTCCCCACTGTAGGCCTCTTGTTCCACCCTTTAGTTGCACATACAGTTTTATGCCTCAGCTCCCTGAAACAGCTCCAGCTCTGCCATTCAGCCTGGCCCGCGGACTCTGGTCAACAGTATCCCAGTTGTCTCTTGAGACACAAAAATTCTTTCTTCGCCGACGATGAGTTCCAAGACATCCAATCGTCAACATCAAGGATTGGTTGGTCTTGAAGGTACTCCACAACTCTTAGGCATCTCCTAAGTACTCAGACTCCCCAAATATCCACTACAACCTGTTCGCAAACTCCTCAGCTACCCTCTCATCCTTGAGCTTAGCCAACATCCAGCCTAGGCTGCGGATGGTACCATTCTCCTGCGATTGAGGCTGCAACTTCAGAGTTGCTACAACAAGCCTGTGGATCAGTATTGAGGAACTGAGCACTCTGTAGAGTCTGCAGTTCTGGACCATTCCTCTCGTGAACACATTCAACGAGCAATGTCTATCTCCTTTGCCACACCGCCAGCGTTGGAATACCAAGTCCAGCGATGAGCATTGTGGGCGCTGAAACCATGAACTATCACCCTAAGCCATGACTTTCTTGACAAAGTTCAAGGAAACTTAGTGCTATTCTGGGTTGGCCAAGTTTCCAGACCCATTGGGAACCAACACATGTCTCATAACCATCCCTATCAGTTCCATTCGATGCATTGAAATCCCCCAAGACTAGAAGTGTATCTCGCCTGGGGCACTGATCAACCACAGGACTCAAGCGTGGCATTGGAATGCCATCCTTCACGGTGAGATCACTCGCCTCAGTCAGAGCACATGCAAAACCAAGGAAATTGACACCCAAGAGCAGTGATAATCCTTAGTCTCCAAAAATATGCTCGTTAGACCGGTGTTACCTCAATTATCATTGAGTCAGCTTTTTAGGACACAGAGCTACAGCAAGTACCTCGGGCATGGTAAACCATCAGAGCGACCAGTACAATATAGGTGTTAACCACCCCTGCCATTATTCTCACCGCAATTCCGGTCTCACAAACCTCAGAAGAGTGCTGCAATACCGATGTGCAAACGCTTGAGTCAGATGATAACAGAGACAGCCGTTGATCACCCTCTCTTCGGGATAGGACATTTCCAGGCATCCCACCCGAAGGACCACTCAGCTTAACCCAAGGAGACCCCCGGTCTGGGCGACGACACCTCAGCAGCTCTCCAACACACCCTACCGCAATCTGACCTGGAAAGGTTTACCCCGTGTTTTCCTCTTATCTTATCAAAGATTGGGGCCCGAAGGCTTTGCCTCAAATCCGTCATCGCGGTTGAGCTGCTAG
>CM068955.1:75102038-75121637 GCA_035128595.1 Eptatretus atami | reverse complement strand
TGCACATATAATCATATTGATAAATTTTCAGAACATGTTTGGTGACCTGCAACCTGCTCTTTAATCAATTATTACCACAAAATAGTGACACCACCACTGGCTTTGGCTTTCAAACATCATGGGTATTTAATTTATGAGACGAAAGAAAGTTGTTTGAATCAGACAAAGCATACCACGCAATCGAACAAATACAACCATTTGTTTGTCTGTAATTCTGTCGAAGTTCCAAGTTGTCTTTGCATGTAGATCCCCAGCACCTTGACCAAATTCCTTCACTTTCAGTTGAATATCAGGCCAGGGCAACTGGTTCATGAAAGACTTGGGACAAAACCGTTCTTTCCCGACCCCAAATAAGGGGGAGTATAATTTGAGCCGTGAAAAGTAGCAGCAGTTGTGGAGATTCATCACAATCCTTGCACAACGACACAGTCTCAGTGTGGAATACAAAAATCATGTTCACTGGCTTTTCTCCCAAACCACATCCCCCATCTCTACTCTTGATCATTTTCTACCCCTTTTAATGCCACTAACCCAACCCTCTTAATTGTAGGTTTCCTCCCCTATTCTCTCCTAATTCCCTTGTTTGTTGTGCCCACCTACTGCCCCACTGTACCACTGTGAGCACATTTGGTTTCTTTTCTATTTCCTCACTTTCCAATAAATCCAGCTTTTTGTTACCACAAGTGCACAAAGCAAAAAGCAGAGTTAAGCAATTGGTTCACTTTGTCTGTCGTTCTGTCTGTCTGTCTACAGACGTCAGTTTATGATCGAGGATCTACTTAATTTCAATTCACGATTATATTTAGAACATTAATCAGAACATGAAATGGAAAACGAACCTGTAGTTTAACAGTACTTTGGTTCTGAATTTGCCAAATTGTTCGGAATCTCATCCCGACACACATGTGCAGAGAGGAGTAAAGTAATTTTTTTTTACTGTCTGCCTGTCTGGCAGTCAAACAAAATTGAAAATCATTCCAAATAGTAAACGTACTGTATTTAAGGACGTTATAAAGGGCACAAATAACCAATGTAATGTGTTAAATAGGGTGGTGTACAAGATACTGCATCAACAGCGGTTAAATACTGAATTTTTTTTTTCTTTTTTCGAAAACCTTTAGCATCTTTATTTTATTTCAATTGAATTATATACTTCAACACTGGAGGACACAAATCACCTTCTTGGCACTTTCAAAAACCTGTTTAGCAGTACTTGGACAAAATATTACGGCATTTTACGTCATCACAACCGATGAAATGTTCTGCTTGTAGACCCTCCCCATGTTCTTTTTTGTCAATACTGTGTGGGGTAAGGTGTTCTATGAACTTTCTAGTTTGGGAATTTTCTTTTAAGGTGACGCAAGGCTTCAACCTCAACAGCAAATAAGCTCGAAAAGGCCTAAACTCAATTGAAGACCTTAAGTGTATGTAAGCTACACAAAACAAACAACAGTTACCATATTCAGTGGTGTGATTAGAGCATCATCTTTGAGTCTGAGTGGTAGGTGGTTCGGTTCCCACCCTGGCCGAATCGTACCAAATACTTATCGGTGCTGCTTCCTTCACTTGATGCTCAGCATTCAGAGGATAGAGCATGGATAAACCATGGAGGGTTGGCATCCTATGTGAGCCCCACTGACTGAAAAGAAAGACCTCACCGCTAGATGGCACCACCAGCACCCAATGTGTTCCGCAAAGTTACTCTTCCATGTGTGACACCTCTTCCATGAGCCTTAAAAACTGTAGGAATTAGAGTTAGGCTTATATCACCATGATCTAATTCAGTAGTGATGAAGAATAATCGGTAATGAAGTATAACACCCTTTAAAATCAGGATATGTGAATGTCGCAATGTAAAATTATTACAAATTATAGGCTGAGTGAGTTTTCAAGAAGATTACTTGGGATTCAGACCACCCAGGCATCCGGCTCACTGCTCTTTGTTCTGCTAACGTCTTGCCTGGAGTGACAGAATCAAGACAGAGCACAGACTTCCTTCTGGAATCAAAATCTCTCAACGGCAATTTCTCAACACTGGTGGATATTTCTTTATCTCATACCTGGAGTTGCTAAAACCAACCTGTGTGAGCTCTTTTAAGCGTCGCCTCCTCCAGAGATGTTTAAAGTTAGTCTCATGTAAAATACGAGATTTGATCACTAATTTTTAATTTGACATTGTTATATGAAAAAATCCACCATGAAGCATCAAATGCATTTCAGTGAATTTTCCAGCAGCCAAGTCTTTTCCACCATTGCCTTAAATGAATATGTGACGTCAGGTGCATTTCACACCTCAGTGGAAAAATTGATAATGACCTCATATCACATTTGTCTTTAGTTTTAATTTGCACTTTTGTCTCACTATAAATGTATATTACAAAAATTGAATTGAAATATATGTCTGTTCAGTTACGAGAGAAACAAAATCTCTCTAGACTATCGCATGGGACAGAGTGAGCTCGAACGTTATCGAGACAATGTCGAAACAAGTGTGTTTTCAGTAATGGCTTTTGTAAAGCTCGAGTTTGCAGAAAGTTTGGTGATGACTGAAGGCGGTCTTTCATTCTTGCTGAGGTCTGGTGGAAAGGTTTTCACAGTGTAAGCCTCAAATGCTCAGCTTCATCAAGCAGCCATTCCCTAAGCTCGACTGATATCCAGGCAGTTCGGACCTAAATCAACAAACTTGCTCTCAGAGCAACAATGTAATCAGGTTCTCCTGAGATGTCTGTAGCACCCCCACCCCTTTCCATGACCGTTTGCTCCTCTGGGCAGTGATCTGTGCAATTTCGGCCAAAAAATTTTTTGCAGCACTTTTGAGCAGGTGTTTAAATTTTTTTTTAATGTTTAATCGAAGAATATACTGGAAGGGGGACATTCAACGGAATGTATGAGATGTATATGTATGGAACGAAGAATATACTGTATGTATATATATACATATGTATATGTGTATGTATGTGTATATGTATGTATATATGTATGTACTGTAGATATGTATGTATATATATATATATGTATGTTTATATATATGAATATATATATATTATATGTATATATTAATATGTATAATGTAATGTATTGTATATTATATATATATTACATACATATATATATATATATATGTATGTAATGTATAATATATATTATATATATATATATATTCATATATATATTCATATATATATATATATATATACATACATTATATACATATATATATATATGTATACATGTATGTATGTATATATTATATATATATATATATATATATATATATATATAACAGGGGGCTGCAAAAGTAGGTATACAGTAATTAATGAAAGTACAGTCCTTACTGTATACCTACTTTTGCAGCCCCCTGTATATATGTATATATATATATGTATTATATATTTGTATATTTGTATATATGTATATATATATATTGTATATTTGTATATATGTGTTATATTATATATATATATATTATATATATATATTTATATATATATATATATATATATATATATATTACAGTGGGAGAACAGTATTTGATACACTGCCGATTTTGCAGGTTTTCCCACTTACAAAGCACGTAGAGGTCTGTAATTTTTATCATCGGTACACTTCAACTGTGAAAGATGGAATCTAAAACAAAAATCCTGAAAATCACATTGTATGATTTTTAAATAATTAATTTGCATTTTATTGCATGAAATAAGTATTTGATACATCAGAAAAACAGAACTTAATATTTGGTACAGAAACCTTTGTTTGCAATTACAGAGATCAGACGTTTCCTATAGTTCTTAACCAGGTTTGCACAGACTGCAGCAGGGATTTTGGCCCACTCCTCCATCAGATCTTCTCCAGATCCTTCAGGTTTCCGGGCTGTCGCTGGGCAACACGACTTTCAGCTCCCTCCAAAGATTTTCTATTGGTTTCAGGTCTGGAGACTGGCTAGGCCACTCCAGGACCTTGAGATGCTTCTTACGGAGCCACTCCTTAGTTGCCCTGGCTGTGTGTTTCAGGTCGTTGTCATGCTGGAAGACCCAGCCACGCCCCATCTTCAATGCTCTTGTTGAGCGAAGGAGGTTGTTGGCCAAGATCTCGCGATACATGTATGTGTATATGTATGACCGTTTGCATATATACATATATTCACAACACGTGTGTGCCCCATCCATCCTCCCTCAATACGGTGCAGTCGTCCTGTCCCTTTGCAGAAAAGCATCCCCAAAGAATGATGTTTCCACCTACATGCTTCACGGTTGGGATGGTGTTCTTGGGGTTTTACTCATCCTTCTTCTTCTCAAACACGGCGAGTGGAGTTTAAACCAAAAAGCTCTGTTTGGTCTCATCAGACCACATGACCTTCTCCATTCCTCCTTGGATCATCCAGATGGTCATTGGCAAACTTCAGATGGGCCTGGACATGCGCTGGCTTGAGCAGAGGGACCTTGCGTGCGCTGCAGGATTTTAATCCATGACGGCGTAGTGTGTTACTTATGGTTTTCTTTGATACTGTGGTCCAGCTCTCTTCAGGTCATTGACCAGGTCCTGCCATGTAGTTCTGGGCTGATCCCTCACCTTTCTCATGATCATTGAGGCTCCACGAGGTGAGATCTTGCATGGAGCCCCAGACCGAGGGAGATTGACTGTTGTGTTGAACTTCTTCCATTTTCTAATATTGCCGCAACAGTTGTTGCCTTCTCACCAAGCTGCTTGCCTATTGTCCTGTAGCCCATCCCAGCCTTGTGCAAGTCTACAATTTTGTCCCTGATGTCCTTAGACAGCTCTCTGGTCTTGGCCATTGTGGAGAGGTTGGAGTCTGATTGATTGAGTGTGGACAGCTGTCTTTTATGCAGATAACGAGTTCAAACAGGTGCAGTTAATACAGGTAATGAGTGGAGAATGGGAGGGCTTCTTAAAGACAAAACTAACAGGTCTGTGAGAGCCGGAATTCTTACTGGTTGGTAGGTGATCAAATACTTATTTCATGCAATAAATGCAAATTAATTATTTAAAAATCATACAATGTGATTTTCAGGA
Organism: Eptatretus atami; assembly: GCA_035128595.1. Classification (NCBI taxonomy): domain Eukaryota; kingdom Metazoa; phylum Chordata; class Myxini; order Myxiniformes; family Myxinidae; genus Eptatretus; species Eptatretus atami. The sequence goes on along the minus strand of CM068955.1, from coordinate 75,116,606 downwards.
TTTTTGTTTTAGATTCCGTCTTTCACAGTTGAAGTGTACCGATGATAAAAATTACAGACTCTACGTGCTTTGTAAGTGGGAAAACCTGCAAAATCGGCAGTGTATCAAATACTTGTTTCCCCACTGTATATGTATATATATATATATATATATATGTATATATAATATATATATATGTGTATATGTATATGTATATATATGTATACTGGGCGTAGTGGTGTGCGCCTGTAATCTGGCTACTCGGGGGCTTGGGTTGGAGGATCGCTTGAGGACGGGAGCTCTGCGCTGGGCCGTGCTATGAGAGGGTGTAGGGCAGCCCGGAATCATGGCGAAACCCAATCCTTATCCCTGTGTCGTAAGTGGCGACCAGGGTTGCGTCAGGAAGGGCATCCGGCGTAAAACCTGTGCCAAATAAGTATGCGGATCATAACGGATGATCCGCTGTGGCAACCCCTAACAGGAGCAGCCGAAAGAAGAACAACACGTGTGTCTATACATATATATATATATAACTGCATTTTCATTCATTTGTGACGGCTTCGATATGTGATGTGGTTTTGGCACTCTCCCCACTCACAGATTGTAGTTGCACATTGATGTGTGTATGTGTATTGGTATAAAGACGGTATGTACAGTATATATCAGCGAGTTGTATCTGTGTGGTCTTTTTATTTTTATTCTTGTACAATTCCATACCTCTGGGCCAATTGCCCCAAAATTTTCTCCACCACATTATTGTAACACATGCTCGGTCAACAACACAATAATAAAATGCAATTCTTAATCAAATCGATGTTAAACCCAAAAGTAACATCAGTCTGGCTGATCGCGTGTCCTTGGCGTAGTGAGGGGTGGATCTTTGCCTATGCCTCAGCCCTTCCACCTCACGTTTGAAGGTAAATTTTGTCGGGAATCGAAGCAATTGCATTTAATATTTACATTCCAAATACAGAATGGCATTTAATGTACAAAGAATCCACAGTTGCCACGTGGCTACATTGAGTGTAGGTAGTCATCGCACAATCCTGTACGATCTCAAACAAGGAAATGAGGCTATTTGGCCCACCATTACCGTGGTGTACTCCCGGATTAATTTTTACCCCACGCATGCGAAGCGAAAAGTGGGGTTAAGCAATTGGTTCACTTCTGTCTGTCTATCCTTCTGTCTACTAAAGTCAGTTTATGACTGATGAACAACTTAATTTCAATTGAAGGTTATATGATTAACACAAACCGAAAGTTTAGCAGTACTTTGGCTTCGAATCCGTCCTAATCACACATGCGTAGAGAAGGTTAGAACTTTTTTTTACTCTGTCTTTCTGGCAGTCAAACTAAATTGAAAGTCATTCCAAACAGGAAAGTTACTGTTTTTAAGGACGCCATTAATAACACAAACAACAGGCATGAAGAACTAATGTAACGTACTAAATATGGTGCCCATGGTGGTGGTAAACTTCGGAATATTTTTTTCTACTACCTTTAAAATCTTTATTTTATTTCAATTAAATTATATACTTGAACATTGCAGAACACATCGCCTTTTTAGCACTTTCAAAACCCTTCCGTTTAGCAGTACTTGGACAAAATGTTACGGTATTTTACATCATCACGACCAATTAAATTTGCCACTCGTAGCTCTTCAGATTTCAAGCCCATGTCCTTGGTTCTCAAGACAGTGCTGGGTAATGTGTTCTATGAACCCTCTAGTTGCTCCAGCTTTAAACATCAATCTTCTTGATTGTTTACTCAAGTTTAAATAACCCGATCTTGATCGGGTGACCCAACTTGTTTTATAATAATCGAGGCAAGTATACTCTTGACAGAGCTTCAGGGCCTTCATGACTCGTCGAGAAACGTTTCAAGGTGAGAACTAATCTTCGGCAGATCGCCACTCCATCACAGAATTCTCGACTGGAGGTGATTCAGGCAGGAATTTGCAAAAAAGTGCCGGCGATAACTCACCTACTCTTCACAAAATGCAGTAAGGCACAGTGGGATGTTCAACATATATCAATGACTGGTGCTGGCAGATGAGTCCTCCGGCTGAACCATACTCCAATGGATAGCACACACATTGATGATCGCTCTGCGTGTGAAACAACAGGATGTCATTTTATCGCTGGGTTAGGATTCAAACCCAGGCAAGACAGCTCAGAGATGAGTATGCATACCTCTCGAGTCTAGGCTATCCTGACGTTTCTTGAACGATTGCAAGTTTGTTCTTTTTGAACCCTCATATAAACTCATATTGTCCTGTCACCAAAACCTTCACTCTTTATAAAAACGAAACTTCCCATATACTCTGTACTTGATTAAACTCTGTCACCTTGCTGTTTCATCCTCTCCCTATAGCACTTTCGTATAATATATAGTGATTAAACAAACCCGTACAGTAATAAGACCATTCTCGTGAATATATAAATCCTAGCACAGTGGGAAGCTTGAATCTATGTAGTTTAACCTTGGTCACTAGGGATGCAAATTATTGGCAAAGTTTTAAAGTAAACGTTCTTCATAATGTGTTATTCTTTACAAAACATCTCTTGGGATGTACTTTATAAAACATTTCACTTTTTTTTACGAGAATGAAATAGTTATAAGGTCATTGGAAATAACTCTGGTGTTTGAGAGAAACACCCCTCTACAGTTTGTATTTGTTGAAGTTAAATAAATGGAGTTAAACTAGTATGTTGGGGCTGTCATGGTGTTTTCATGCAACTTCATAACTTGTACAACCAAATGATGACAATCCAGCACGTATTCAGGACGCAGCGCACCACATTTTTCTTGTCATCAAAAAATTTACAAAACGTCAAGATTATGATGTCAAGATGATGTAATATGGCATCCAAGTCTGGAAGATTGCTTACAGTGGCCTGCAAAAGGTTTCACTCCCCCCCAACAAAGTTTTCACATTTTGATGCCACCTGAGCTTATTTCATGATGTTTTCAAATCGAACTTAATATATAGAATCTTCACAAACTACTCCAACGTGATAAAGTTAAAAAATGCAGATAAAATGTGATTAAATTTGATAAACAGAGAAAATAAGATGATTCTCAGTTGCAAAAGTATTCAAACCCTTTCCCCAATTAACCCTAAATCACTTCAAAAGCAAATTATTTGTTTGAAAGGTTACAAAATAAGTGTGATGGGTTTCACCTGTATGTAATCAGTGGTTTAACTTAAAAATTAAACTACCCCACTTATCTTAGGAGTTTTAAGGTGAAACTCACTTGGTCAGTAAACAAGGCAAATATAAAGACCAAGGAGCTTTCAAAAGAAGACAGAAATAAAGTGGTGGAGAAGCACCATTCAGGAGAGGGTTATGAGAAGATTTCAGTCACTTATTATCCCTTTGAGTATGGTGTAATCCATTATTAAGAAGTGGAAGACGTATCACACTACCCAGATCAGGTCGCCCGTCCAAACTCAGCAGCCGGGCAAGCAGGAAACTGTTTTGGGATGTCACTGTAAATCCAACAATGACTAAAGGATCTGCAAGGCTCTATGTCTGAGATGGGGATTAGTGTTTATCAATCAACAATATCCCATTCCCTTCACAAAGCTGGCCTCTGGACAGATGGCAAGAAAGAAGCCAATACTGAAAAATAACATATCTAAAAGCTCGTATGAAGTTTGCGAAAAAGCATCTGAATGATACTGCAGGATTGTGGAGAAAGGTTTTGTGGCCATAGACTGGTTACAAAATGACAAATAAGGGCCTAAAAATACTTTTCGGGGCATTTTGGGGTAAAAGTGTGGAACCAAGTCTTTTAACCTAATTTAAGTGTGCTGATTCTGAAAAAAATAGTGGTTCCCAGGCTGGATTTCGACATTTTGACCACCTAATTTGCATAAAACAAAATGGCTATCGAATATCATTTCAGTGAACACGTTACAATCCACAATCATATATCATCACATTTAAACAGAATTTTTTTATTATTTTTCATATTTTGTGTATCACTATGGTACATCTATATACTAAGATGCAAAATTGTGTGTGTGTGTGTGTGTGTGCCAGTGTGTGTCTCCTCCATAACTCCAAAACCATGAAACCTAGCGGCCCCAAACTTTGCACACATACAAAGAGACCTCCAAGGAAGTGCATGACTGAAAACTGTGTTTAGGTAAATTTTAACACCCCTTTTGAAGATAATTAACGACCTTATTTAATCATCCCATATCAAGGCTGCATCCTCGACAGCCCCTTGATCAGCCCGCTCTCATTCGCAGGGGTCCTTAAAGCCACCGTCTTTTCGACCTTCTGAAAACGCCTGGGTGAGTTCTGAAACGCTGACCTCTCATGAATTAATAAAAGTTCATAATCGAAGTATGATTTCGGATTTAAGGATCGAATCTCATGGATTAAAGAAAGTGTTCAAACAAGGATTGGCATCTCAAAATGCTGAGAAATGAGCGATGTTTTTGTTTTTGCGGGTGTATCCCATTAATACCTTGCTATCGCTTGCCAAGCCAGCCGTTTCTTATCAACAGCTTCGTCCGTCTGTCTGTGTTTATTATCTTGCCAAAACGAAGTTTTTGCTAGATATGTTAGTCAGCTTGTATGTTTTATTTATTTTTTTTTTGTTTGTTTTGTTTGTTTGTCTGTAATACGTATAAAAAATTCTGCAGAGCACAGTTTTCATTGGAAATTTTGTAACTTCGCATATCAGAGGCCTATAGAGGTCCTTTCAGCGCACAAAATTTTGAAGGTCAAGGTCAAAGGTCAAGGTCACTTTGTCGCAAATCAGGGGAGTCGACAAAACCCTTATTTTTTGAGTAATTTTGATCGGATCGTCTTCAAACTTCATGAGAAATAGTTCATGGTCTGGCGCTCAGCTGATTAATTTTTGGTGGCGATTGGCCTTGACCTTCATTGTTTTTTTATTTTTTATTTTTATTTTTTGTCTGTAATCACGTATAAATCACTCTGCAGAGCACAGTTATCATTGGAAATTTTTGTAACTTCGCATATCAGAGCCTATAGAGGTCCCTTTCAGCGCATAATTTTTGAAGGTCAAGGTCAAGTCAAGGTCACTTTGTCGCAAATCAGGGGAGTCGACGAAACCCTTATTTTTGAGTAATTTTGATCGGATCGTCTTCAAACTTCATGGGAATATAGTTCATGGTCTGGTGCTCAGCTGATTAATTTTGGTGGCAATTGGCCTTGACCTTCATGGTTAGCGCCTAAGGTCAAACATATTTGACCCCAAGGTCAAATTTTCAAGTTTTAGGAACCATATCGTGTAGTACCTCACATTGAACACCTCGACGGAGTGCTTTCTAGATATGTCAAGCTTGAGACATTATGACGTCATTTGGTGACGTTATGAGGCAAACGCATATTTTTTCATGGTTACTCTGTAGAACGATTCTCATCGGAATCTCTCGTAGGCAGATATTCCTCAAGGAGTCGCTCCTGGTGGATAGCAGCTCTGTTCACCTCAGTGTGACCTTATAAGAAGTCACACGTGGTCACCTTTTGGCAAGATACGGGTCACCCTGCGGGTGACATTGGTTTATTTTAATGTTTATGTGTGTGTCTGACCTGCAAGAATTATGGCCTGTTCACATAAGTCCCAAAGCCAAACCAATGTTTCCTGCTAGTGTGGAGAGTGGTTTGCATCACTTGTGAAAGTTGCATCTTCCGTAAAACATGCAGAGGCCACTGATTTAGCATTCTTTTTCAATGCCAAAAATCAACCAACAAAGTCGGATGGACAATGTTCAACCAATGTCTTTCGTCAGAGGAGCAGGAAGTGACATCGCTGGGCTGCTTACCAATCATCATCGCCCAAGCACATGAGTCGGACTAAATTAAATACGGTTGTACGTAGGTGCATTTCCATATCTTCTTATGTAGGACAAGAGCACACTGTCATAATTGTAGACCAGGATCAGTACTGCAAGCTTATGGAGTGAAAGCGGTCAATTCCTGATTACCAACACAAACTGATTCCCCGGCTTGGTGGTCTTTACGTTGCACTGAATTATCTCAAAACTATTGGTGATCGTATGAGTAGTTCCGGCCGAGCAGAAATGTGGCTGGAGAGTGGACTATTGGGAGAGGGCACAGTTGAATCTGTTCTTTCAGGAAAATCCTACAACAAAGGAATGAGAGCACATAAACTCACCGTGCAGGCCCTTTGGATACTTATGCCAGGTGTATTATCATTCATACAGGACCAGAACAGCGAATGTTTTGATGATATGACTTCTTTGATTACAAGTGATACAGCAGTGAACATTGCAGAGTTAGTTGTTTTGCTCAAACAGGATCGTTTTCAACAGCTTATGATAGAATTTGTGACACAGAAATCCCATGATCATGTGAACTTGGCCTTCTGGTGGCAGTACATGGATATGGTTTCAATACTCTGACACTTCTCGAGCCCAGTGTGATGGAATTTGGGACCTGCATCTGAAATCTTTCAGTCTTATGCTGCCATAGTTCATGCATTATGATCACTATTGCTATGCTCGCTGGGGACCAGTCTATCTGGCTGAGATGCATCAACTTCCTGCAATTGTACTATTAGAGTTTCAGAAAAGAAACTTTGTTGTGAAGCGCGCCACCCATAAATTAAATCAAGTGGACCTGGACCAAGCCCGAAAATGGGTCAATGGTACACGCAAGAAAGCAGGAGGCATTGTTGGTATCACAAAGACAATATCAGCATTAAGCAGATGGGCACTGCCATACAACCTCAGATCTGAGGTAGCTGTTGAAACACGTGCAATGTTCAACTTGAGTAGTGGTGAAATTCTGCACAATGAAGGGAATGCTGCCTGACAATGACAGGGCAATGTTGCTGAAGATGCGTTGGTCAGCACTTGCCAAAGATTTGGAGTATTTGCTACCAGTGATGAGGCAAGAAGTGCATCACTACAGAACATTGCAACAAAATATCTGGCAACAGAAGAAATTCAAAATTCACTGCTTGATGCGAGACAGCTGGGTCAACAGCAACTTGAGACATTTATCAAAGAACGATTAGTTGTGATTGAAGCTGGTTCCAACCCACTTATCTCCTTCTATGCTCCAATGCCAAGAAACAATGGACCCACCACATTCTCAACACGATATCATGTGGCCAAGAACAGTGAAAGCAGACAAACGTTCTGCAGCGTTTAATCACTGCCTATCAAGCAGGCCGTGATGTTGACCTACCTGCCATACTTAAGCATGAACTAATGCCTGTGCCTGTGTCATTAGCTGAGATGAATGGCACACTTCGTACTGGGAACAAGTCAGTGTTGGCAGAAATTTTGACGACTGGTATTAACTGTCCTGGGGCTATAGATATCGGTGATCAGTCATCCACACTCATTATCGATGGACAAGCACTAGTTGTGACTGTTGGAAAACCTTCTGGGGCAGTAACATTTGGTGACTTAGCAGACATATTTGTAAGATCAGTCCGACAAATCGGACTCCCGTATGACGAAATATAAGTTGTGTTTGACAGATACAGACACGAGTCAATCAAGTTGAACACAAGAGCACTCCGGAGTAAGTGCGTGGCCAATCAGATGCATTGTTGAAGGTTATGACATCCCCTTACCAAGGAACTGGGAAAATTTCATGGCCCTTCCTGAAAACAAGGCAGATCTTGCCAGATTTCTTTCAGGAAAACTCATCTCAAATGCAAAACACCAGAAGGAGAAAATAGCAGCAAGAGTATTTGAAGAGGAACTTGAAGTTCAGTCATCAAAAATGACAACTGATGTTTCTTCTCTAAGGGCAAGACATGAAGAGGCTCACAAAAGAATGGTCTTGCATGCCACAGACACTAATTCCAGCACAGTTGTTCATGCGAGGGATACGGACATGCTCCTATTGCTAGTGTCTCATTTCCCCTATATGCAATGCACATCTCTCTGGATGATGTCTGGTGCATCAAAGAAGTGGAAGTATATACCTATTGAGGACGTGTACAACACCCTGCCTACGAAGTCATCAACTTCGTTACTGCCTTTTCATGCCCTCACCGGTTGCGACACATAATATTCATCAAATCATAGCAAATGGTCAGCATGGAAGATATTCAAGGAATATTCCCCACTGCTCCATGGACGAGAAGGAGAACTGACAGACGAGACATTTATGTGCAGGGTCTACAATGCAAACTACACAGATTCAGTTGACATTGTTCGCCACCATATGTTTACGCAGTCTGGACAACCAGAATCACTACCACCAACGAGTGATGCTCTACAGTTTCATTTGATGAGAGTACACTACCAAGCACTGATTTGGAGAAATGCCCATTGTCCAGAGCCCGATCATCCTTCACCTGATAGTATGGGCTGGGAGCATACTACTGCAGGACTTCAGCCTAAGTTAATGTCACGTAGTCCTATCCCAGATGCATGCCTGGAACTTATCTGCTGTTTATGTCGTACCCAGTGCAGAAGTTTCCATTGCAAGTGTCGTAAAGCTGACATGCCTTGCACTACAATGTGTGGATGTAGGAAACAGGAAGAAACTACATGTATGAACAGTTTGCAAAGCTTGTGTGTTTGTGCATACATAATGAGGCATACCATACAGAAATGTTTGTTAAAATATGAAGAACTACCATTTTTATTTGAAAGCAAATGTTGTACTGCAATATATACTTATGAAATATTTGAAATTTTATTGTTAGAATGTCACCATAGACTGCTAGTTTCAAAGAAGGGAGCAAATCCTTACAACTCGACGGCCATTTTGTTTCATGCAAATTAGGTGGTCAAAACGTCGAAATCCAGCTTGGGAACTTTTTTTCAGAATTAGCACACTTCAATTAGGTTAAAAGACTTGGTTCCACACTTTTACCCCAAAATGCCCCTAAAAGTGTTATTTCTGGAAAACCAGTCTAGTCGTTCAGATGAGACGAAAAGTTGAACTTTTTGGTCCAAATTCAAAGCATTACTTCTGGTGCAAGCCGAACACTGTACATCACCCAGTCAACACCATCCCGACTGACGAGCATGGTGGTGGCAGCATCATGTTATGGGGCTGCTTTTCATCAGTAGGGACTGGCAAGCTTGTCAAGATAGAAGGGATAATGGACGGTGCAAAGTACAGGAGAATCCTTGATTAAAACCTGCTAAAATCAGCCATGAATCTGGAACTGGGTAGGAGATTCACATTGCAGCATGGCAATGATCCGAAGCACAAAGCTAAAGCCACACAGCAATGGTTGAATAAGAAGAAAAGAAATGTTCCTGAGTGGCCCAGTCAAAGTCTTGACCTGAACCCAATTGAACATTTATGGTGAGATGATGATTTCAGTCCATTGACGATCCCCATCAAACTTGGCAGAACTAGAGAAATTTTCATGTGAAGAATGGGCAAAGATTTCACCATCTCACTGTACAAAGCTGGTAGAGACTGACCCAAAAAGACTCGTAGCAGTCATTGTTGCAAAAGGTTCTTCCACCAAGTACTGACTGAAGGGGCTGAATACTTTTACAACCAGTGAATTTTGATTTGTACATGTTTTTTACAGGTATTCCTGACATGTAACCTCCTTCAACTATAACAGTGCTTAGTTTGATCTCTTCACTTATGAATGAAAAAGTTAATTTGGAAAAATTGTTTCTACAACATTTGTAATTCAGCTAAATGTGGCATTATTGGTAGGGGGTGAACACTGTTACATTTGTAGGGTGGGGGTGTGGGTTGGGGTTCGACATTACCTTACAACAGATAGAAATGGATGGAGAGTATGGTCCATGTACGAGTCGCTAGCCCATCTCAATGTGATTAAATAGGGAGACGTTAGCGTAAAGATTGTCTTGTTTGAATGTGCACCTTACAGGGGATTGTGCGTGGTCATAATTAGCTAGGGTTTAAGGTAAGGAATTGTACGTATGACCCCTTTCAGCATAGTATCAAGCCACGTTTGGAAAGGTGAGGCCAAATATTTTAAATTTAAATGGGAAATTGTTTTGGAGCAGCCTTGGTGGGAGTTCGGCCCCAGGCTGCAGAATTCGGACCAGGGAAGATTAAGGAGGCCAGATGCATGCCTGGAAATGTGAAATGTGAAATGGTCCCTCCCTGGGAGATTGGGTTAGGTCGGGCAGATGGGGAGTTTCACTGGAAAAATGTCGACGTAGGGTCCGACCACGGGTCATGTGGCATGACCTGGGCCCCACGGGAAGTCTGGTGGAGTGTGGCATCCCTTGTCCATCGGGGCGCCGTCCAAGTGAGTGTCTCGGGCTGGTGGGGTCATCGGACCCTGGGCGGCTCCCCCTGAGCACAGGCCATGGTGTACCATGAGGACCACTAGGGGGAGGTGTTGTGGGTTGCACTTTGGTGGCAGCATCACTGAGGGCCAGTAAGGACCTGATGAGGTGACCTCCCAGGCATATGGCCTGGCAGCCTCTCTTTGAGGTTCTGGGACAGCCAGCATGTTGCGACCTGCCATGCTGTGCTGGTCTATGGATGCAGGTCGATCCGCATGGACTGCGTATGAATGCAGCCCACCGGACACCAATGGTGCATCTGTGAAACGTTATGGAGTGATTGAGAAAGGCCCGGAGACGCCTGCCTACCCTTCCACAGATGGTTCACTATGATTTATGGACTCTTGGTTTGGGAAGAGAGCCCTGGGTGCAATTTAGAATGGGTTACATGGGAACAATGGCTGCAGCAGGTGCTGCTGGTATTGATCAGGCTCCCCAGTGGCGATTTCATTTGTGGTAAATTTACCTTTCCCCATTGTCAGGACTTGCCATGTTTTGCTGTTGTGGAATTGTTATGGGTGATGTACAAGAGTGGCCATGAGAGCCAAGTACTATGTGGATCGGGTGGAAAGTGTTAAAATGTGATGTGTGTTGTAAATTAAGAATCGTGTTTTGTTGAAGTGGCTGTGATGATAAGCGTGTACACAGGCCATGGCAGATTAGGTGCACCATAGTGTGTATTGCAGGTGGTGGGATTTTGTATGGCAATGGGGGAGGGAGTGACATTTGGGGTTTTGTGGGTAGGGAAGGTGTGTGCGTTTGCAGGTATGGATGAGGCTCTGGAGAAGCGATGACTGCGACCCCTCCCGATGAAACTCGTCCCTGGCAGCTGGTAGTGTCTGGAATTGGGGGCCCATTGGAGGAGGGTCTGGTTTGGGTGACCATTGGGTAGAGAGACCCTTGGCGACCCGGGTAAAGGCCAGGAGTGCCTGAAGCCAAGAGAGCCTTGTGTGGAGACCTTCTCTGGCAGGACGTGCAGTGAAGGAGTTGTTTGGCTGTTAGGAGCTAAGAAGTTGAGGGGGGGGCGCAAAGAATCCATGAGGTCGGTGATTGTTTGGATTGCAAGCACTACAGCCTGAAGCGCTCCACCATCTTGTTTGTGGAGACCTCCCCGTTTGAGTTGAGGGCCACAGCTGCAGTGTGTTAAAAGATGAAGCCATGGCTTTGCAGGGAATGTAATAGTTGTTGTTGAGAAGAGAATGTTCCACTCATCCCATGTGACTTGACATGTGTTATGGAGGGCAAGTAGCCTGTGAAATTGGATAGGTAGATTCCAAATTGGGTATTTGAGTTCAGCTGACAGCTGGAGCAGGTGACATCCACTGGAAGGGGTGGGGGGGGGGGTGTTCAAGTCGATGGGGTTTGAATTGATAAAGGTAAACTGTGGTTAAGGTATGCCGTTTGTTGCTTTTGGAGTCAGTCTCTCCCACCCTAGGCCATCGGAGTGAGGAGACAAGAGAGAGAGACCATTGCACATAAAATTGTACATTTTTGAATTGCTTGCAACTGAGGGGGTAGTACGATAAGGAGGTTAGGTAAGTTAGCTGGAGATCGCTTCTCACAGTACATCCTGATTTATATGTTGAGGTTATTAGGTGTCAGTCTGTAAGTGTAAAGGCTGGAGCTGTTGCCCCCCTGCAGTGAACCTTGCAGGAGCTGTGGTTCTATGGTGGAGTGAAGGGGGGTGGGGGTGTGGCTGTGTTAGTTTGTAGCAGGGGTTGACATTACCTTAAATCAGAAAGAAATGTATAGATTAGGATGGTCCATGCACGAGTAGCTGCCAATCTCAATGTGATTAAGTTGGGAAGCATTAGTTTAAGGATTGTCTTGTTTGTGCATCATACACCGGATGGTGCATGGTAATTAATTAGGGATTAAGGTGAGGAATTGGATGTATAACCCCTTGTAATGTCCCACTGGGTGGGACTGGGTGCATTGTGGCCCTGCCAGGCAGCAGCGAGGGGGGGGGGGGGCAGAGCTATGGATGCCTCAAGGAGCAGAGTGTTTTCAGAGAGTGAGGGAGAAGCCTGAATCACACAGGTGTGGGTGCTTTTGGGAAGATCATGAGTCTGAGGAGAGCCTGAGAAGGACCGTAGACTCCGAGGAGAAGAGTGCTGAGGAGAGCTCGTCCTGCCGCGCCTCTGCCCTGTGCCTGTTTCGTCATACCGACAACCAGTTCGTCCCTGGATCCTGCCGTGTACTCTTGTCTCTCTCTCCTGCCATCCCCTCATTGCTTCTGAAGTCTACCAGCAGCTGAAGCCACCTGGTTCTTGTTCCCTTTCCCCATCTGTAATTGAGTCCAGAGTGAGGCGCCTTAGAGTTCTATGGATTTCTATGGGTCTCATTGTATATTTATTATCGATTCCATGTTCCCCCTTTCTTCCCAATCTCAACCCGTCATCGTATCCCTTCGTCAGTCAATCTTCCCTTGTTATTTGTTTTGGGAATAAACCCGTTGGTTTTAGAAAAGCTTAAGGTTGTCATGTTTCTCCTCAAAACCGCACGTGTGCAAAGCTGCCATTAATCAAACACAGTCCAAGGGAGTAAAAGCCAGTTCAATCCATTCATCCAGCATCGGTCTTAATCGGCGTGGATACAACACTTTTGCATTGGTATGGGGTGAATACTTTTGCAGGCCACTATACATATATCCAAGTTGACCTCCAAAGATAGCTACAGCCTCATTGGGCATCCCTTGTTCCAAGTAATTCCTTTGTAAATAATATCTGTTGACAGCCTACAAGGCCTTTGTCCTTAACTGAATGAAGTACTGCTCTCCCATATGGATTGGTGCCCCAGCATCACATCTGCCTCTTGTGGATTCTGTACAATATAAAGCTCTCAACATAACGGGAATGTTCTGCGATGAGGTTTTTTTTCTTTTTCTGCCTCTCCTCTGGTCTTGTTCCCTTTGCTCTCACAGCCGTTCAATCTTCCTCAGCATATCTGGGATGCCTATGCCCATCCAGTAACCACCATCTGGTTAAACTCCCAAAATCTAGGTTTTGCACGCACTACTCTTTTGTCCACTCGTCTCCCTATTGTGGAACTACTTTGCTGTTACTGTTAATGGAATTGCTGTTCAATCACACTCTTTCTTACAGGTCTTCAAGTTGGCAGTGCACCACCATCTCTTGCATTCCTCTTTCTCTTTGTACGTGTAATGTGTTCTACCTTCATTAATCCCATTGAACCCAGCCCTTTTTGCAGGTTTCCTCCCCTCATCTCGTCCCATTATCTTGCTTGTTGCTTCCGACTGCTGCCCCATTGCCATTTTGTGCATTTCCATTTTGTCGTTTTAACACTAGCCTCTATTTTTGTACACAAAACGTCATATATGGCCATATACGGTAAAATGATATTTTCTTTGAAGGTTGAAAAGTGAAGATGGAGGGAAATGATTGAAATGAAACTTTGTTTTTCTTTTTTAAATGTCAGCTTGGTTAATGCTCACCAACAACAATGTTCCAGATCCTACTCGAATCTCCATATTTATATGTTCAATTTTATGCCTTACACCTTTCGGTTCAGAACATGAAACCTTACGTAAAACTCTTCCCTCTTTGTACATTCACCATTTTAAACGCAGAAATGTAGGAATCAGTTTTTTTTGGCAGTCTAATTGAAGAGTCCAATTTACAATGTCTTTGCAAGATATATAAAAGTTTACGTTTCTTAAACTCTGCATTATTACAAAGGCCCTTCGCAATAGGATTGCACCAGACCAGCATTTGAACATCAAAACGGATTCGATCAGCTACATGGGAATTGGATTCTGCTCACTCGCCATCCAGCAAACCATCTCTGAATGTATTGACCGAAGTGTGAATTTTATCCATGCTGAAAATTCTCAAACTTAATGTGCTTTTGAACCCAAACATCTTTCACCAGAGATTAGTTTCACCATAGACAAATGTTATGGAAGCTCTTCAAAGAGAGCAGAAAGCTGAAAGTGTGACGAAATGAAAGTTATAAAATGTGTATTCTTTAGGATGTATGATACATGCACCTGCTATACAATATCATATAAAGTTTCACAGAAACGAGCTGGCAGGATTTTTCATTGCTGGCCTAGTTGTGTTCTCCTTTGAGCGATGTAGTTTTGGTTCCATTGCTGACCCAACTTTAATGCATCACGTTGCTGTTATCAGGCAAACAGGGTGTTTCATCGAATAGTACGAGATTCTAGCATTTGATTGTGCATGGTGCTTGTGGAAGAGCAAGAACACAGAATGGATCAGGCTGCAACAGAACAAAATCAACAGTAAAGAGAGGGGAGAAACACCAACAACAGAGTTGAAGGACAAAATAGAGAGAGACTTGGG
>CM068955.1:75037459-75048711 GCA_035128595.1 Eptatretus atami | reverse complement strand
GGGGAGGGGGGGTTCCAAGACAGGTTTGCCAAGGTTTCAGGTTTCAAGGCAGGTTTCAGGTTTGCCAAGGAAGGACTTTCCATGACATAGGATGCCCAGTCGGCGAGTTGCACAGTGGGTACCCATCATTGCCCAGTGCTGTTCTAACCCTGTTGGCATCTTGAAGAAATCAATTTGTTATTTTAAAAAAAAATTGTTGGGGCTTAAAACACTTCCCTACACCCACTAAGGAAGGGATGGGGTTGGGATCATTTAAGAATACCTTTCACACACCTGCAAAGGCTTTGGCACGATAGAGCAATTTAAAAAAATAACATAAAATTTTTCAATTTTTTTTTTGCCTAAAACACTCCGTGACACTCATTGAAGAACCTCTGAAAGTTTGACAAAGTTCCATTCAGCCATCTCTGAGAAAAATGGTGACATACAGACAGACAAATGGCTCTATTATTATACAATATGCAGATGTCTTATAGAGTCCCAAAGGCAACCCACAATGTATTCAACCTCATATCAATCATTGGTCAACCAAAAAACCAGGAGTTAGCCAAAAGCCTACTCTTGGAAATAACCGTGGGATTGTTCTTGATTTTGTAACATGCACATCTCAAATGGACAGACAACTTCACGTCACCCACAAAGGACAACATCTTACATTATGCTTCACCACTGGTAATATTGTCAGATCAAGCCAGATTAGATCTGTGACTTGCTACAGATACCACGTAAACCTGTACAAACCTGTTTCATGGTCGGGTTGCCGGCGACTAAACCGGGGGGTGGTATGATATGGACACGCCCAGCCAGGTATTGTAAAACAAAACCTGGCCAAAGGGCAGAGGAGCTCCTTGTGGGGCCAAACGGCCATCCATATCTAGTGGCCGCAACAGTGTCCTGCGGACGTCCTCGGGGGTTCCTTTTTTTTTAGGAGGTTGGTGGCAGGATTTGCACTCCAACCACCGTAAAATCCTTCACTCTGCAAAACACAAAATCATCATTATCGTCATCATCATCATCATCATCGTTTTACGGCCGTTTCCATGCTTGCATGTGTAAGCCGTGGTTCACCTAATGGCTGCTTTCCAGGCTGCACAATCCCTTGCTAGCCCTCTTGTTTAGCCTGAAACTAAGATCCTCTCTCAGCAACACATCCAATGTTTTCCTCAGATGGCCTCTAGCTCCTTCCATTCACATTCATATTTATACACCTCTTCACACAACTACCCGCCCACATATTTTCCACATGTCCAAACCATCTCAACCTACCCATAAACATAACCTCACTAATGCTTTCTATACCTAACCTATCTCATAATTCCACATTTGATTTCCTATCCTTCAGTGTCACATCACACATCCACCTCACCATTCTCATTTCATTTCGTTCACACCTCCATTCATCCTCCTTTTTGATCTGGCTGGTTCATTGTTTCAGTGCCCACAGACTCATCACTGGACTTGGTATTCCAATGCTGGTGGTACAGCAAAGTTGATTGACCTTGTGCTTGTTGATGGTCGCTGGAGGATGATCCAGAACTACAGGGTCTACCGGAGTGCTCAGTTCCTCAATACCGACCACTGGCTTGTGGTAACAACTCTGAAGTTGCAGCTTCAATCCAGTAGAATGGTACCATCCCAGCCTCGGCTGGATGTTGGCATAATCAAGGATGAGAGGGTAGCTGAGGAGTTTGCGAACAGGCTGAGTGGGGAATTGGGGGGGTCTCGGTGCTTTGGGGAATCCTGAAGAGTTGTGGAGTGCCTTCAAGACCACCATCCTTGATGTTGCCGGTGGATGTCTTGGAGCTCACCGGATGGTGAAGAAGAATTTTCTCTCCAGGGACACTGGATTCCTTTCACCAGAGTCGCAGGGCCAGGCTTAATGGCAGAGCTGAGCTGTTCAGGGCATTGAGGGGGTACAACTGTACATGCGCTGAGGGTGCACAAGGAGGCCTATGTGCGAGGAATCTGTGAGGGAGTAGAGCATCAGGTCAGGTCAGGTATGGAAGCATGCGCTAGAGCAGCGCGTCGCTGCGTCCACTTTCCGTCAGTAATCCAGGGGCCTCCGTCTGGCCACCCCCCAGGCAGATGCCTGGCACATCCCCATCTCCTTGAGATGCTGATCAACCTGCTGCGACCACGAGGCATCCGGTCGGCCCATTGGCCTCCACTCACGAGACTCCCTCGCTGAGAGAATCTGGTGAGCAGGATCAGCGTCAGGAAAATGAGCCACATGTCCATACAGCCACAGCTGATGCTCATGGACTATGCAGGTAACAAATCTCATTTGAGTCTCTCTCAGCAACCACTCATTGGACCCATAGTCTGACCAGCGATAGACAAGGATTCTCCGAAGAGACCTGGTACCAAAGGAATTAAGTCTCCATCTCAGATTCGCCTGGTACGGGGAGTCCAAGTCTCTCACATCCATAAGTAGCAAGGACTGGCGAAGCAGCAGCAACGGGATCCGTGCAAAAAAGAGACTTGTGACGTCTCGGCCCGTACAAACCGAGGATAAGCGCGGTGTGTGAGAGAACGGGGTATTTTCTGCTGCGATTGAATTGCACAACTGAGAAGGTCGCGAGCATATGTGGGCGCTCGGCGCGCGAATTTGTCTCTACGCCTATTGGCGGCCCTGTGCGAGGGAGGTAATGTAGGACCTGGATGTCGAGTATATCTGCGGGCGTCGACGCGGGGCGATACACCGGGCGGGGAGGTCTCGCGCAGTCTAAGGGCGGGGCTAGCGCGGCGCGCGACGCGGCGCAGGTGGCCAAAAGCCACCCGGCCGATTATCTCAGTGAATCCATGACTCTCAGAGGTCGCCATGACCCAGCGGACGTTCTAGTTTAACCCGCTCTAGTGACTCAGGCAGCCCGCAGCAATATTTGAAGGACATGAATATCACTTCGGCGGGGTATGAATCTCTCCATGACCGTCATAGATACCTCAACAACAGGAAGGACAGTCGCACACGGTAGGAGCGTCGGGTCAGCATCCAAGATGTCACTGAAGCCTGGATCTTAGTTTTGACCCAGGAAAACCGAGTAATCCAGTGGCTCGACTCCCAGGTCATTCAACACTTCGAGGCGCACCCCAAAGGATATCTAAGTTCATCTGCAAGATGACTCGCATCATCTGCGAAATCAAGGTCAGAGATTTGTACATTCCGAATGATGGCACCGACAGCTTGATCTCGTCCGCAGTCCGTCCAACTAGAATCCAGTCCATAACAGTGTTGAAAAGTGTGGGGGCCAGTACACACCCCTAAGACGACTACCAGTGAAAGAAATGGAAAGTATAGTCAGAGATGAGTATCACACAAATATCAACAGGCACTCTCAGTACCAGAGTAGAGTTCAGACATCAGATCGATCAGTTTTGGTGGCACCCTACGAAGACCAAGAATCCCGCAGAGGGCATCCTGATTCACTGACGACAGAGATCAACATAAGCTGCAAGCAGCCCCTGCCGAAACGCTTGTCTGCGTTCGGTGAGGATCCGAAGAGCAAGGATATGGTGAATCGTTGACCGTAGAGTAGAGCTTCACCTGTGGTCAAGTGCTTCTTGTCCTGTTTACAGGGGAATTCACGCATTGCATTCCTCCAAGCCCATCCCTCACTGTACTGCAGTTAGAGCGGAGGGTGGTAGGCCCTTGACAGAGGAGTCCGAAGTGAAGACCCGCTTGGCCAGTTACTTTAAGTGGCTGCACCAGACTGATCCACCAGCTGTTGAGTTGGATGTCAGGGGTGTTACAATCCCTATTGCTGACCCTCCAATCAACTGTGATCCACCTTCGTTTGTGGAAACACAGGCTGCGGTGAACCGGTTAAAATGGGGGTAAAGCTCCTGGAATTTGTGGCATCCGTGCTGAACATCTCGAGGCTGATGGAAATGCTGTACTAATGTCAATCCATGCAGTTCTGTGCTCTGCCCTGAAAACAGACATCATCCCAACTGACTGGAAGAGGGGCCTTGTTGGCCATCTCTGGAAAGGGAAGGGTGATCGCCAAGACTGCAACACGACCGAGGGGTGACGCTGCTCTCAGTGTGGGCAAGGTCTTTGCTCGGATAATTCTTGAGAGGGTTCGCTACCATATGCTTGAGCCCCAACACCCAGAGCAGTCAGGCTTTGCACCAAAGAGGTCAACGATGGACCGTATCCTTTCCCTCAAGGTCCTCACCGAACGCAGACGAGAGTTTCCGCAGGGGCTGCTTGCAGCCTATGTTGATCTCTGCAAAGCGTTCGATTCAGTGAATCGGATGCCCTCTGGAAAGATTCTTGGTCTTCGTGGGGTGCCACAAAAATAGTGTAGTAGATAGTAGAAAAATCGTGCAAATTATGATACAAGCATCAAATTTGGCATTTCTGTTCTGCAGGGCTTTCTGATCAAATTGCCGATTGGCCATTTGAAAATCCAAATTTTGAAAAATTAGAAAAAAATAAAAAAACTTCAAAAAAATTTGAAGTCACAACTGGCTGAAATTCTTGAAGCGCAAGTGAACATCCCAGACAGAGAACCAAGGGAGATGCAGTCATCATTGATAGCTCAGCACTTATCAATGCCCTACCTCCACGACTTCAAAGATATTTGATGACTATGCTAAAGAAGACATCATCCAAAGGTGGAATCCTATGGTGCCAGATACGAGAGGGTGGACGTAGTGTTTGATGTGTACAAGAAGTCAAGTCTGAAGTCCGAGACAAGGTCGAAAAGGGGGCAAGGAATCAGAAGAAGAGTGACAGGAACCAGTAAGACCCCAAGTAACTGGTGAAGCTTTCTTCAAGATGACAGCAACAGACTGAGCTGTTTCACTTCATTGCAGAAAAGATGTGTTAAGCACAGACGACAAGCACAGTCATTGTCACAAAAGGAGAAGATGCCATTAGCAACACAAGGAAGTCACTGGATGCTGTGTCTCCATGTGTCATGAAGAAGCTGACATTCAAATATTTGTACACGCCAGGGATGCAACGACGGATGGTAGCAAGTCCATTATCATTAAGGCTAATGACACGACGTACTAGTCATAGCAATATCTGTACTGCCATCCTTACAGGAACTAGGTCTTGAGAACATGTGATTGCCTTTGGCCAAGGAGCCTAGGCGCGATGGATTCCAGTCCATGAGGTAGTTTCTGCAATCGGCCCTGAGAAGCTAGAGGGATCCCATACTTCCATGCGTTCACTGGATGTGACGTCATGTCTGCCTTCTGGGTAAAGGGAAGAAAACTGCATGGCAGACTTGGAACGTCTTTGATGATGTTTCTGAAACGTTCACCAATCTCAGCCAGCATCCAACATTGATTCGTGATCTTGACTTTTTTGAAGTTTTTTTTTCTTCAAATTTTTCAAAACTTGGATTTTCAAATGGCCAATCAGCAGATTTGATTAGAATCCCCTGGAGAAAAATGTGCCAAATTTGATGCTTGAATCATCATTTGCACGATTCCTCTCAAAAATTGCTGTTATCTGCCCCACTAAAACATCAATTTGATGTCTGAACTATACTCTGGTACTGAGAGTGTTGTGAGATGTGATGATACCATCTCCGACTTAGTACCTCTGCCACCGAAGGGAAGGAGGTTTTGTTTTCATCCCTTTCTGCCTGTTTGTTGGGTCGCCGAAATAGGTGACCCTTATTGTCAGTAATTCTGTCTGTTTGTTTGGATGTTTGTTTGTTTGTCATCAGCATAATTGGTAGTAAACGTGGGCGGATTTTGACCAAACTCGGGTGGTAGGTACATCTTACGACCGAGTGCTTTGGAAATTGTGATGGTTGCTTGGGACGCTTTGTACCCTAGCAACAACCGAAAAACCTTCAAAATCGGTACCGTTCACGTGAAATCAATTCCGAAAGCCAGTATCCCACGTAGGATTATGAAATTTGGCACGAATGATCTACAGGTGATACTCTATCAAATATATTCCGGTTTTTGTGATATATGGAATACTTTCCCCGCAGTGCCCCTACAATTAGGGTATGCGCGAAAATTGGCGAAAATTGAAGGCCCCTAGCGACCAGGTGAGTGCATCGACACAAATGAAACTTTGCAGGTTCATGGTACTCAATGAGTACTACAACTTTGCCTCAGGACATATTGACCGATTTCGCTTAGGTCAGGTGTCAAAGGTCAATTAGTGCAAAAATCGATAATATGCGAGAGCTGGAGGTGCCTTCGCGCAAATGCTACTCCTCCTTGGGTTATGATCGGATGGTCATGAAAATTCACACTAATCATCTGGAATACATTGTGCACAAACGATCGAGCCGGATTTTCGATTTAGATCTTTGTTCACCCACAGCACCCCTCAAACTTTGGGGATTTCCGATTTCAAACCACATTTTCGGTACTTTTCATTCAAATGGATACCGAGTAGTTATCAGGAGATGTAACTGGATGAGATTTGATATGCATAATCTTAAGGTATTCCCTATCCGCTATATGACATCCATTTTGCTCTATATCTTATAGTTTCCAAATGGCAACCCTCTCAACTTGGGTGTCCGAGGGCCATTGAGCATTCTTTCTGAAACTTCAAAGTACACTAGCTCCAAGACGATTGACCGAATCGAATGAAACTTTACATGCTTATAGACCGTAATGAGTACTACAACTTTGCTCGTTTGCATAATGACCTATCTCGATTAGTTCAGGGGTCAAAGGTCAATAAGTGCATTTTTCGGTCAAAATTCTATTCAAGTCCTCCTACCGATCCGAATCCAAACAAATTTTTGCACGTGAATACTCCCCGATGAGTAGTACAAGTTTGCTCATTTGCATAATGACCTATCTCCACTAGGGTCAGCGGTCAAAGTGTCGCAATACTAACAGTCCTGCTCGGCGACCCATCGCCGCCTACCGGCTTGTTTATTTGTCTGTTTATTTGTGTGTAGGATGTCTCAAAAAGTTGTGGACAGGTTGGGTGTGTGACAAGGACAAACTGATTCAATTTTAGTGAAGATTCGGTTCCGGATCCAATGACTGGAATATTTTCAGTGATTCTTCACCATTGAGAGATCGGGCCAAAAATGATATGTAGCACGATATCTCAAAAAGTTGTGGACAGGTTGGGTGTGTCACAAGGATGAATTGATTCAATTTTGTGAAGATCCGAATCCGGATCCGGATCTGATAATTTTTAAAATTATTCTTCATCACTGAGAGATCGGGCTAAACCGATATATCACACGATATCTGAAAAAGTAGTGGACGGACTTGGATGAAAGTTGTGGACAGGTTGGGTGTGTGACAGGAAATAATTGATTCAATTTTGGTGAAGATCTGAATCTGGATTAGGATCTGATCATTTTTTAAGAGATTCTTCACCATTGAGAAATAGGGCCAAAACAATATGTAGCACGACATCTCAAAAAGTTGTGGACGGACTCGGACGACACTTAGTGGACAAACTCTGGATGCGAGAATTATTTAATGCTTAAAAGTGATTGTTCACCATTGAGAGATTGGGCCAAAAACGAAATAGTACTGTATGGCATGATATTTAAAAAATGTAATGGGCCCGATATGTTCTCGTGGATCAGGCATTGCGTGGCAGAGGTATGCCCTCTACCGAGTGCCATTCTGGTTTCCTTTTGTTACTGGAGTTTGTCAGGGGTGTGAACTGGCCCCCACACTTTTCAACACTTGTATGGACTGGATTCTGTTGAGGATGTCGGAGAGATCAAGCTGCGGTGCATCGTTTAGAAATGTCAAGATCTCTGACCTTGATTTCACAAATGATGCAGTCATCTTTGCAGAGACTCTGGATATCCATTTTGGGGTCTCCGAGGTGCTGAATGAGGAGTCAGAACTGCTGGGATTACAGCTTTCCTGGGTCAAAACTAAGATCCAGGCTTTCAATGACATCTTGGATGCTGCTATCTTGTCTGTACCTGTTTGTGGTGAGGATGTTGAGGTCATGGCGAGATTCACTTACTTTGGCAGTGATATTCATGTCTCTGCTGGCTGTGAACCAGAGATCAATAGATATCTGGGTCGAGCCTGGGGAGTCATGGATTCACTGTATCATGGGGTGTACCTGTGCAGTAGGATGAAAGTCCGAGTCTTCAGGTCCTTGGTGCTTCCAGTCTTGCTCTACGGATGTGGGACTTGGACTCTGATGAAGGATCTGAGATGGAGACTTCATTCCTTTGGTATCAGGTCTCTTCAGAGAATCCTTGGCCATCACTGGTTGGAGTTTGTGTCCAACGAACGGTTGCTGAGAAAGACTCAAATGAGATTTGTTACCTGCATAGTCCGTGTCAGCTGCGGCTGTATGGACATGTGGCTCGTTTTCCTGACACTGATCCTGCTCACCAGATTCTCTCAGTGAGGGAGCCTCGGAAGTGGAGGAGGCCAATGTGCCGACCACATGCCTCGTGGTTGCGGCAGGATGATCGGAATCTCGGGGAGATGGGGATGGGCCAGGCATCTGCCTGGGGGATGTCCAGTCGGAGAACCCTGAAGTACGGTGGAAAGTGGACGCAGCGACGCACTGCTCCGGCACATGCTCCCATACCTAACCTGACCTGATTGGTGATACTTCAACAAATATCAGCTTTGTTTGAATCTGAATTTCCTGGGAGTTGAACTCAGAACCTTGCAGATATCTCAAAAGCTTTTTAACTACACTACATGGCCAAAAGTATGTGGTTACCTGCTCATCCAACATCTCATTCCAAAATAATGGGCATTAATATGGAGTTGGTCCCCCCTTTGCTGCTATAACAGCCGACACTTCTGGGAAAGCTTTCCATTTGCTTCCATTCAGCCACAAGAGTATTAGTGAAGTCCGGCACTGATGTCGGGCGATTCGGTTTGGCTCGCAGTCGGTGTTCCAATTCATCCCAAAGGTGTTCAATGGTGTTGAGGTCAGGGCTTTGTGCAGGCCATTCAAGTTCTTCCACACCGATTTTGACAAATCATTTCTGTATGGACCTCGCTCTGTGCACGGGGGCATTGTCATGCTGAAATAGGAAAGGGCCTTCCTCAAACTGTTGCCACAAAGTTGGAAGCACAGAATTGTCTGGAATGTCATTGTATGCTGTGGCGTGAAGATTTCCCTTCACTGGAACCAAGTCGCCTAGCCCGAACCATGAAAAACAGCTCCAGACGATTATTCCTCCTCAACCAAACTTCACACTTGGCACTATGCATTCGGGCAGGTCACATTCTCCCGGCATCCGCCAAACCCAGATTCGTCCGTCAGACTGCCAGAATGTGAAGCGTGATTCATCACTCCAGAGAACTCGTTTCCACTGCTCCAGATTCCAATGGCGGTGAGCTTTACACCACTCCAGCCCACGTTTGGCATTGCGCATGGTGAACTTAGGCTTGTGTACGGCTGCTCGGCCATGGAAACCCATTTCATGCAGCTCTCGACAAACAGTGTTTGTGCTGACATTGCTTCCAAAGACAGTTTGGAACTCGGTAGTGAGTGTTGCAACCGACGAGAGATGATTTTTCCGCGCTCCACGCCGTCACAGCCTCGGCGGTCCCTTTCTGTGACCTTGTGTGGCTACCACTTCGTGGCTGAGCTGTTGTTGCTCCTAGACGTTTCCACTTCACAATAACAGCACTTACAGTTGACCAGGGCAGTTCTAGCAGAGCAGAAATTTGATGAACTAACTTGTTGGAAAGGTGGCATCCTATGATGGTGCCATGTTGAAAGTAACTGAGCTCTTCAGTATGGCCTGTTCTGCTGCCAATGCTTGTCTCTGGAGATTGCATGGCTGTGTCCTTGATTTTATACACCTGTCAGCAATGGGTGTGGCTGAAATAGCTGAATTCACTAATTAGAAGGGGTGGTGTGTCCTGGCCATACTTTTGGCCATGTCGTGTTTCTTGGAATGCTGGACTGGATGATGCTGCAAACGTTATTCACCAGGATGTGGTGTGTCCTGCAGTATGTCCATTAATTTGTAAACACCCATCACAAAGGTCTCGGGTCAGAGCGGTGAAAATAGAGGCAGAAACCAAGCAGGCCACAATGTGAGTTTCTAAAAGGACATTGCTGTTCTTGCCAGGAAAGAGTTAATGATGCATCAATTTAAGAACCAAAAAGAGGGAAATTGCTTTGTGACTAGCTGGGGCATTATCAGTGGAAGCAGCAGTTTCAGTAATTACTGGCTTCTTGTTAATAACAAGCTGTTGCTGTGGAACCAGGCCTCCAAGGAAGTCGAGAATATATACTGTGTATGAGAATTATTTATCCCTGAAATGATTACACGCAACCGTTTCAAGCAAGACAGAGGAGGTAATTTCGGTGAAACCCTTCACAATGTACAAACTGTTTGAACATCCTAAATTCGTCCAACTTAAGCCAGGTTTTATTGGTGAGGAATATGTGTTGCCATCTGCCATGAATGTAAGTCTACTTGTGGTTTTAAGCGCACTTCAAACAGCCCTCGAAGAGACCAATAGTCCGCTTGGTCGGGATAATCAAATTCCTTTGGTGAGGGTTTCATGGTGGTTGAAAGACAAATGAGCAAGTCGTTCTCTCCAGATCGGCCACAGCAACCGTTGATCTCTCGAAGGTTGAAAGCAACACATCAACATAAGTGTCGAGGCAAGCTGTTACTTTGAACCCGTGATGATAAGAATATTTTGTTGTGCATATGCTTTTGTGCATTCCATTCTACTCTCGTCCACTGCACTCCAAGTGTGCTGAAGTTCAGTCGACTGAACATCTACCCAAGATCGAGGAGATCTTGCCCCACATTATTGTTTTGCAAATCCGTGCGACTAGTTATCTCCACCACCGAAGGTGAAGGGGGTTATGTTTTCACCCCTTTCTGTCTGTCTGTTTTTTTGTTTGTCTGTGTGCATGACATCTCAAAAAGTTGTGGACGGAACAAGGAGGAATTTATTCAATTTTGGTGAAGACCTCAATTCAGATCTGAGTACAATAACTATTTAATTTTTAAACGATTATTCACCATTGATATTTCGAGCCAAAAACGATATATAGCACGACAGTTAGAAAATGTAATGGGCCCGATATGTTCTTGTGGATCAGGCATGGCGTGGCGGAGGTATGCGCTCCACTTAGTACCCTTCTAGTTTTAGGCTGAATAGATGCTGGAATGCATACCTTGGAGGAAGTTATTCTCAGCAGTCTATTTCATATATATGGAACTGAAAGTTAGGTGGCGGGCTCTAATAACGGAACGGCCATTTACGTGCATTCAGACATAATGGGTCATCCTTCCTCACTAATTAAATTGAGACACAAGCCAAATTTGATTGGCCGT
>CM068955.1:75012459-75032459 GCA_035128595.1 Eptatretus atami | reverse complement strand
CGAATCCGTCTATAACCTTTTGAGATATCCTGCTCACAGACAGAGACAGACAGACAAGGGTAAGTCAACTTCGGTGGTGGAGGTAATTATGCCTGACCAGGTGCAGGTAGATTATAGCTAGTGGATCAGGTGAGAGTTGATCAGGTAGTTAGTATAGATCAGAGAAAACTCACATACAGTAGATGGAGGGTATTTGAAGGGATTAAAGTCGAAAGGTGAAGCTTGCTCACACTGTAAGAAAAACAATTGTTGGAAAGCGATGTCAAAGTTTTGCTGAGGATGAGTGGAAGGAACAGGTGTGAGGATTTCCTGTTCAAATGAGACATAGTGATGAATATGTATTGCAGAAATATTCGTGAATCTTGACCTGGAAGGATATATTCCGAAGGAGGTATGCACAATTGCCCCTGAGTTGTCTATCCTGGGGTGTCGAATCTCGACTGAGCTATATTAAACTATTTCGTATGCAGGGCTTGGCATCGATGTGTGTGTGTCGTTCATCAAAAGGATGAGAAGCAGGATGGCCCGTCTACCAGCATTGGTCATGAGTGACCGTTGAAGATCCATCGGTGTGTTTTTTATAAGCAGTAGGTGAGTTATTGCTGGCACACTGAACAAATTACCAATTCCTTCCACTTCCAGTCGGTCTTGGATTGGTTCGGAAGCAGGGAACGGCGTTATTGGTAATTCAATTCACAGGTCCGCAAGAGATCCGCACGGTTGTTGTTGTGGTTCTTATTGGGGGTCGATTTTCGAAATGTGCACCCATTGGTCGGACAGCTGCTGGACCTCAACAACATTTATCGATTTACTCCAACCACCATGGGTCCATCATACCCAAATTAAATAATATGGCCGCCATCTTGGTTTTCTGGTGGGCCTAAGGCATCAGGCCTGTAAGCCTCTGCTGATTACACACTGCCCGGATTTGTTGCATCAGAATTCCATTGGCTTTGTTTGGATGGAGTGTTACTCACGATGAGGGACCTCAAAAAACCTAATCATATGTCGAATAACAAGCTCAAATGAGCTAATATCCTCGTCCTCTTAATGATGACGTCATAAAAACGAATATGACGTCATTGTGATGTATCAGGTTTGCGATAAATTATCTGTGCTAATGACCCGGCTTGATTCCCGCAAACAAAATTCAAACAGCTTGCCTAGTTTCGGAGATAATGGTATAGACGATTTCCATTAGCGGCGATATTATGACGTCAACTTTTTTTCTAGGAAGAATTTCCAAAATCAGACATGGTTACTGCCTGCGCGTGGGCTTTCTGCATATACATGGCAAGTTTCACGAAGATCCGATGAAAACTCTGGGTTGTGAAACAAAAAATGTCAAAATTGAGGAATGACGTCATAAAAGTTGATATGACGTCATTGTGATGTATCATATGTGCGGTAATTCATCTCTGCTAATGCCCTGTTTCGATTCCCGCAAACAGAATTCAAAAAGCTTGCCTAGTTTCGGAGATAATTTTTGAGGCGATTTCCATTAGCGGAGATATTTTGACGTCATAACTTTTTTTCTCGGAGGAATTTTCAAAATCGGAGAAGGTTACTGTCTGCGCAGGGTATTTTTACATATATATGCCAAGTTTAGGAAGTTTCGATGAAAACTGTTGGCTGTGAAACAAAAAAGTCCACAAGAAGAAGATGAAGAACAACAACGTGAGTAAGACTTCGAGATCCTCCACGAAGATCTAAAAGTTATTAGTGAGCTGTAATCAAGCCCGGCAGCACGCATGATACGCACCACGCTGAAGCCGTTTCTGCGGTAATTTTGTGAAACATCATCCGATTTCCATCGGCTTTGTTCCTCACGATGCGGTCCGCACGCGTCCTTCGTTACCTCTTCCACAAGTGAGTGAAACATGCTTCACTCGTGATTAAAATTGTACCAACACTTGGTGAAAGTCGTCCGCTAAATTTACGTCTTCTCTTTTTTAAAGTTTTCTCCATCAACTTTGAGCAGTTACATCTCACATAATAAAAGCTGCGTAAAATAAATTGGGGGAAATTGTAGCGTGTGGTATTATATTGCATTTACGTCACAGGTTGTGACCACAGTGCGGCCATTTTTGTTACTGGACGAGAGTGACTTCTAAAGCGTGGAAGTGCAGGAGTCTGAATTGACAAAGAGAAGGGAGGATGATGAGAGAAGAGAGAGTGAGAGAGGAGAGCGGGAGGTGTGCAGAGAGAAGAGAAGAAGCTTTTCCAGAAGATAACAATATAGGGATGGAGGGGAAGGGATGATGTGTGAGGAACATACAAGGTGACATTGGGTCAAAATCCTACCAGATTTGAAGGAGAAAATGTAGTCCTTCCTCAAGCAATGTCATTGGTATATGTCTCGGGCCGTGTTATCGGGAATCCAGCTATGTTAGGCTTAGGGCCATATCATTCTGGAAGTCCTCTTTCCCCGACATGGCACAGTCTATAATATCCATCCAAATCCATTGGGACCATACTCTGTGCAGAGTGTTTGTGCTGCCTAAGCAGTCTCCTTGGTAGTGGGCACAATCGTGGACGGGTCGCCACTCCGACACAGGATACCAGCAAGCTGGCACTCATTTTGCCGACCTCAGAAGGATGACAGGCAGAGTCAACACCACCTGGCATTAATTCAACAGCCAAGCAGGATTTGAACTCAGGACCCTATAGGATCCCAAGCCCACCGCCCTAACCATTAAGCCAACACCAGGCATTCTATATTATGGCTTGACA
The DNA here is from genome assembly GCA_035128595.1 of Eptatretus atami. NCBI lineage: Eukaryota > Metazoa > Chordata > Myxini > Myxiniformes > Myxinidae > Eptatretus > Eptatretus atami. Next base: position 75,029,726 of record CM068955.1, on the reverse strand, counting down.
ATTAATTAGAGAGATATACCAATTGTCTATCTTGAGGAAGAGCACAATTTTTCGATTTTAGACCTAGCTACATTGTTATCAAGTCTTCAGAAACAGTTGGTGTGCCGTAATATAGAAAGCTCTGACGATCCTTTAATGTCATACGCAGTGCATATAAATATCCATCTGTATGTGCGATTCGCTGGTCTCAAGCAATGATCACAAGGCACCTGCTTGACATAGATATGAAGTGGATTATGCTTGTCGTGAGTTAAGAGCCCCGGCAGCGCCGGGGACTTGGATGCCAACGGTGCCAAGCACGAAGAGATGTGCAAACATGCAATTCCGTGTGCACAACATGCCGCCGAGATGGCGTCTTCACAGCTTGGCTGTTGGGAATTCAAGGTGAAAAGTGCATCAATTGGAGGGCCGCCATCTTCTTTTTTTGTTTAGCCATTAGGCGGACAAGCAAGGCCCGCATCGCTGTGATGAGACGAGCCAACTTGCATGGTGACTCTCTCTCTCTCTGGGCAGCCGGCCCGCCCGACGTGGCGTCTTCCCTTAACGAGCAAAACAAAACAAACAAAAAAAGAAGGATAAAACGTTCCAACACCGTTTCAAAGAAAACTGTTGCCACTGGCAGCGGTTACACCAGATGAAGGTTCCTTAATAAATATTAATCATGTCGTGAACCGGGGGCGCAGGGATACACGGTGCGATGTCGTTAGATCCGCGTCTTTCTCCATTTCTGCTAACGAGCACAACTTTGTGTGCGGTGCATCCAGTGAATTGTGACGCCCTACACTTTGGGGGTTGCCATGGTAATGGTGAAAGCAAACACGTGACTCGTTGCACCACCTGAGCTGGAAGTGACCTCGGAGCGGAAGTGACGTGACGTGACAATGCCGAACTACTTGTTGCCCGAAGGCAGATTCGATGCTGCCAAAGCAGTCCCAGAGCAAAGGTCATAATAGGTGGTTTGCCATTGCCTCCGCAGCAGTAGTCAGTCCAGGAATTTGTCATTTGTTTCAGGTGCCGGTGATAACTTGCCCATTCGTACTGAAGGACATTGAGGGATCTCTAACGCCCAGCATGGAGATACAGCAAACGGGACACCCAATTTAACGTCCATCTGGGACACGGCGGTCGGTGGGCCTTGCTTGCGAAACACCAATCCTGACAGATTATACGTCATCGGGTCGGGAATCGAACACAGATTAGATAGCTCAGTGAGGCAAATCTGCTCCTTTTGCACCATCCTGTTGGATTTAAAGCATAACTTGTGGCGTTTACACTACCACCGGTGCAAAATGGTGCCAGAAGAGGGTGCTGCACCCTGAATTGTCCCTTAGAATGTGAGTTATTAAAGATTAACGCCTGCCCTCCTTTATGCATTCATGTGGGTCATAACAGGTACAACTAGAACGGCACTCGGCAGAGCGCATACCTCCGCCAGGCTGAACAGTTTACGTTTTATATCCCACTGATATGCCTGATCTGAATGCAGACCTTAACCAAAATTAAATCAGCTTGTTTTTCTCGCCGAACCAACTCATTCAACAAGTTTCATCCGAATCCGGCCACAAAGTTTTGAGATATCGTGCTGTATATCGTTTTTGGCCCCATCTCTCAATGGTGAAGAATCACTTTTTAAAAATTCTCGTATTCGGATCTAGATATTCACCAAAATTTAAACAATTTGTCCCCGTCACACATCCAGCCTGCCCACCAAGTTTCGCCCGAATCCGTCGGTTAATTTTTGAGATATTCTGCTCACAGACAAACAAACAAATTAACTAGAAGGACACTCGGTGGAGCGCATACCTCCGCCACGTAATACCTGATCCACGAGAACATATCGGGCCCAATACATTTTTGAAATATCATGCTGTACAGTACTATATCATTTTTGGTCCCATCTCTCAACGGTGAAGAATCACTTTAAAAATTAAATAACTCTCATATCCAGATCTGGATTCGTATCTTCGCCAAAATCGAATCAATTGGTCCATGCGATACACCCAACGTGTCCACCAAGTTTCATCCGAATCCGTCCACAACTTTTTGAGATATCCTGTACACAGACAGACAAACAGACGGAAAGGGGTGAAAACATAACCTCCTTCACCTTTGGTGGCGGAGGTAAAAATCACTCACAGAGCGACACTTGGCAAAACAGAACAAAGTAGAACGGCACTCGGTAGAGCGCATACCTCCTCCAGGCTGAACAGTTTACATTTTGTATCCCACTGATGGGCTGGATCTGAACCAAAATCTCATCCGTTTGTTCTTGTCACCAATTCAACTCATCCACCTTGTTTTGTCATAACTCATCCACAACTTTCTGAGATATCATGATATGTAGAGTTTTGGCCCTGTCTCTCATTTTAGGCCGATGTTGAACTTTTGACCTTAAAAATATTTGGTGGCTGAATTCATTGACCTGATATGCAAATCCTGTTCAAATTTCAAGTCAAGCATATGAAAATTGAGGATTTTAGAAATTGCACCCAAGTTGTTGATCTTTGGCCTATGTTGACCTTTTGGCATCTGTTGACCTCAAAAATACTTGATCATTGAATTCAGTGACATGATATGCAAATCCTGTTCAAATTTCAAGTCAATCGGATGGAAATTGCCAATTTTGGAAATTTGGCCCATGTTGACCTTTTGGCCTATGTTGACCTTTTGACCTATATTGACCTCAAAACTAATAGGTGGTTGAATTCAGTGACCTGATATGGAAATGATCTTCAACTTTCAAATCAATCGAATGAAAATTGACAATTTAAAAAATTTGAAAAAGTTGTTGTCCTTTGGCCTACGATGACCTTTTGACCTAAAAAATAAATAGGATTCTGTCGGCCAACCAACACCAGCATTTGGTGATGTTTTGTGAAGATCGGTTTAAAATTGTGACCTGTAGGTCACCTGCCCACTTCGAACCGATACAAACGTCAAATTGAGTGTGCAACCTGCACATTATTAAGTGGTATTTTGTCTGTCTAGTGGTTGTTCGTGAGTGACAGAGTCGCTTCGAAATGGATAATTCGCCTTTCAGCTGTCTAGAATGGCACACACATTGCTGAATCACCCTGCCTGTGAAACATGGGGTGACAGTTTATACCTGGGTTGGGATTCGAACCCATACTGGATAGCTTAGAGGCGAGTGTGCGTCCGTCTAGGGCTCTAGACCATCCTGTCAGCCCAACACACTCGTCAAGGTCACACACATGTATCAAGGTAGTTGTAGCATGCTCACCTATTACTCTATTAGCCATTTTCCATGCAATGGAGTCGATTAGCCGAAGTTTGTACTCATCCTGAAACATGTCGTCCTTTGAGGGGACGTTAAGCCGGTTTGCCAATCTCCTTGTATTCACTTTTGGACATTCAGTACCTCGCTGTATCTGACATCAAGGTCAATTCCTTGCGTTTAACTGCTGCAAAAGCTCCAGAAATCTTTAAGTGGGTCCATAACAATCAACGTGTCATTGTCCCTCCAGATGCACAGGTAATACCTGGTTATCCTCACAGTGTGATGAAACCGATCCCTGCGAACTGCAGCTGGAAAATAGCTTTTTGGACTGCTGTGTGCACACCTGGAGGAGCTTGTGCTGCTGATCGTCACCCTTGGCATATCGTGCTTGATGCTAAATGCAGCTGGGACTCTGGACTGTGTCGACGTCGTAAAATCGAACCACGTCCTTCGGGACCTCTCTGGAAATGACTGCAAGCGGGACAATAGATCGAGTGAGCTCAACTCTGCGAGACTAACTCGTCTGAGTTTTACCATTCTCCATCTCAAGGGCTTCCACTTGGGGGGCATCTATTTGTTATGCAAGTCCAGGAGTGGGGGAAAGGGATATTCATGGCAATGCGTACGTATATGTTGTCGTCGGAGAGGGGGAGCGGGAAGAAAGGCAGGAAGAGGGGGGTGAGTCAAAAATTTTATATCTGCACCGGAATCCAAGAGGAGCTAATCAGTAAAGCGAAGGGAAACTGACATTCATCAACATGAAGCGGTTTCAGAATTTTGCAGTCATGGGAGAAGTGAGAAAGATGTGCAGAGGGATACTCTCGGACGCAGGAGGAGGTTATTTGGCCCACATCAAGCCTCCGCTGCAGGGATCACTGGCACCAAATCACTGCACGATTTGCAGGTGGACGCATAGCACCAGATTCCCTGAGCGCAATGCACGCAAATGAATTCTGATGAGGATTGGAGCTTGTTTATAACTTTTATAACGGCCTAAAGGATTCCGAGCATTGCAATTGCATCGCACCGCTGTATATTCCATTATTAATGACCGGTGTGGGTTCAAGAAGCTGTCAGCAGAAACTGCTCTCCCGAAAGGTCTGGGGAACGCGTGCGGGAGGATTGTCTGAAGAGCTTGATGTAGCCAAAGGAAGATTCGTCGTTTTGGATCGAGGTCGAGAATACAGCCCAAGGACGAACGAACAAATCCATGTTTATAAATGAGGACTCATAAGTCTTTCTTTTTCAAAATCTTTAGAGCTCAAATCTCCGATCATGCTTGAAATACACTTAGTTCCATCCACAACTTTCCTGCAACGGTATATATATATATATATATATATATATATATTATATATATATATATATATATAATATATATATATATATATATATATATCTCGGGTTCTGTGGGTTGCATCTCCCGGCGATGCCCGATCGTTCTCGTCGGCCTGTGGGTAGTTTACAAAAAACACGAAAAACTTTTCACCAGGGGAGGAAATGTCCCAGTGTGTCATTCTCCCGACGATGCTGTAACAAATCTCGCTTCTACATCTCTGCAGTTACCTATATACCTGCGGTGGAAGTCTCACTGAGGTGTGTTATCATCAACCCTCAGGAACAGCTTCCCGGAGAGCTTCCAGAGTGAGATGTCTGCTTGATTATACTTCTGCATTAATCAATATTAATGATCACGAACTATTTAGTCATCCTACCTGTCGCTGTACCTGTGGGAGTTCCCTGTCTGGCGGTTTTAAGCCAATTTCTGCTTTAATTAACACTGAAAACTCTCAACGCCTCTCGAGAACACATTATATATATATATATATATATATATATACAGTATATGTCTGTTTTTCTGTTCTTTATGTGAGGGCAAATCGTTTGACCTAGAGCTACCAAATTTAGTACAGGAACCTCTTATGGGCAGAAGAATGGGAACACAGTCGGTCAGCCTGTCTGTTTGTTTGTTTGTTTGTCTGTCCTTTATGCAAGCACAAAACATTTGACCTGGAGCTACCAAGAAGGGAGTGCGCAGCGCACGGGATCTACAACAACACTGCATTTGACTGTACCTGCAACATGAACAAGTGTTTGATTTGGTGCATTTTTCCCGGAAATCGGTCCCGTCATTTTCTGCCACATTAGGTCCCGTCATGTTCATAATGGTGGTGACAGGAAGTTAATGTGGCAATGTTTTTTTTGCAGTTTTCGAAAATCCCAACAACTTTACCATGCCACCAATGAAACTGGCAAGTTTGGGCAGATCTACATCAGCAGCCAGAAAAAAAAAAGAAGCCTGGAAGCAGGACAGCTCACGAGAAAGACAATCATGCCTTGAAGGTGTCCGGTTGGAATGGACATGCAACAGCCAGAGCAACAGAAACATTGCAAACATTGCAAGAAATCTCATCAGAAAAAAACAAACAATCAAATTCAGCCTTTTGTCTGAAACTTTATCGTATTTAAACTGGGAAATAACGTGAAATTTATCCCGGAAAAAGCCAGGTACCTCAGCTAGTATATATATATATATAATATAACCAAAATTATATGTATATATGAAAAACCCCCTCATGTGTAGCATTGGATTCTCATGTGTGTATTATGTGTGAACGTCTTCATAGTGTTGAGGAACTCTGGGAAGGTTTTGAAACAGCATAGCCTTACCTTGCGTAGGTCTTCTTGGGTGCTTTATGCAGCTTCTTTGGCTCGAGGAGTGTGGGAGGGGTCAATTATTTATATACCAGCAAATACAACCCGTCGCTTTGCTGACGGGTCAATAAAGATGGGGGGGGAGAAAGAGAGGGAGAGAGAGAGAGGGGGGGCAGGTGTGTGAGAAGCTGGGAGGGGAGGCAGAGAGAGTATGAAGAAAGGGGAGTTAGGGGAGAGGTGGGGAGAGCGACACCTCACCAAACATTGCTATTCACTAAGGGAGGGGAGAGAGAGAGAGAGAAGGGTGGGGAGAGGTGGAAAAAAACAAAACACAGGTGAGGGTTGGAGGTGGGGTTTGCAAAGAGAATGATATGTGACGCTTAATAACCGAACATGAAAAAAAACCTGTCAGAACAGCTGTACACACAATGACATAACAGAGTTTGTAAAGTAATCCGCTGGTACATCTGCAAAAACTTTGACATTCCAATTCCAGAAAATTTGTGGGAAAATGAGCCAAAACCAATCACTGAAAACATTGAAGTACTGCTCACGTACGACCTTATGATGCTATTGAGTGTGAACATTGAAAACAAAGCGTTGCGACCAGATATCATACTTAGGTTAAAAAAAAGAGAAGAAGGCATTGCTAACTGAGGTGTCAATACCGGTGATTTTGGACTAACGATGCAGAAATCAAGAAAATGACCAAATACCAAGACCTCAAGCATGAAGTGAAAATATCCTGGAAGCTGAAGAATGCCAAAGTTGTACCAGTAATGAAGAAGAACCTCACAGAGATATTAAAAACCATCCCTAGGAATATCACTTCAAACGAACTACAGTCGGAAGCTGTCCGGGGCTCAGTAACGATCTGGAAGAGAGCCCTCGGCACAAAACTTTGAAAACAGAAAACTTCACAGCTTGGTCTGTGAATCGTGACCCCCTTACCAAAATGAAGGTAGATACTTTGAGCTTGCCCTGGAAGGACTCCATTCCACATTCTGAAACATCACATGCACACACGCACGCAAGCACACATACACACGGATACTTTGAGACCTGGGAGGGATCCGTTGCACCTTCTGAAACCCGCATGTGGAGATTTTGTAATGTTAGCAAATCACCCAAAATGGAGACAGCAAACTGCGTACATAATTACTGAAATAAAGTTCCCCTGTAGACTGTGTCGTCACGGATTAAAAAGCACGTTATGAAGCACGGCGTTTTACTCAATGAATTTACACTTTATGCACTTTCCATAATTTTTCCTTCACTCAATATAATCGTCCGAACAGTAGAAAAAGTTAAGTTTAATGCTTTGCTGAAATAAATACACTAAGTTATAAAAAATCGCTACTTTGTTAAAATTTCGGATTTCACTCCAGATTTCGACACTTATTTTGTTCACCAGATCCGATTCTCAAATCCGACATAATATTTCCATTATATACTTTAATTCGTCCATGAAAGTAGATTGTGTTTCCAAATCGAGGCATGGCTGAAGACTCCAGCAACCACAGAGGGCTGACCAAGATTGCATGTAGCCATCTTGGTAAGGCTTATTTGTTGTTTTTTTTTTTGATGCGCACCCTCTAAAATCTAATTTATCTTCAAAAGGGGTGTTTTAATTAACCCAAACACCCAATTTTCACTCTTGCACTCCTTGGAGTTTTTTTTAGTGTGCATACAAAGTTTCAGGCTGCTAGCTTTTATAGTTTTGGAGTTATGTAGGACATATATATATATATATATATATATATATATATATATATATTAATATATATATATATATATATATAATATATATATATATAATATATATATACACACACACCCTTTTATTAGTATATATAATTGTGGCTACAGAAAAAGGATGAGATGGATGCGCACAACCCTCTGGCCTCAGAGGAGTTGCCACCTGTTTGTGACGTCAACAAGCAAGAGGATGAAACAGAAAACGCATCAAAAAGAATTTTGATGATGTCGTCGAAACTGCAGGCAAACCGTGGAGGCAAAAATGGAGAATTTTCCATTGAAATGAGTCTCGTGTTGGAATTTAACAAAACTCGGCGAAATGAGTACCAGTGTGTACCGGTAGAGGGGCACCGCATCAGCGACACAGTCGCACTTCCAAGAAATGATAGCTACCCCGGCAGCTAAGCTGCCATACGCAAGAAGACGAAGAAGATTTAACAAAACGCTCCAAACACATTGTGTGTGCCTTTCGGCTGAATTCATTCTCAGGCGTTCAACGAAAAGCACCTTTTCTAATTAGCTGGAAATTGGACATTTTGCTGCTCATCGCGCTTACCCATGCAACTGCTGTGCCCAAGGCAGGAGCCGTGTTAGTCACCCCCTTTATTACAAGCACCTGGGTGAGAATCCCGCAAGGAGAGAACACAGGGCAGATCCAGCACGCAGGTGGAGGTGTTAACCGTCATATCGCAGGCACGCCGAGGATGTTTTAATTAAACTAGATCGAAGGTGGAATTAAAATGTCTCCGCTAACTCATTGGCAGAAAGTATAATTGTAACCATCGGATTTCCATTCACACAGCGAGACATGGTAATTTAGCACAAATTCCCTTTTCTTTAAAAATACAGAAAGAATATAATGGAACATTTCTTGATCGGATGTGGGATGGGGGTGTTTTGATGTATCTAGATTTTAGTGTTTTGTAGACTGTTATCACGTGACTCGAGTATATCCTGCTTGTCAGGTGTACCTGATGAAAGTTTCTGATCAGTCGAAACTTTTCGCTGCATGTGTATAATACCTGTTGCTGACAATCTGTCCATCCGCCCGTGCACTCAGATCAGAAAGTGGAAGGAAGTTGTCGCCAGTGTGGTGCGGTGTCCTCTCATCACCTGGCTGATGATACTGTGCACCGCATAGTTGAGTTCCATTAAGTCAGGTTTTTCTGGTCTTTGAGCTTTCTGGTCTGGGTTCAATCCTCGACCTGATTTATAAATTGTACTTATAGTGTTTTGCAGGTATAATGTTGCGTCACAAAGTGTGACGTCCCTCGATAAATCTTAAGCCAGGTGTATTATCTGCTCGCGTTCGTGGTGGACGATAACGATTCCTCGGTGCCTGCTGAAGATAGTAGGCTGTTGTGTGTCAGCCTCCAGAAATTCCCAAATTCTGCCCTGATGTCTCACGGTAATGATGCAACCAGCAGGGCTGAATTCATTGAATCCCCATTGCGATGAGATGAAGGGGGATAATTCACTCATTGCATTCAAATACCCTTGCACATTGTTATTTCTGATTAGGTCATTGTCCCTCGTGTACACGTACATGCTCTTCGAGACCTTCAAAGATCTGCCGAAAAACAAGTAGGAGCCCATTCATAGACCGAAAACAATCTTATTCGCGAGTGGAAACATTTACAAAGAAATGTTAAATTAAAGTAGAATTTACATGTCACGTGACAGAAGAAACATCTTACTGTTTGTCTAGACTCTGTTGGATCAATTTTACAAAACTTTATTTCATCCTCTTATTTCGTTGGTGTTTAAAGCTTTGTCCAGATGATCATTCATAACTGAGAATGTCGGGTATAACTGACGGGTATGAAGAATTGCGTAAAGGCACCACCAACTGGTTACCTGAAGCCTATTATAGGATCCAATTAGTTCGTCTACCAATGATCCTGGAAGCCCTAATTTTTAGTTGTACCCTATCAAATACCTTCTGGAAGTCCAGGTAAATACAGTACTGTGCAAAAGTTTGGGCTATTCCAATGATGATAATACTTTCAGGTTAATTATTCAAATTATCTGTGAATAACAGTCATATGTGTTTATTATTGTAAATTAACAACCTTTATAAATGTGCATGAAACAAATTGACTGTTTCAGTAAATAACAAGAACAGTGTCATTTTATAGTATCAGTCAATACTTTGTGTGTCCGCCCTTTGCCTTATTGAATGCCATCACTCTTTACCCCATGCTTCCTGTATATGACTGAAGCACTCTTACAGGAATATTGTGTCAAATATCCTGCAGTACATTCCACAGTTCTGTGCAGTTGGTTGGGTTCCGTATATGACTGAAGCACTCTTACAGAAATTGTGTCAAATATCCTGCAGTACATTCCACAGTTCTGTGAAGTTGGTTGGTTCCTCTTGTACTTTGCTATTTCCAGGTAATCTGAATAGACTCGGCGAGACCAATGTCAAGACTCTGTGGTGGCCATTCTAACACTTGGAGCACCAACGGCAAAAACTTTGCTCTCCAAATAGTTTTACTATACTGGATGTGATTTTTTGATCATTATCTTGTTGGAAAATGAATCCTCTTCCGATTGAACAATTTCCTCAATGAACTGCATGGTGCTGCAGTATCTGCTTGCACTTCGCTTTTGTCTGTGTCCTATTGATTTGAACAAGTTTTCCTGCACCAAAAGCTGAGATACAAGTGCCACCATTTTGTCCTCCTTGGGCACATGGACTTGATCACCGTCAGAAAATGTAATCGTTGTTTGTTGATGAGAGATTCGAACGGATTGATCAGCATTCTCATTTTTTAGCTCACCTGTTCGAAGAACAGAGAGCTATAGCGATACCCCCGGCGTGAGCGTGAGCGTCAGCATCAGCGTCAGCGTGAGCTTGAAAATGTTAAAGTTTTTGGTGCAAGTTTTTTCCTTTCTCATGTTTTTATCTACCACACTATTTTTTTACTGATTACAATATACAAATACATATATTGCTTTAAAATTATTTGGATCAGACTTCACTGCAATGCTTTATACAAAATATTATTAGACTAGTTGTTCTGTACCCTGGTCAGACAGGGGTAAGTTCCTTCAGGAATACCGAGATGCTTTATGATTACTCACGTCGTTGCTGCTACTAAACTAATCCGGTTGTGTCTTGATGGCAATGCAGTTTTATTCCGTTGTAAACGGAACTTAAACGTACATGATTGATGTGATCTATGTGAGTTAAAGATATTCAATTTGATTGTGTGGTCTCGTCACACGTGTTGTTTGTTTGATACGATTAACTAATTAAATAATCCTTATGTCCTGTTACTGAATTTGTTGGTTGATATTTGTAAAGAAGAGTTTGGCTGTCCAGGTGTGCCTTGGTGCACGTCTTGCGAGAGTATGTAGACATTGTCTGCTCCTCATCTATCTCATGGGTCAAGCCTGTCGGACTTGTATTCGGATGCATTTGTGGTTGCACACTCAATGTATTTATTGTACTTTGAAGCATCATTTCATCCATTGTTTGAGGTATTTAATCTGCTACCTGTGACGTATCTCTGCTGAATAGTATTTTTAAATTTATTTTAGGGTTCTTTTATTACCTGCATATTTGAATACAGCAAGAATCAACCGTCATCCTGTGTCTTGCTTAATTCTTCCCGCGTCACACTGTGGAGGTTCTTCTGGGTCTTCCTGAACTTTATTTGTCTTGCACCGAGCCATTTCAGGCATTGCAGAGTGTACTTCACACCATGGTAGATATTCAACCTTTCTGCTATTTTGTTCGTCGTGTGTTCTTCCTGCAGAGCTTGGATCTTCACACCCTGTTCTGTTGAAAGTTGCTTCCTTGGCAACATTCTGAACCCACTCATAGACTTTCAAGCATAGGAACGGGTTGATGAAAATGAATTTCACATATTCATTAATTTGCAACTTTTATTGTGATTTCTTGTAATTAACATTCATGTAACTGGTGTTAATTACTTCAATAATTTATTATTATTTACTGTGCAAAAATACACAAACTGTTTCCTGCATGTTGGCTTTGTAGTAATTTGTCAAATTTGTAAGCGTGTTCTCCAAATTTGTCAAAAATGGATTTCACCCCAGCTGATAAACATTGGTCGTAGAAAAACAAACCGATACCACAATTTGGAGTGACACCTACCCTAGAAGTGTTCCAAAATGGTTGCCCAAACAGAATGTACAGTCAAACCTTTTATGTGGTGTGGATTGAAGATGACCTTTTTTTCCAGGCCCTGCTCATGGTTAAAAATGAATGGAGAAGGAAGAAGTGTTGTGTTTGGTGTGGGTGTTCTTCACGCGGAGTGTTCCTGCTTCTTGACTCCGCTCCACGTTCTCCGCCTCGACCGAACACCCTCCTGCCTGGTCCCGCGACTGCTCCACCCTCGCCCTCTGGACTCCTCCCTTCTCCACTCAAGCTCCTCTTGTTCGGAACATGATCTCCACACGTGCGGCTGTGGTCAGAACAGCGCGACATTGTTGGGTGGTCCCACCACGGAGCATCCCACCCCCGAAACACCCAGGTACCGAAAACTATAACCTCCACCCCCTCCCTCCCTGGCTGCAAAAGTCCTTTTTTTCATTGGGGCTTCTTCTTTTTCTGTGTGTGTCTGAGTGTGCTGGCGCCTGTCTGTTAATAAGCCTGGAGAAGATCTTTTATTGTTTGTTTGCTGTGAATAATCTCGCGTCAAGTCTGCACTGTGTCTGCTTTAGTAAGTTGCTTGTATAATTGTTGCACCCCCCCCAACCCCCACGACCCTCTCTCTCTTTCCCTGCGTTACATCCCCAATAAACCTTTGTTGTGCCACATGCTTTCCTCACTTGCTGTAAATAAATAATTGTTGTAGAAATGTTCCCAGCTCGCCTTTGTCTTTTCCCTCATTGGTCCAGCATGGTTCGAATCCAGGTTTATCCGGGTCTTTATACCCCACGGTCCGTTCCTTATAGCCAGTACGTCCTTGGCAGTGTAGCTCGGCTGCATCCGATCCGGAAAGGTGATCCGATCCGGTAGAGTGATCCAGTTCGGACAAGGCGTACTGAGGGCGTGGTTCCCCGGTGGTGAAACTGCGTGGTTAATTAGGTAACCCGATTCCATAGGCGGGAGGACCCTAGTTCACGCGGTTGAGTTATTGGCGTCCACGGTCGGTTAAGCGACCCCTCGCGTCACGGAATTATCCATGAGCGACGGCCTACAATTCCGGGGAGTTTGGTGGGAATCGACGTAGCTTCCCCACCTAGTGGTTTTCTCACCCGACCCCGCCGGCCCCAACAATATATTATAGCAAAATATATATATCAATTCCCTCGTTTATTTTTATACTGAAGGTAACTATGGTGTTTAATTGATTTTTTTCAAGGTTTGTGGAATACACAGTCAAGGCTCTTGGAAGAGCTAGACCACTGAACAAATCAGGAGACAACAGAACAATAGAAACAACAGAGAGAGGGTGGAAACAAGGTCAAACACCAAGAGCAGAGTTGAAGGACAAAATAGAGGGAGAATTGGACAAATAATTTAATCGGTGTGGGGAAAAATGAGGAATTGGAAAGGATGCATAGGGTGGACTAGATGGATACAAGAGCAAACTCTCTGAAAAGAAAAACTTGAATTTAGAAGGCTGTGGTCTTTGGGACGGGGGAGGGGGGGTGGGGGTGGTAATGGGAAAAGAAAATATCGTGGTTTTGGATGGGGGATGACCTGAGATGGTGGAGAACACCATCGTGAAGACTTGGAGGAAAGAATGAAATTGAGGATAACAAGGAAATTAGTTCCACAGGTGGGAAAAAAAAGAGGAATAAATGAGTGGAGGTGAGCAGTGAGTCTGGATTTTGGGAGTTTCACCAGAAGGGGGTTGATGATGGACTCCATGTGCCATGTAAAAACCTGGAGGGGGGGATCAAGAGCAGAGGGTGCAAGACCATAAACAATGCGGGAGAGAGGCCACTGACCTATCTGCGATGGGAAAGTGATAGACCCATAGACTCAGCTTCATTACAGGAGATTCCCATCATCTTGAAAGCCTTGGTTTCCATGGCGTTAAGCTGATCAAGTGTGAGGCAGGAGCGGCAGCCCAGAGGTGAGAGCAATGCTCCATAAAGCTGTGAATGATAGCCTTATAGGTGGATCGGTGTTCAGGTGTACCAAGGAAGGATTTTGTCCAACATATGATTCCCAGTCAGGGACTGGCTTTGGAGGCAAACTTAGAAATGTGGTTTGCCTAAGAAAGATGATGAGTGATAGAGAGACTCGGGAGTTTGAGTCGATGAACTTCCTTGAGAGGATTGTTAAGAAAGTAGATGGGAGGGTTTGCCATATCGTCCTTTTAGAGAGATCGTGAGAGTGTGAGATGTGTCAGGTTGGAAAGACATATTCCAAGTGTTTCACCAGCTCCTGATTTTGTCAAGGTCTGAAGAGAGTGAAGAGGCTGCAGCCTGCCTGTCTGAAGTATGAGTGATGTCATGGCAGAGGCTGGAGTCATCAGCAAATGGATAAAGAGGATATTCCAGAGAGTTACTAGGAATATGACTAAAGAGAATATGACTAGGACCAGAACACTGCGTTTGAGGACTCCAGCCTCAACAGGAAAATGAGATGAAAGGATTTTCCATTGAAATGAGAGCCACACGTTGGTTATGAGAGTAGAGAAAGTGAGTAACCCAAGAGTGGAGTTGGCCTTCGATGCTATAGGCAGAGAGCTTGGAGACCAAGGCCGGATGTCAGACTGTATTGAAAGCTTGAGACATGTCGAGAGAGATGGTCCTGATCTCATGTCTGACATTGTGGGCCTCCATCCATTGTTGGGAGAGTAGGAGCAGCATGTCCAAAGTGGAGCGACCTGGTCTGAATCCGAATTGATGATCTGAGATGAGGTTGTTGGAGAAAAGGAAGGATTAAATTTAAACTACAATGAATCACCTTCCTGATGATTAGAAGTAAGTAAGATTGTGCGAAAGTAAAGTTGGGCAGTGGGGTACAGAGAGAGGGGGTGGGGGGGGGTGGTTGGGAACACAAGATTTGGAAACAAACACAGAATTGAGGCATTCAGCCTTCACATGAGCAGAGTTGGCTGTAGTGATATTTGAAAAGAGGCAAGGGATTCAGGGGGAGCATTCACCAGAAACAGACTTAACAAGGTGCCACCAGGCTTTAGAGGAGGAAGACAAGTTTGAAAGTTCAATCTTGAGGTTTGACAGATGTTGTTTTCTGTCTCTCCTGAGAGGGGACACACAATCGTTATGGGTTTTGTGGAATGAGCTGAGTTTGCCTTGGTCGGGTTTGCTTTCCAGGAAGAGAAGGCAAGTTGATGCAAGCAAACTGTCTAACTGCAGGATTTAGTTTACCATATGTGGTAAGAATGGGAGGATAACTGAAGACTAAATGTGATGGATCTGTGCAAAAGAGTCAGTAGGTTTCTGTGGAAGAATTTCTATGCTGAGTTAATATCAGGGGCTGTAGATATAGGAGACCAGTCCTGAACTGAGATGGCTGCTTGCAGTTCCTATCAGCAGTTCCTGAGTGAACTGCCAGATTTGCCAGTGCTGAGGCAGCTCTCGAAGAATACTAAGTTTAACTTACCTTTTCCTGGATCTATATTTACTTGCACAACTATGGGATCAATAACTCATACTGATAGCACCAAAGTGCTTGCATATTATAAGGACACCTCAGAGAGAATTGGCAGAATGATTTGTAGTGCAAAGATTAGTGTGGCTCGTATATCTCTATGCGCAATTCGTAGCATTATTCGCCAAGTAAAAAGATGATACTCAGCAACTAACCCTGCGTGGTGTCCCGTACCATGGACAAGGACTGTAGCAAGCCCTGTGTTGGTAAAAACCTGGAGGCAGACTGTCAACATCAGGAACACATCATGGTGTACAATGCTGATTCTAAATTCCCAAATTGGACAAACTGATATCAAGATCATGGAATGGGAGGTTGTACATTTTGTTGAAGGCATGGAGAAACGTGGTGCTGTAGGTATGGGAGGGTTGGTGGACCAAGCGCTCAGCTGACAGACAGTTTTGGAAAATAATCATTGTGAAGAAGAAGAAGAAGAAGAAGAAGAAGAAGAGGAAGAATAGCTCGTAGTAAAGAAGAACATGTGCAGCATACCTGACAGAGAAACAATTTAGGAAAGTGAAGCATTAAAAAAAATTTTTTTAAATGCTTTTAAAGGAAGAAGCGTTTATATTTAATGAAAATTTAGTTTGGAGATATCTGTCTGTCTGTGAGCAGGATATCTCAAAAACTTATTGATGGATTTGGATGAAACTTGGTAGACATGCTGGGCGTGTGACAAGAACGAATTGATTAGATTTTGGTGAAGATCCGAATCCAGAACCAGATATGAGAATTATCCAAATATACGAATCCAGATCAAGTGATTCTTCACCATTGAGAGATGGGACCAAAAACGATTTCATGACATTTCAGAGTTGTGGATGGATTGTGACAAAACTTGGTGAATTAGTTGGGTACGTGAAAAGAACAAGCTGATTATATTTTGGTTACGGTCCGGATGCAGGTCCGGCCTATCAGTGCAATATAAAACGTTCACTTCAACAAGCTGTATTCGCTCCACCGAGTTTCATTATAGTACTGCGGCATAGCAAACCAATTGTTCAAATTTGCATAAAAGCACCAAAATTGGTACACATGTAGAATAATGTATTCCGAACAATTCTAGATATGGAGCCACCCGAGAATGTACCTTGGTCAGCATGTACCAATTTTGGTGCTTTTATGAAAATTTGAACAATTGATCTGAAATATCAGACTACGCTGCCATATAGTACTGCAGCATAGCAAACCAATTGTTCGACTTTTCATAAAAGCACCAAAATTGGTACATATGTTGACTAATGTATTCTGAACAATTCTGGATATGGAGCCACTTGAGATTGTGCCTTGGTCAGCCAAAGCTGACTTTGTTATTCCAGTTGTCTTTATTGGTTTCTTGTCGACAAAAGATATAGAAAATGACAATTGTTTTCCTTTTATTTTGGCAAATAGAGCAAAAATGCAATCGAAACAAGAAAATGAGCAATCAGAGATTGCAGACCTTCACCAGGACTTGTTTTGTGTGGTATTTGTGTAGTTACCATTTCAGAGAAGATTTTTGAAAGTTAAAGAAAACAAAATGGCTGCCGAATCATGTGACTGATGACATCATCATTTTTTTTTTACTGTGGACCTATTTAACCCTCGATGACCCTCAATTTTCATACTGATCAGATGTGTTCTGCATATGCAATTATGACGTCATAACGAAGGCAGCTATTATGTCATAAAAATCACACTTATTCCTCATAAGGAGTACTTGCCATGTGCAATGTTTAAAGTCTTTTTCCTTCATGCGGTTTCAGAGATACAGAGGTCCAAAGTTTTTTTCTATTTTTTCCAACATGGCTGCCACACCAAGTGACCGATGATGTCATAATTATCATAAAATCATTCTACATGAGTAGTCACTCCGATAGTGAAAATTTCATCTCAATCCGACAAGCATTTGCAGAGAAAAACACTAAAGTTCTGTGAAGACAAACAGACAAACAAACAGACAAACAAACAAACATACAAACAAGAAGAAGACGTCATGCAGAGCACGATACTTGCAAAATCCATAAA
>CM068955.1:74995085-75006140 GCA_035128595.1 Eptatretus atami | reverse complement strand
GCCGCAAAACCTCATCATAGGATAAGCATAAGCCATGACATAAAGACTGTCTATCAAAATCTAGAACCATACAAATGGTGCAGTTGGACACCTAGCCAAATGGGATGGGCGCAAGGACGGTTCGAGGCCTAGTAGCTTGCATGATACAATGGCCTATTTGGCAACCTTCAGGTCATTTGCACCTGGGAAAAACCAGACAAAATAAGCTGAAGTGATTCTGGCAAGTATTTCAGTTAAGATCAATAGACTAAGTTGAACTGGGTCGGGTATGTTGATTTGGAAGTGTCCTGCGCTTTAATGTCCGATTTGAAGAGTTCACCTGCAGTCTTGATAATTCGTCGCTTCTCATCAGCTTCATTGTCCATTTTAGGAGTGTCATAAAATTCCTGGAGGATCTGCGCTTGAGCTTTCCTGAATGTCACAATGTTCGGTCTGCCATTTATGTTCGTGATCACAACCCGCTCTCAAAATGTTCAAATAACTTTACCGCATATACATTGGAGAGTATTGGTCTTCACATATCTTTGACATTTCATCAACAAGATCAGTGACTGTGGTTTGTTCATAGTCATTTTCCTGTAGGTCAGCGATGACCTGCAGGATGCCTCTTGTCGTTGAATGTTTGTCCCTCCCTAGCTTAGTCGGTGGAATAATGCTGCTGGTGTCACTTCTGTAACGGATGTATTTGCTTCCCTGTTCTGAAGTTTACACTACAAACATGTGGTAAATGGCATCTGCTGCGTGAAGGTCAATGCAAGATGCCAAACGTCCCCGAACTTTCTCTGCCCAAGGATCGTTTGAGGGCCTTTGGTCACATGCTTTAAGATAGACCTCTGGAAGTCCCACGTTCGAACAGGGTAAGAATCATCAGAGTGGTGTTGCTGACATCCACAAAGGAAGCAGTGTTCCAAAAAGTTAAATATGGGTTCAATAGAACGGCGACTTGGCGGCTCTGGCTCCTCCCGAAACTTTCCTTTTAACGAAAACTGTTAGATTTCTTTTGCAAAAGTTAGTCTGCATTCAGAGTGGAACTTCTGCCCCACCATCACGTTGATGGCAACTCCTCTTGATTTTGCAGCTTCCTCACACTATGGGCACCCTTCTCTGTCAAAGTAACGTTTGTCGGCCATCATCAAGCTGTTTCTCGCACATGGCACACTTTGTGTCATCCATGTGTAGATGTCGCCCTTGGATGGAAAATTAGTTTTTAGGATATTGTCAAAGCTATGCTAAATTCCACGAAAATCAGTCAAGTAGTTTACCTAATGCTATGCGCGTACATACGCGTCTAATACCCCACACAAACAATCTGAACCAAACACCATACACACAGTACAGTCTACAGCAGTCACTACACAAAGCATGCAAGATGACATCAGTCATGCCCACAGTGTAAAAATAGCCGCGTAAATCTGATGTATTGTACATACACTCATGATCACCTGAACAAAGAGTCACCTGGCCGTTGAGTCCATTTACCTTAGGTGAAATGTGCTGGTGTAGGTTACCCTGATGGGGGGGGAGGGGGTTTGTTGTGTTCCATGTTGTGTTGCATAGTTTATTTGTCAATCCCGATGTATACTATATGATAAGGGAAAATAAACTTTTGAATTTGATTTGAATTTGTTTGACACCTATGACGTCATATATGATGCCTATGACGTCATTTCTGACATATATGACATCATATACAAATTTTGACGACATATTTGGATTCCTTGGGGTCACTTTCCTATCTGCTAATAATACATTTATGGGGTCTAAAACGCACCGTTTAGGAGATATCAGCCCCCCAAGTGCTCAATGGCGGCCATTTGAATTTATGCAAATTAGGGCACTTCCGGTGTGTCCTATTTTATATTGGGACATTCAGAGTGACCCCCTGAACAAGATCCAGCAATAAAAAAAACTATTGCAATTTGTTCAGGTTCAGCCATTCTGGGCTAAATCTACTGGACTACTATGGCAAAGGCAAAAGGAAGGCCCCGAGTCGGCGAGGAAAACGTCTGCTTCTGGAAGCTTCGCGCGCGTGCTGGAAGGGAGGCGAGAAGAGGGAGGAGGGGAGAGGAGGAGGAAGAGGGGGAGGAGGGGAGGAGGAGGAGGAGGAGGGCGAGAGAGAGGGGAGGGGAGGAGGAGGAGGGGAGGAGGAGAGGGGAGGAGGGAGGAGGAGAGGAGAGGAGGGAGAGGGGGAGGAGGAGGAGGGGAGAGGGGGAGGAGGGGAGGGGAGGAGGAGGAGGGGGAGCGGGCAGGAGAGGAGGAGGCGAGGGAAGGGAGGGGAAGGGGAGGGGGAAGAGAGGGAGGGAGAGCGCAGACCGTGAGATAAAAGCGAGTGCTGAACGCAGCGAAATGTGTGTTGTGTCGTCGAGGGAAGCGAGTGGAGGTCAGTCGGTGAAGTGTCAGTCTGGAGAGGTTCTTGGAGCCGCGTGGAAGTCTGAAGCCTGCAGTAGTGGAGAAGTGAGGAGAACGGAGGAGGTGCGAACGGGGAGCGCGGCTCAGGCCTGCTGCGCCGCGCGAGCTGCGTAGTGTTCGTGTGCGAGCGGGAGAGAACTCGCCAACCAGCTCCGACGGTCTGAGTGATCGGGCTACGGAACAGTCGAGCATCGCTGAGGACGAACGGTTCTGAGAGAGCATCAACTCAAAAGAGCGAAAGCTTCGTTCCTCTCAGCGTTGCCGGCCGGGGCCCGACATCCCAGGCCGCGGCCGAGCCGCGGTTACGCTAGCTTGCCGTGGGGGGAAGGAGCGTCGTTGGCGCGCCAGCGAGGAAGGTAACTGCGCGGCCTTGCGGAGCCTCTGCGGTCTACACGGCTCCGTGCAATAAAGACCCAAAGAGTCCAGTCTGCCCTCGTCTGTCCTGGGGCTTTTCTTTGCTTTCGAATGAATGTTGTGGGCGCATGTCCGCAAGTAGAACTGTATAAGTGACTGTACATAATAAATAGACGGTATTAGCTCTTTCCTTTGCATTGTGTTTGGCTGGTATAATTGAATTGTGTGTGTTTTGTATGATTCCATACCTGCATGACTGTATACGTGTTGGGAATAAAGAAATGTGCTTGTTGAATGGTGAACCTGTTTCGTCGTGTCCAATTTTCCCCTTGAAACGCCGTATTGCATTTCGGAATTGGTAGGGGCTTTTATGAGCAACGATAAAAGAACTGGTCTCCAGCGAGTCTCACGAATAATACCCCGCTCGGTTTCCCAGAACGAAACGAAGTGTCCAAGCAACCTCGCTGAGGTAGGTTCTCTCGGCTTAGGCTGCCGCGCGAATAATTAAGGCTATATTGACAATTCGGCGATTGACCTGTCGCGCGCGGCGTAGAATCATTGACTCGGCGTGGTGTCGCTTGGAGGCCACCCGTGACTGGTTTTCGGGCGTTGTTCCGGAAAAGTCGCGACTGAATTGTCCGTCCGGTGGCGTACGGCCGCGATTTGGCTAAAGCGACTGTCGCACGCCGGCGCGGCCGGAGATTCTAAATAATTAATCGGACATGTGGTTCCCAAGTATGGCCATTTATTTTACCAACCAATGAAAGGACACGTTTGCTGCGTAGGCGTGGCTGCATATGCCGATAGCGGGCGGCCGACGATGACTGCACGTAGCCTGTGCCGGTTTACCGATCGGGGATCGATCGGTGGCTTAGTTTACCGTTGGCGCTAGGATGGGCAAATGGTCAAGTTGCAGCGAAATGTCATGGCAAGCAAAGACAGGACAGGAGGAAACTTGATTTTAATTATGATTATTACATTAAACTCTGTGTGTGGAAGGTGTGGTTGCGTGATATAAGTATCACAGCAGGTTGTTTTCATGCAAGCGTTATATTCGTTGGAATGCATCGTGAACATTTCCGTACTGGGCACGCACCACTTCGGGATAGTGATGACTTGATGTTATTCTAATAATTTCTCGATTTTACTTGCGCATTATATACAGTACGATAAACCCAATAATGCCCAATCCATCGTCGTTTACCGAGAGCGAAGGAACGCCTGGTGGTTTGTTTTGAAAGTTGTTTTTGTTGTTTTTTGTGGGGGGTGTTGACATACGGCGCGGGCACGCGACAGCGAAGGACAACTGTGTGGTTGTTTCTGGCTCGCGGTTTGAAAGTTTTTTTTTTTTTCGGCTTGCACAATCCCCGCAGTACGGGCGGCGAGGAAGCTTGTTCGGCCGCGGTATTTTTTTTATTCGCAATACGGGGCACGCCGAGAGCGAAGGACACGGCCTGTGTAGTTGTTTTCTGGTCCGCTGCTTTGAAAGTTTTTTTTGTTGTTTGCACGTACGGCCACGCAGCGTACGGGCACGCGAGAGCCGAAGAACGGCCTGTGTGGTTTTTTATTTATTATATTTTATTTTTTTGTGCGTATGGGGCACGTACTCGTATTAAAATATGAGGTGCAGATGAATCCAGTCGAAATCGGATTGGTCAAATAATTTTATCCACAATTGCAATTGAATGCTGTCGGATGACAGTCTTCAATCAATTCATCTTCTTCACCAGTCTGATACATAATCTGGGACGTTGACAATACAATTTCATATGGATAATTCGCATTACATATACAAATTTGTCCCATCTAGTAACGATGGAATAGCAAAATAATTTTGCATTGAAACGTAAAACGTTTCTCCTCTTCCATCCATGCATGCCACTTATGGCCAATGATATCATCCTCTCACGAATGATCTTTGGGGGTACCTTACCTGTTTAACGTTAGAGTTAATATGAAAGCTTGGAGAATCGCGTCGCCGAGTTACGATGTTACAGTCGTGACACCAAATGACGAATGAGTAAGAACGTTCATGGCATAGAGGAGGGGTCGTCCCAAAAGTTTGTCCTGACCTTCAAATAAAAAGTTTGGACTCCCGGTAATCGCAAAATAAATTATTGCATACATCTGTCTTGTAATTTACTAATATGGGTTGGCAGAATAGCCGAGACCAGAGGTGTGCAACTCCCTCTGACGCTTTCTCACCTGGTTCGAATCGAGTAGTCGTTGTTAAAAGTCAAATGTCAATGTCTTTGAAATACTGTCGCCGTTGTAGTATTGTAGTCATTATATATACGGAGCAAAGTGTTATTGCACCTTTATTTAATTAATAAATAAATAAATAAACAGCGTTTATGCGTGTTTGTGTTCCTATTTGAGTGAAAGAAATAAACTGGCATCATCACCACACATCATACCATCACCCCACATCCACCCCATCATCTCACATCCCCAATGCCACACCAATCCCACATCCCACATCATCACCACCATCATCGCCATCCACATAACCCCACATACATTGTGGTAAGTACCAGGATCAGGTCATGGGCACAAAATAAATACCCCACCTGCGAGGGGGAGGGAGGAGACGACCTTACATTTTTCAACCTGTACACATGCCACAGTTGCAAGTGGTTTTACTGAACCCCTGCTGCGGACAGGGGGTATATTAGCCACGCACAAAAATATCTTTTCCCCACATCCCTCACACCACTCTGATTATCTTGTTAGGCGTTAGAAAGTTTAGAGGAATATCACAGTTTTTACCAGGAATTTCATTCTGTATTTACAGTATCTTTACAAAGTTACCGCGTTGTGACGTTCATTGAGGGTGATACATCATTGGTTTCTGTGCTAGGATTCATGAAGTATTTTGATCACCAGATGAACACGTAGCAGTATTAAGATAATTACCTCTGCAACGAAGGTGGACGGAGGTATGTTATTCACCCCTGTTTGTCTGTGAGCACAATATCTCAAAAAGTTATGAACGGATTGAGAACGAAACTTGTTGGCTCAGCAGGTTTGGTGACCAAGGACAAATTGATTCGATTTTGGTGAAGATCCCGTCCAGAATCAAGAATCTTTGGTGGAAGGATGGTGATGTTAAACTTTTGTCTGTTTGTTTGTTTGTCTGTTCTTGGAGAGCAGGATATCTCAAAAAGTTATGAACGGATTCGGATGAAACTTGTTGGAAAGGTTGGGGGTGTGACAAGGGATGAATTGATTTCGATTATTGTGGAAAGTCCAGATTCTGGATCTGGATTCCAGACATTTAAACGTGAATCTTCACTATTGAGATTATGGGGCCAAAAAACGATTACTGTTAATCGGCATGATATTTAAAAGTTTGACGAGTTATGACAAACTAGGTGGATTGGTTGGTTAGGTGACAAGAACAAGCCGATTCGATTTTGCTTCAGGTCTAGATCCAGGATCAGTGTTTCATATGAAACGTCCAATGTTCACCTGGGGAGTATGCGCTTTACCGAGTGCTGTTCCAGTACCTTTTGGAATAATCCTTACCCCCCCCCCCCACTTTAATTTTGGGTTTTTGGGGAAAAAAAAAAATTTTTTTTTTTTTTTTTCCCCCGTTATGCTACTAAGAAATTCATCTATCTATAATTCCAGCAATGTGTGTTTCTGTGACTTGCTGTTTCTCGACAACACTGGTCTGACATTAATTTGAAACTTGCAGATTATTGCTGAGCCCTGATGGCAATGATGCCTTTTCAAGGTTTGATATTAATCGACAAGTGCTTCCAAGTTATGGCATTTATTTACCAAACAATGAAGGACACGTGCTGCGTATTGCCGGTTGGCGGCCGGCTGACGATTGACGTCCACGTTGCCGTGCTGGTTACTATGGGATCGATAAAATCGTGTCTAGTTACCGTGGCGTGGAGTGATACATGGTCAATGCAGCGAATGTCTGGCAAGCAAAGACGGGAGGGTAAACTTGATATTTAATTTTTAATTTTAATTAACTCTGTGTGTGTAAGTATCACAGCGTTGTTACTTCAATGCAAGGATTAATTGTGGAATGCATTGTGACATTCCGTGGGGCCACACACACTTCCGATAGTGATGACTTCATGTATTCTAATAATTTCTCGATTTCTTATGCGCATTTATAGATAAACACAATGCCCCAATCCAGTTTCGTGTTTACGGGAGCGAAGGAATGGCCTGTGTGGTTTGTTTGAAAGTTTTTTTTGGGGGGGGGGGGATTGCACGTAGGCACGCACGTTACGGCACGGCGAGAGTGAGGAACGCCTGTGTGGTTGTTATTTTCTGGGCTCACGTTTGAGTTTTTTTTTTTGCACGTACGGCCACGAGCGTTACGGGCACGCACTAGTGATGGATCAAGATTCATCTTCATTTATAATTCGAATTTTTTTTCTCTGCCTCTTTTTTCTCTTTTTCTGGCTGTTTGAATCATGCTGGGTGGACCACCTTTTTAACGTCCCCCCCTCTCCACGTCCCCCTTCAGGTTAGGGCTTAACTTTTGTGGCTCTGGTGCCAAACAAATTATGGGAGCCCCATCCCCCCCCTCCCAACACCCACTCTCGCATTGCAGCTGCACAGTGACGTCATTGCACCAGTAATTGTATTGCAGAAAATTTAAAAAAATATATTATGAACATTACATGACAGCATTGATTAATGTGGCATTTAAAAACATATTATACACCTTTAAAGAGTTTGTTTTAAAAGTAGGATCAAGATTCGACATTGTATATTCTTAATGGAAATGGTTCGTGATGTATGCACTCAGAAACATTTTGGTAGTTAGGCTTTTCTGAGTGTGGGCCTAGCTCAGATGCCATTGTCAACCCTGGCAGTGTTGCCCCTCTTTGTGCCGCCAAACTTATTCAAGTTCCGAAAGGATGCTTTCTGACATGAAGCCGAGCTATTTTTATGCTGTCAAGACGTTCAAAAGAACTTAAAAAAAAAAAAAATGATAAAAAATGGCCAAAAACCTCCACGGACTGTGTGGTTTGCTAATGTTTCACCAAGTGATGCGACATGTAAATGGCGGTGACATATTAATCAAAAAATGTAGTGGGTTGTCGTGTCTTGAAGAAAACTGATAGTCAGGATGATTGACGGCCGTGACTCACACTTCGGGCCCTACTCTTGGTAGTGTGGAGATCTGGCACGAGTTGCAATGGCAGCGGCCGTTCATCCCCTTTGGACGGTGTCATTCGGTGGGGTTGTTAATTGTGCAGGGCTTGGTGAGATGAAATTGTGTGGTTGCGACTCCATTTTCATTATTCCCTGCCAGGTTCCATCCTACGATTTCTCAGGGATCTGAGGCAACCTGGGGCGAGATGGAGTCCATTGGCGTCTTTGATCAATATTCGTGACATCACCTCAAGGCATATCACTTATTGGTCTGTTATTTCTTTCTGATATCGGATAATACTGCGTACCTCAGACACATTCAAAAGTACAATTTCAAGCACACCACCAACAACAACAGTTTGATCGTGGAACAAGTTCAGTGTATTTTCCTATTGTATTTTTTATATTACCTGCACTTCTGCTTCGAATCCATCGATAATGATACAGCAATCGCATTACTTAATCCATATTCGCTCGCATATGACTGGAGTTGAATTGAATATCACAATGGGAGTTCAACTTCACCTGACTGTTGAACATTGTGCTTAATATCACAAAACATTATACGATGCGGAGGGGTTATAATATACAGTGCTGGTTTTGGGTTATTTTCACTTTTGTAGGTGTATTCTCCGTTAAACCTTTGTGGGAAGTTAGAAGTGTGCAATATAAAGTCTTCTTTTCTTCTTTTCGGGCTGCTTCCGGTTAGGGGTCGCCACAGCGGATCATCATATGATCCGCATAGTGATTTGGCAATTTTCACCGGATTTTGCCCTTTCTGACGCAACCCTGGTCGCTCTTACGACACAGATCTTGGTACACCTATTTTAACCGGGGTATACCCGGCCAGTTTACAACTGGTACTCATTTCGCCGACTCGGAAGGAGACAGGCTGAGTCGACCCCTGTGTTATACGACTGGTTACTTACATTATACAACATACAAATATATATATATATATGTGTATATATATATACATATACTACTATATGCCATATATATATATATATATATATAATTACATATATATATTATAATATAATTATATATATTTATATTATAATATATATATATTCAGTGGCCCACGGGGGTGAACCAGGACTTTTGGGTCCAAGCCGTGCCTATAACCACTTCGCCAACCGTGCGGAGGGGTTTAATACAGTGCTGGGTTTGGGTTATTTTCATTTGTGGTGCTATTCTCCGTTAAACCTTTGTGGAAGTTAGAAGTGTGAATATAAAGTATGTAGAAATAATTAAATTTCTGTGAAAATCAATTTTAATATTTACGTTTACCTTAAGTGATAAATCCTTATTCTCCTTTCCCTTAAAGCTGGAAGTGCCCCAAGCAGTGTTTCTGTCCCAGTCCTTATTCCTGGTTTTATCCAATGATTTCTGACTCTCTTGGAAATCCTCTTATATATTTCCTGATGACTCAAAGCACTTGGAATATGTCTTTCAATCCTGACCAATTCTTCACATTCTCACTTACTTTCTTGAAAGGACCATCCGGCAACGCCTCTCTCTACTTTCTTAACATCCTTGAGGAAGTTCAGTTATTCAAATCTGGGTCTCACGTGTCAGCCATGCAAGCCCATTTTCAACAATGGCTCCACCAGCCATGGACTGAGGCAGGAAGGATTTGTACGACGGAGGAAGGATTCATCGTACAAAGTCCTTCCTTGGCACGCCTGAACTCCAATCCACCTTACCAGGCCTTTATCTGCATCTTGATGGAGTATGCTCTCTCTGGGCTGGCTCCCCTGCCTCAATCATGCTCAGCTTGCCACCATGTAAGCCAAGACCTTCAAGATCATTGAATCTCCAGCGATTGAACTTGAGTCTATGGGCTTATATTTCGCACGCGACAGGTCAGTGTCTCTTATCCTCTACCACTCCTTTTGGGCTTGCACCCTCTGCTCTTTTGCCTAATTTGTCCCCCCAGGTTCTGGCAGGGCTTAACCAGTCCACCGTCACCCTGCTTGTGGTAAAATATCCTAATACAGGATCACTGCTCATTTCCACTCATTCGTTCCTCTTTCCTGCCTGTGAATATCTTCCACATTCTCTTCCATCTCATTCTTCCCTCCAGCGGTCTTCAAGAGCACTGTCACCACCATCTCAGATTGCTCAATTCTAAAATTGTTTATTTGCTACCCTTGTTAATCCCCCACCCACCAAATCTCTCCTCCTAATTTTCCAGCTTTTCCTTTTCTTTCGAGTTCCCTTCACCATTAATATGCTGTGTTTTCAGTCCTGTTTTTTTTGCTGTTACACCCTGATTCGATCAGTTGTAGCTCTTCCATGGCCTTTGACTATGTATGCAAAAAAACAGTTTATGAACATGTCATTGGAATAACCCAAATTTTTGCACATTACTGGATAAAATATAAAACTACTATTGATAAACCTCCTACTATATTTTACTTAATCTGGAATTATACATTCTCAGATAAGGTCATTGCCATCACGCACGACCGTCGTTTCCAATCGTCTCTTTTTCGACTTCTCAGCCAAACCGCTTGGTCGATCCAGCTGAGATTTACAGCAAGTTTGCCTCTTCCTGACTGTAAGAGGAATGCAAAGCTCGTTCTGGTCACATTGACTTAGGTCGGTCAAAATGCCAGATGAGTAAATTTCTTCAAAAATCTTCTTCTGCCTGACTCCACTCAGAATGCTACCAAATTTTGGTTGAACATTGCCAGTGGTAATGATGTTAAATTGGGGAGGTTGTGTAATCACGTCACCGGAAGGTGCAAAAATGGCTAACTTTAGTCATTTTGGAAAATCGCAATAATTCTTCAAACATTTTCTCTCCAGACCCACAATCAAATGGTTCCAACTTTGGGTACAAATTGGACAGGGTCCTGATTGTTTAATTACCATTCATTCCGATCACGTGACGTGGAAGTGATGTCAAAATGGCCCGAGCAATCTTGGGAAATCGTAATTCCTTCAAAATTTCTTCTCTAGAACACCAGATCTCTCTTTGATAATACCCCGCTCGGTTATCCCAGAACGGAACGAAGTGTCCAAGCAGACCTCGCTGAGGTACGGTCTCTCGGTAGGCTGCCGCGCGAATAATTAGGTATATTGACAATTCGGCGATTGACCCTGTCGCGCGCGGGTAGAATATTGACTCGGCCGTGGTGTGCGCTTGGAGCA
>CM068955.1:74971171-74995059 GCA_035128595.1 Eptatretus atami | reverse complement strand
GCGTTGTTCCGGAAAGTCGCGACTGAATTGTCCGTCCGGTGGGCGTACGGCCGCGATTTGGCTAAAAGCGACTGTCCGCACGCCGGCGGGCGGAGATTCGTAACAATATTAATCGGACAATTGGTTCCCAAGTTATGGCCATTTATTTACCAACCAATGAAAGGACACGTTGCTGCGTAGGCGTGGCTGCATTATGCCGATGCGCGGCCGCGCGACGATGTACGTCACGTGCTGTGCCGGTTACGATGGGGATCGATCGGTGCCTTAGTTACCGTGGCGTAGGAGTGGCAATGGTCAATGGCAGCGAATGTCATGGCAAGCAAAGACAGGGAGGTAAACTTGATTTTAATTTTGATTATAATTAACTCTGTGTGTGGAAGGTGGTTGTGTGATATAAGTATCACAGCAGTTGTTACTTCAATGCAAGCGATTATAATTCGTGGAATGCATGTGAACATTCCGTACGGGCACGCACCACTTCCGGATAGTGATGACTTGATGTATTCTAATAATTTCTCGATTTCTTATGCGCATTTATACAGTAGATAAACACAATGCGCCCAATCCAGTCGTCGTTTACGAGAGCGAAGGAACGGCCTGTGTGGTTGTTTGAAAGTTTTTTTGTTGTGTTTTTTGGGGGGGTTTGCACATACGGCGGGGCACGAGGACAGCGAAGGAACAACTGTGTGGTTGTTTCTGGCTCGCGGTTTGAAAGTTTTTTTTTTTTTGGTTTGCACATACGGCCACGCACGTACGGGCACGCGAGAGCGAAGGAACGGCCTGTGTGGTTGTTTCTGGCGTCGCTGTTTGGAAAGTTTTTTTTTTGGTTTGCACGTACGGCCACGCACGTACGGGCACGCGAGAGCGAAGGAACGGCCTGTGTGGTTTTTATTTTATTTTTATTTTTTTGTGCGTATGGGCACGTACTCGTAATTAAAATATGAGGTGCAGATGAATCCAGTGAAATCGGATTGGTCAAATAATTTATCCACAATTGCAATGAATGCTGTCGGAATGCAGTCTCAATCAATTCATATCCTTCACAGTCTTTTGATACATAATCTGGACGTGCAATACACATTTCATGGATAATTCGCATTACATATACAATTTGTCCAATCTAGTAACATGGAATAGCAAAATAATTTGCATGAAAACGTAAAACCGTTTCTCCTCTTCCATTCCATGCATGCCACTTCATGAGGCCAATGATATCATCCTCACGAATGATCTTTGGGGTACCTTTACCTGTTAACGGAGAGTTAATAATGAAAGCCTTGGAGAAATGGTCGTGATATACCGATGTTACAGTCGTGACACCAAATGACGAATGAGTAAAGAACGTTCATGGATAGAGGAGGGGTCGTCCCAAAAGTTATGTCCTGACCTTTCAAATAAAAAGTTTAGGACTCCAGGTAATCGCAAAATTACTTGCATACATCTGTCTTGTAATTTACTAATATGGGGTCATGGGGTGGCAGGATAGCCGAGACCAGAGGTGTGCACACTCACCTCTGAGCTTTCTCACCTGGTTCGAATCCGAGTAGTCGTTGTTAAAAGTCAACATTGTCAATGTCTTTGAAAATACTGTCGCCGGTGTAGTATTGTAGTCATCTATATATATAACGGAGCAAGTGTATTGCACCCTTTATAATTAAATAAATAAATAAATAAACCGTTTATGCGTGTTTGTGTTCCTATTTGAGTGAAATGAAATAAACTGCATACGTGTTGGTAGTACCCAGGATCAGGTCATGGGCACAAAATAAATACCCCCACCCTGCGAGGGGGAAGGGAGGAGACGACTTACAATTTTCACCTGTACACATGCCACAGTGCAAGTGGTTTACTGACCCCTGCTGCGGACAGGGGGGTATTATTAGCCACCGCACAAAATATCTTTTCCCCACTATCCCTCACACCACTCTGTATATCCTTGTAGGGTTAAGAAGTTTAGAGAACATCACAGTTTTTACCAGGAATTTCATTCTGTATTACAGTTTTTACCAAAGTTACCGCGTTGTGACGTCATTGAGGGTGATACATCCATTGGTTTCTGTGCTAGGATTCATGAGTTATTTGATCACCAGATGAACACCGTAGAGTATTAAGATAATTACCTCTGCAACCGAAGGTGGACGGAGGTTATGTTTTCACCCCTGTTTGTCTGTGAGCACAATATCTCAAAAAGTTACGAACGGATTGAGACGAAACTTGTTGGTCAGCAGGTTGTGTGTGTGACAAGGACAAATTGATTCGATTTTGGTGAAGATCCAGATCCAGATCCAAGAATCTTTGGTGGAAGGAGGTGATGTTAAACTTTTGTCTGTTTGTCTGTCTGTTTGTTGGTCTGTCTTTGAGGAGCAGGATATCTCAAAAAGTTATGAACGGATTCGGATGAAACTTGGTGGAAAGGTTGGGGGTGTGACAAGGATGAATTGATTCGATTTTGGTGAAGATCCAGATCTGGATCTGGATCCCAGAATTTTTAAAGTGAATCTTCACTATTGAGATATGGGGCCAAAAACGATACTGTAATCGGCATGATATTTTAAAAAGTTGTGGACGAGTTATGACAAAACTAGGTGGATGAGTTGGTTAGGTGACAAGAACAAGCCGATTCGATTTTGCTTCAGGTCTAGATCCAGATCAGTGTTCATATGAAACGTCAACTGTTCAGCCTGGCGGAGGTATGCGCTTTACCGAGTGCTGTTCCAGTTACCTTTTGGGATAATCCTTACACTATTGTTTGGGAATCCGTTATGCTACTAAGAATTCATCTATCTATAATTCCAGCAATGTGTGTTTCTGTGACTGCTGTTTCTCGACAACCACTGGTCTGATCTAATTTGATATGTGGGCCAGGGGTATATTGCTGGAGCCCTGTGGATGTGCCTTTTAAGGTTTGATATTATCGACAAGTGCTTCCCAAGCTTATGGCCATTTATTTACCAAACCAATGAAAGGACACGTGGCTGCGTAGCCGGTGCGCGCGCGGCGACGATGACGTCACGTGCCGTGTGGTTACTATGGGAGTCGATCGGTGCTCTTAGTTACCGTGGCGTAGGAGTGCAATGGTCAATGGCAGCGAATGTTCATGGCAAGCAAAGACAGGGAGGTAAATTGATATTAATTTTCATTTAATTAACTCTGTGTGTGTAAGTATCACAGCATGTTATTCAATGCAAGCGATAATTCGTGGAATGCATGTGAACATTCCGTACGGGACGCACCACTTCCGGATAGTGATGACTTATGTATTCTAATAATTTCTCGATTTCTTATGCGCATTTATAGATAAACACAATGCCCCAATCCAGTCGTCGTTTACGAGAGCGAAGGAATGGCCTGTGTGGTTGTTTGAAAGTTTTTTTTGGGGGGGGGGGGGGTTGCACGTACGGGCACGCAGCGGGGACGAGCGAAGGGACAGGCCTGTGTGGTTGTTGTTTCTGGCTCGCGTTTGAGTTTTTTTTTTTTTTTTTTGCACGTAACGGCACGAGCGTACGGGCACGCACTAGTGATGGATCAAGAGTTCATTCCATTATAATTCGAATTGTTTTAACAAGAAAATCATGGCTGGGTGACCACCTTATTCTTAACGTTCCCCCTCTCCACGTCCCCTTCAGGTTAGGCTTAACCTTTTGTAGGTCTGGTGCCAAACAAATTTATGGAGCCCCATCCCCCCTCCCAACCACCACCCTCTCGCATTGCCAGTGCGAGTGACGTCATGCACCAGTAATTGTATTGCAGAAATTAAGACAGAAAATATAATGAATGCAACATCATCACATCGACAGCCATCGAATTATGTGGCATTTAAAATACATATTATACACCTTTAAAAGAGTTTGTTTTTAAAAAGTAGGATCAAATTCGACATTGTATATTCTTAATGAAATGTATCGTGATGTATGCACTCAGAAAACAATTTTGGTAGTTATGGGCCCTTTTCTGAGTGTGGGCCTGGCTCAGACGCCATTGTCAACCCTGCAGTGTTGCCCCCTCTTTGTGCCGCAAACTCATCAAGCTTCCAGAAAGGATGCTTTCTGACATGAAGCCGAGCCTATTGTTTTATGCTGTCAAGACTTCAAAAGAACTTAAAAAAAAAACTGATAACAAAAAAATGGCCAAAACCCACGGACTGTGTGGTTTGCTAATGGTTCACCAAGTGATGCGACATGTAAATGGCGGTGACATATTAAAGTCAAATCGTAGCTGGTTGTTCGTGTCTGAAGAAAACCTGATAGTCAATGAATGAACGGCCGTGACTCACATCTTCGGGCCTACTCTTGGATAGTGTGGAGATCTGGCACGAGTTGCAATGGCAGCGGCCCGTTCATCCCCTTGGAACGGTGTCCATTCGGTGGGGTTGTTAAAGTGCGCCAGGGCTTGGTGAGATGAAATTGTGTGGTCCTGCTGACTCCATTTTCATTAATTCCCTGCCAGGTTCCATCCTACGATTTCCTCAGGGAGTGAGGCAACCTGGGGCGAGATGGAGTCCATGGCGTTTTGATCAATATTCGTGACATCACCTCAAAAGGGCAATATCACATTATTGGTCTGTCTATTCTTTCTGATATCGATAATACTTGCGTACACTCAGACACATCAAAAGTACAACTTTCAAGCACCACCACCAACAACAACAGTTGCATCGTGGAACAAGTTCAGTGATATCTTCCTATTTGTATTTTTATATTACCTGCACATTCCTTGCTTCGAATCCATCGATAATGATCAGCAATCGCATTAACTTAATCCATATCTCGCTCGATATGAGGGAGTGAAATTGATATACACAATGGTAGTTCAAACTTCACCTGGACTGTTGAACATTCGTCTTAATATCACAAACATTATAACGATGCGGAGGGGTTATAATATACAGTTCTGGGTTTGGGTTATTTTCACTTTTGTGGTGCTATTCTCCGTTAAACCTTTGTGGGAAGTTAGAAGTGTGCAATATAAAGTATGTAGATAATAATTAAAATTTCTGTGAAAATCAATTTAATATTACAGTTTACCTTTAAGTGTATAAAATCCTTTCATCTCCTTTCCCTATCAAAGCTGGAGTGCCCCAAGGCAGTGTTCTGGTCCCAGTCCTATTCCTGGTTATCATCAATGATCTCTGACTCTCTGGAAAATCCTCTTTATATATTTCCTGATGACTCAAACACTTGGAATATGTCTTTCAATCCTGACAAATCTCACATTCTCACTTACTTTCTCTGAAAGGACCATCCGGCAAACCCTCCTCTCTACTTTCTTAACAATCCTCTTGAGGAAGTTCAGTTATTCAAACTCGTGGGTCTCACTGTCAGCCATGCAAGCCACATTTCAACAATGGCCTCCAAAGCCAGCCATGGACTGAGGCAAGGAAGGACTTTGTACGATGGAGGAAGGACTCCATCGTACAAAGTCCTTCCTTGGCACGCCTGAACTCCAATCCACCTACAAGGCCTTTATCTGCATCTTGATGGAGTACTGCTCTCCCCTCTGGGCTGGCTCCCCTGCCTCACATCATGCTCAGCTTGCCACCATGTAAGCCAAGACCTTCAAGATCATTGGAATCTCCAGCGTTGAAACTGAGTCTATGGGCTTATCATTTCGCCATCGCAGACAGGTCAGTGGTCTCTCTATCCTCTACCACCTCCTTTCTGGTCTTGCACCCTCTGCTCTTTGCGTAATTTGTCCCCCCGGGTCTCTGCAGGGCTTACACAGTCCACCGTCAACCCTGCTTGTGGTAAAACTACCTAACTACAGGATCACTGCTCACTTCCACTCATTCGTTCCTCTTTTTCCTGCCTGTGAAATATACTTCCACATTCTCTTCAATCTCATTCTTCCCTCCAGGTCTTCAAGAGCACTGTTCACCACCATCTCAGATTGTCTCCAATCTAAAATTGTTATATTTGCTACCCTTGTTAATCCCCCCACCCCACCAAAATCTCTCCTCCTAATTTTCCAGCTTTTCCTTCTTCGAGTTCCCTTCACCATATATGCGTGTTTTCAGTCCTGTTTTTTGTCTGTTACACCCTGATTCGATCAGTGTGCTAGCTCTTCCATGAGCCTTGACTATGTATGCAAAAAAAACAGTATGAACATCATTGGAATAACCCAAAATTTTGCACATTACTGGATAAAAATATAAAAACTACTATTGATAAACTCCTACAATATTATTAGCTAATCTGGAATTTACATTCCAGATAAGGTATTGCCATCACGCACGATCCGTCCGTCCATCCGTCTCTTTTTTTCGACTTCTCCAGCCAAACCGCTTGGTCGATCCAGCTGAGATTTTACAGCAAAGTTCCTCTCCTGACTGGTAAGAGGAATGGCAAAGCTCGTTCGGGTCACATGACTTTAAGTCGGTCAAAATGGCCAGATTAGTAAATTTCTTCAAAAATCTTCTTCTCCTGACTCACCACTCAGAATGCTACCAAATTTTGGTTGTAACATTAGGCCAGGGTAGTGATGTTAAATTGGGGAGGTTGTGCCAACACGTCACGGAAGTGTGTCAAAATGGCTGACTTAGTCAATTTTTGGGAAAATCGCATAAATTCCTTCAAACATTTTCTTCTCCAGACCCACCAATCAAAATGGTACCAAATTTGGGTTACAACATTAGGACAGGGTCCTGATGTTAAATTGCCATTCATTCCGATCACGTGACCGGAAGTGTGTCAAAAATGGCCGACTTCGCAATCTTGGGAAAATCGCGTAATTCTTCAAAAATATTCTTCTCTAGAAACCAGTCAAAATTCTACCAAATTCAGGTTCCAACATTAGGATAGAGTCCTGATGTTAAATTGCGGAGACCATGCTGATCACATGACCGAAGTGTGTCAAAATGGCGGTCGCGCAATTCCTTCCAAAATCTTCTTCTCTCGACCACCAGTCAGAATGCTCCCAAATTTGGGTTGAAACATGAGGCCCGGGTAGGGATGTTAATTATATTCGTGGAAGTCATGCGATTCACACGACCGGAAGTGTGTCAAAATGGCCGACTTGGTCAACTTTTGGGAAAATCGCATTCATTCCTTTAACCATCTTCTTCTCCAGACCACCCATCAGAATGCTCCCAAATTTGGGTTGAAACATGAGGCTCGGGTAGGGATGTTAATTATATCGTGGAGTCAGCAATTCACACGACCGGAAGTGTCAAAATGGCGACTTGGTCAACTTTTGGGAAAATCTCATTCATTCCTTAACCATCTTCTTCTCCAGACCCACCCATCAGAATGCTACCAAATTTGGGTTCAACATTAGAACAGGGTAGTGATGTTAAATTGGGAGGTCATGCCATCACGTCACCGGAAGTGTCAAAATGGCTGACTTAGTAATTTAGGAAAATCGCATAAATTCCTTCAAACATTTTTTTCTCCAGACCCACCAATCAAAATGGTACCAAATTTGGGTTACAACATTAGGACAGGGTCCTGATGTTAAATTGCCAGTCATTCCGATCACGTGACCGGAAGTGTGTCAAAATGGCCGACTTTGGGAAAATCGTGTAAATTCTTCAAAAATTCTTCTCTAGACAACCAGTCAAATTCTACCAAATTCAGGTTCCAACATTAGGATAGAGTCCTGATGTTAAATTGCGGAGACCATGCTGATCACATGACCGGAAGTTGTGTCAAAATGGCGGTCGCGCAAATTCCTTTCCAAAATCTTCTTCTTCTCGACCCACCAGTCAGAATGCTCCCAAATTTGGGTTGCAACATGAGGCTAGGGTAGGGATGTTAATTATATTGTGGAAGTCATGAGATTCACACGACCGGATGTGTGTCAAAATGGCCGACTTGGTCAACTTTTGGGAAAATCGCATTAATTCCTTTAACCATCTTCTTCTCCAGACCCACCCATCAGAATGCTCCCAAATTTGGGTTGCAACATGAGGCTCGGGTAGGGATGTTAATTATATTGTGGAAGTCTTGCGATTCACACGACCGGAAGTGTCAAAATGGCTGACAGTCAACTTTTGGGAAAATCGCATTAATTCCTTTAACCATCTTCTTCTCCAGACCCACCCATCAGAATGCTATCAAATTTGGGTTACAACATTAGAACAGGGTTGTGATGTTAAATTGCAGAGGTCATGCCAATCACATGACCAGAAGTGTGTCAAAATGGTGGACTTATTAAAAAAAATTGAAAATCACGTAAATTCCTTCAAAAATCTTCCTCACCAGACTTACCATTCAGAATTCTACCAAATTTGGGTTACAACATTATGCTAGGGCCCAGATAAGCTGCAGGTCTAGTGGTCATATTTTTTATTTTATAATAGCCCCAATTATTTGCACCTTTTTGTGAGGTTGACTAGCGAGTGTTTTTGGACCAAGTTTTTCATGAACCGGCTGACCAAGCTGAAGGTGATTTGAGGAGGAATTTATGGGCTGGAAGGATGGCCTAGGCCCTCGTGGTATGCACACCCATCTCTGAGCTGTTTAGCCTGGGTTTGAATCCTGACCCAGCTATAAACTGTCATCGTGGTGTTTCACAGGCAAGATTATTCATCAATGTGTGTGCCATTCCTTGGATAAACGTTAAACTGCGTTCCATGTTGGAATTATTGGGGGATGTTAAAGATCCCATGGTATCCTTCACAAAGAGTAGGTGAGCTGTCACCAGAACCATGAATAAATTTGAAATCCCTGCTCTAACTTAGAGGGGGCACTGTATCAGCGGCAAAGCCATGACCTCAGCCAATGATGCTTCTCACAGACTTGTGCTGAACATGAAAGAAGAAGAAGAGCAGGAATTTGTAATTTTCTTCAGGACGCCAACGTTAACTGCCTACTCTACACAAATGATACCAAGGGATCCTTAACGTCCACAAAAATCTGTGCAGCTAGATGGGTCCTTCAGCTTAACCGTTATTTGAGGTGTACTACAGTGTACTATAAACAGGATATGGATGATGAATCAATCATTTATATTATGAAAAGGAGAAGCGTCCATCCCTGAATGTATCCATCATGCTTCATTCTATTAAAGGGCTCTTGCTGTCGTAAAAATAATACAAATTGCACTGTTGGAAAGCAAATAATTGATTTACTTGGAAACAAAACTTTGTGTCATTTAATCATAAGGATGCCTGTTTTGAAAGCTCATCTTTTATGGATGGAAGAAGAAGAAGCAGGAATGAGAGCTGAATGTAGCAGTTCCAACGATAACCTTTATTATTATACGACGGCAGAAACCCTTTACAAGGACACAGAAGGAGCACACAAAATTATATATAATAATATTTCGAAGCAATAGAAATATATAAAAGTACAAGGAATGAGCACACAAACAACTACCATGATAACAGCAGCAGCAACAACTACACAACTATCGGGAATGCAACTTTGCAGTCGTTGTACCCCCAATACAAGTTAGGGCCAAATTTTACCCAGATTTTTCAGGGAAGTGCGGCCACGGTCAGAGTGCCGATCGGTCCCCAAGGACCGGCACACTCTTCTCCACTCCACTCTTCTCTCCCCTCCTCTCTTCTGCTTTCCTCTTCTGCTCTCCTCTCCTCTGCTTTTCTCTTCTCTCCCCCCCTCCCCCTCATGGCCCTGGTTTCACACAGGCAGGGGTACACCATCTTTGATGTTGAGGATATCTGAGTTGCTCCTGGGAGATCAATCAGCTGTCTTCCTGCCGTGGGCCTACTCGAGAGAACTATCTGTGGCTTTACACCAACAACAACTATATTTCATAAAATAACCTTTTTGTGTACTTCACTTAATTTTACATCCACAGATAGATATGCAGTATGTTTGTGAAGTACAACATGCTGTCTTTTAATTAAACCAGTCAAAGATGCGACTGGTAGGCATACCTTGTTTCTTCCATTTCACAGAACCATAATAAGCATAGAAAGCATAGAAAGGAACAACGTCGTTGTGTGCCACCAAATTACGTCCCATGAATAAACTGCGAAATACTGGAGATATAGATATATATATTCTGGTGGTACCGACGTTTTAGGGTAGTTCAGAAGTCGTAACCGTTTATTAGCTTTGGGTATAAGTATGTGATTTATAAATTCAGACATTATGCACACTTCAAGGAGAAAGTTGAGTAAATGTCATAGGTATGAAAAAAGTCTCTATCATCGTAGTCGTCACCGCTATGTTTTTAGTTTGTAGTTATGATATGTCTTGGGAAGGATAATGTAACAGCGGAGGCGGAAAGATTGCTCCTCCACGCTTCGTTGTGGGTGGGTTAGAGCAGGGAGGTACAGCCGGTGGTTGAGTAATCATTGTACTTGTCATTCCGCAGCATATCCATCCTAACAACTCATCAGTACCTTCCGATTACACTCAAGGTGGTACCTACCTGGCTGGGTATTCATCTGTAGGCGAAAGAAATATCTCCGTTATCACATATACCATCAGAATATATTTCCAACCGGAACATGATGACGTCATTACATAAAGCCGAAGGACGTCATCTACAGAGCTGGACAAAGGAAAGATCCTGGAGACATAAAGGAAGCTGTGTCTTTACCTTGTCGAGCATGTCTCCACTCACGATGCACTCCGCACTCGTATGGCATGCACCTCGAGGTGCAGTAATAATCTCGTGGTACA
Source organism: Eptatretus atami (assembly GCA_035128595.1). NCBI lineage: Eukaryota > Metazoa > Chordata > Myxini > Myxiniformes > Myxinidae > Eptatretus > Eptatretus atami. Next base: position 74,984,467 of record CM068955.1, on the reverse strand, counting down.
ATGGGATAAAATGAATGGGATTATGATTACAATGCAGTGTGAGAAATGAACGTTTCGTGAGGAGTTCCATAATTTGTTGTGTATTTCAATAAATGAACACCTGTACTCCTTGTTGGTGATCTCGTTGAGGGCCTTTGAGGCATTCAGTTGGTGGTTGGTTTAAATGCTTAAATATAGGGATTTGAAGTTTCTTGATTTACTGACTCTTTCTTGGCACTATAAACACCTTTAAATAATCATTAATTCTCCTACAATTTAATTCCTCTGACCACCCTCATTGCCATTCCCCCATTCCAACACCTTCCTCCATAGCCATGGGTGATGCCACTTCGCCGGCCTGTACTCCGAGGCCGCTCGAAACTTGACCAGGTATCGTGCCCGATGGTCCATCGTTTACCTACATGCGACATCACCTCGTGACTCTCCCTTCACCCACCCACACCCCATTGCTAGCCCAAAATGTATGATGTGTCCACACCCTACGAAGCTGATCAGGAGGAAAGTACAGCTAACAAACCGACCTGGTCCCAACCTACCACCTTGTCGTCCCTCTACACCCCCCAATCTCAATAGCTTCTCTTCCTCCCCTTGAACACCTTCCCTCCCACCCAACACCACCCTGCCCCAGTCACACAAACCAGACATTCTGTTCCCGTCGGCGGCATACACCCTCGCCTTCATCACATTGCATGTGGCAGCTAATTAGCGAATAGAAATTCACATCATTATTTTAGCATAATATCCGCTCCCATAATTATGCACCTCATCAGAGGATGAAAAACTCCATCCCTTGCTCGGAAATCCTGGTGTCATAATTACGAGATGATCGAGAGGCTGTCTTATTGCATTCGAGGCAAGACGAGCACCTCTAAAGGTGTTGCGCATCATTTTCTTTTCAAGACCATATTGGGGCTTTTGATGTGATGGGAAATCCAACAAAGGACACAATGAGAGAATGCATATTTATATAACATGGTAGTTGATATGACCACCTGAATGTCACCTGCGATATGAATGTGATATGACCACCTGCGACCTGAAGCATTATCCCGTCATCATTTGGACGCATGAAGCGGTACGAATATAATACTTTTGTGGTCCAGGTTGGCAGCGGTCTTTTTGGATGTCGCTCTGCTTTGGAATACGATGAAGGTCCTAAATTATGTCTGCTGAACATTCTGTCACGTGATTGTGACTCTTACCCCACCCCTGTTAGCAAGATGCAACTGAAGTCCAAAGATTCGGACTAGTCGGCTTGAATCTACCCGATGCCATCAGATCTCGGAAGCTAACCAGTCAAGCCTGGTTCATACATTTGGATGGGAGATTTCTCCTGAGAATGCTGAGAGAGGGTGGTGTGCTCCCATCTGAGCTGTCTGGTCCTGGATTTGTTCAAAAGAAACATGAAACTGACGTCATGATGGATGGGGATGTGGTGGGGTACTGCATCGTGGCACATTTTGCAGAAAAGGGCATGCCTTTGTGTGCTGGGCCCTGGCCAAATGGTATGCCTGGAGATTGACTGGGAAAGGTAAAAGGAAGTGCATGTTAAGTCAGATGAAGTTACTGGTGAGAATGGACCTATCACGGTACATAGAAGATGAGGTTGACCAGGGTGTAGATATGGCACAGGCATGGCGGACCAAGTAGCCTTCTCCTTTGTTGATTTCCTTGTGTTTCTTTCCTTGTACTCTAGAAATATTGTGAGATGTTCTGAAATGAGATGTATGTGGGTTAAGCAAGGTGACTCCTTTATGTCTCTCCAAGGTCCAATATCAGGGTTCAGGATCCACTTGGCTTCGATCGACAAGCAATACAAATAGAATAGCCTGTAACACAGGGGCATACATTCATTGTTGTCATGATTGTACTTTTGTCTGCTGCTTAACATATTCTGTTCGTGTGCCCTCCTAAGATGTGTCCATTGTGTCGTTGGTCCGCACAAGTGGTTCTACCTTTAAACTCATAGGTCCCTGTTCATTGATGGACTTTTACCTCTGCCAACAAAGGGGGACGGAAGTTATGTTTTCACCCCTTTGTCTGTTTGTCTGTGTGCAGGATATCTCAAAAAGTTGTAGACGGATTCAGATGAGATTTTACGGACAGGTTTGGTGTGAGACAAGGACGAACTGATTAGATTTTGGTGAAGATCCGGATCCGGCTACTAGAATTTTTCAAAGTGATTCTTCACCATTGAGAGGTAGGGCCAAAAACGATATGTAGCACGATATCTCAAAAACTAATGGACAGATTCGGATGAAACTTGGTGGATGAGATGGTTAGTTGACAAGAACAAGCTGATTGGTTTCGGTCTGAATCCAGATCCGACCTATCAGTGGGATACAAAACGTAAACTACTCAGTCTGGCGGAGGTATGCGCTCTCCCAAGTGTCGTTCTCATTTTTCTGTGATTCTTCAACGTCCACCAACAAATGCCAGCAGATTGGACACCTGTTCAATGTCTATCCGAGGGACGGTACACACATTCATCAATCACCTTGTCTGTGAAACACCAGGATGGAAGTGTTATATCTGCACTGGGATTAGAACCCAGGCTAGATAGCGTGGAGGTGAGCATCCATACCTATCTGCCATTCTGCCAGCCCCTGATCCTGAAACCAAGAAGTGGCTATTTTAACTGTAAAAAAACAGAAAAAGTAGATTTAAAAAAATCGTTTACATGATAAGTACAGTATATATTTATTTCTGCTCTTGGATTTTATTTTAAAAAGACATTTCTTCCCTGGTGATGTAAACGTTCCACAGTGCCCAAGTTTCCTTCTGTTAGGTTTCCCACTTCGGGTGGGACCCACGTTGAGGAAATTCCCTTCTGGCTTATGATCCTTCGTGTGGTTGTGTAACCACATCGTCATTTAGCAGCAGGTGGTTTGCACCTCAGCACCAGTTTCTAGAATTGCTTCCATTTCCCATCGTGAGAAGAATTAGATGACCTGCATGAGCTTCATCTGGATTAATGGGATGAATTCCACTGCTTGTTTGAATCAGTTTTCCTCCTTTTCCACTGTTGTAACTTGGTTCCACGATTTATGGAATAGTTATGCGATGTGTGGTTAGATAGGGCATACACTTAAGAAAAGTAATGAAGCAAGTCCATGACCTGACTTGAAAATGAATTATCAAACAAACATGACTAAACTTTTGTGAACATCTAAAATTCCACTTGATAGTGTTTTACCGCAGAGCAAAGGAAAACCTTGATTACTACTACTACGACTACTAATATGTTGAGAAGATAGCTTCAGCCCGTGAGATATTCGCACTTGCCTCTTAGATGTTTAGCTTGAGTTTGATTCTGGATGGAGCTATAAATTGTCACGCTGTTGATTCATGTACAAGGTGATGGACGCATCACTGTGTTAGCATTGGGTGCTGGTAGATTGAAGATCCCACGGTGTCTTTCACGAAGAGAAGGTGAGGATGCTGAACAGATTAAAAATGTTTTCTTTGAGGCTCTTTGACACAAGAAGGCTCGCAGATGGGACACCCGGCTTAACGCCCGTCCGTATGACAGCACAACACCCTCCCCGCAAACCACTAATCCTGAGTTGATAGTCGAGTCTGGAATCGAACTCACACTTTACAGCTCAAGGACGAGTGTGAGTGTACAGAATCCATGACATCTTGTCAGACAAAGAAAAGTCATGACGTCATGGATACTAATTGTGACACAAACCTTAATGACAATGCCTGTGTACCCTTTGTGTCCTCCTGTGCTTTGCATTTTTTGGTTTTTCTTTCTCCAAGATGCACACAGGTTGCAATCAAAATATTAGAGTATTATCTAAATTGAAATAACGTTTTTTGACCAAAGCTTTAAATACATAAAACATTAAACATCCAAATGACGATACTACTACAGTGTTTGACAAAAAAAAGCAACATTAAATGCCGAGAGTTTGCGGTACAAGTAAAACGATTTGTGCATTCCATGGACCCAAATGGAGACCGCAACTCTTCAAAAGCAATGTGCACTCACTCAATCGCTCACCCTCCATTCTGGGCGCATCATCGTGTACTTAAACACGTCATACTACAGTCCTTAAGTGGGATGTATTTATATTTTAAGGTTTATCAGCCATGGTAAAACTTATGCTCAGTTTGCTGAACCTTCACCTTGAATATTGTTTATTGTCTTCTTTAACTATTTCAACTTCACAAACAGTAACTGTGATTAATGACCATATAATTCATAATTTGCATTGAACAGTGATAATTAAATACGCATAAATTATGACAATAAAAGTCAGTAAGTGGGAGGAAGTTAAAGACGTATTTAAATCGGGCTGAATCATGATGCAGTGCTGAACTGCTGCTGCTTCCTTCTACTACTTTTGCTTCCTGCTACTACTTTTACTTCCTGTTGCTACTTTTGCTTCTGCTGAGGCTTCCTGCTGCTGTTTTTGTTGAATGCTGCTACTCTTGCTTCCTGCTGTCACTTCTGCTTAAGTTGCTTCTCGTTCTGATATATTTCAGGAGCACAGCGAGGAAGGCTTAGCAGACTCGAGCATTGATCGGACAGTGAGACTGAAAAGCCAGAAAAGTTTTCCTTATACCAACTCCCGTTGCCTCCTGTCAGCTTTTAACTATTCTCCATTTCATGCTATTTCACTTACCATTAGTATTCTTTGCTAATCGTTTTGCAATTCCTTTCTCAATTTTGCACCTCAATTCCCCCCCTTCCCCAGACACCAATTTCGCTTTCATGAGGCTCTTATCCATAAAGGCCTTGAAATTGAGTGAAATAGAATAAACCAATAAATAAAAGAGCACGGTGGAAGGAAACATGGAATTATGCATTTGTTCGATTGCCAAAAGATGTAGGTAATTATTAGCAGGACATTATAAACCATCTCATTATATCGAAGGGATGCACAAGCAGCCACAGCAGAGAATCAAGGGCTTTGGCAGAACGAGCGGGTTCATTAAGCGGTTAGGCATGCGGTCACAAACAGCCTCACACAACGAGCGGCCCGTTTGATTTCCACAGCACCAGGGAAAGGTCTGAAAGGCGAACACGACAGCTCAGGAGTCGCACCCACGTGGAATACGAAGGTAGGGGGGGCAGCCGGTAACCATGGCAACCCGAAGCAGCCAGGCGTTCGGGTCATCCTGACATCCGGAGATCACGCATGCTGGGAATTCTGCTTCTTCTTCTGCTACGTCTGTCATTGGAGACATTTGGTCGACTCTGTATTTTTGAAGACTTGCTTTCGGAATCAATAACACATGGTGTCGACTCAAGTTTCTTGAAAGTAGCCACAATAAATTTTTGTTATATTTTCTACAAAAGTCATGAGCTCTTCTGGGCTGATCATATAGCCAAATTGGCCTCCAAAGTCCTTTCTCATTCCAAGACATTCGTTGGAAAATCTTAACTACTTTCAGCCTACAAGGCCTTCGCCCATAGCTCAATGGAGTGCTGCTCTCCACTATGGGCTGGGACCCCAGCATCACACCTGTCTCTCCTGGATTCTTTGGAATCTGAAGCTCTCAACATAATTGGCATATCCCATGATGAGTCTGAGATGCAAGGCCTGGTGCTCTCATATCCCAGGCATGTTGGTGGCCTCTGTTTTTCTGTTTAACCACCTCTTCTCAGATGTGACTCTCTCTCTCTCTCTCTCTCTCTCTCTCTCTCTCTCTCTCTCTCTCTCTCTCTCTCTCTCTCTCTCTCTCTCTCTCTCTCTCTCTCTCTCTCTCTCTCTCTCTCAGGTTCCCCAGCTCCTTGAGCATGCACACGTTCTTACACAACCCCCCCCTGCTGATTAAACTCCCTAAATCCACAAGCTTACTGCACACCTCAACTCTTTTGTTCCTCGTTTATTCCATTTGTGGAATTGCATTTCTGAGACTGTTAAATCCAACTCTTCCCTCAAAGGCTTCAAGTTGATAGTGCACCACCATCTTGTGCCATTTTCCGTCCCAACCCATGATCCTTTTCTATCCCATTAACCACCACCACCCCCTTCTAAACCAACCCTCTTACTTGCAGGTTACTATGCTTCGTCCCGTCCTATCCTCGTTCACTTGTTTCTGGCATCGACCTTCTCGCTGTCAGTACGTTGCCTTTTTGCCTTCCGTCTCCTTACTCTTATTTATCAGCGAGTGGTCAAATAAGTACACAATGTTCCTTTCATGCCACTGATTTTACGACATGTTGCATGGATAATCACCTGAGCATTGAATTCGACATCACGGGATTTTATACAAAACATAATCTGATCAGCCTGGCGGAGGTATGCACTCTACCGAGTGCCATTCTCATAGATAGATATGCGTGTTCACGATGATATCAGATTCAGTCGTGGATTTGTTAGTTGGGTTTTTGGTTTTTACACCACAATGACCAAAATGCATTGCACAACCAAGATGGCTTTCAAAAGGAATGCTTTAATACAAACAAGCATGAGAATTCACGAATAATTTAACAAGAAGAGAGAGAGAGAGTCGGGGTTCCGGAGCATAAGCAAGCATGTTGGCGGTTCTGTTTTGTCACTATGAAATGTGGAAGAAATTTTGTAACTTAACATGTTTGGTCATGGAAAGCGATCTTGAAGTCCTGGAGAAAAGAATGAGATGGAGAAGCTTTTGTGTTATTACTATGTTGAGCATTATATGAGTAACAGAGGCTCTCAGCCTTATCAGAATACTGCAGATTGAAGAGCCTTGTGAAGCCAAGGAAGATATCGGAGTCAAGGAGAATGCTTACAGGTGATATTTTCACAGGGCACTTGAACCACATCCTATAAAGAACAGCGAGCAATAGTCACATGGAGTCACAAACATTTATATGAACACCAAGGAAGAAACACAACAAACATTGGACCCTGAAGAGAGTTACGTAGAGATAATGATGGCAGTATCTGCTCGGAAGAAGAAGCAATGTGAGAATTTTTGTTTCATACATCCAATTAAATAGCTCCTGTTCTCCAGATGAAACCGTCGCTGATGTGCGGCCATCCGACTGCAGAGTGAGGCCATTCGGGGCAATTGGAACAGATGCTCGTCCAATGTAAATTGAAAAAGAAAATGATTCCCTAGTAATCGGTTGATGATCTTCCAGGAGAATAATATGCCATGAAGTGACATGTTATTTGCTAAGATTTAACAGGACACTGAAGGGCATTTGCAGAAAGTTTCTCCAAGCAGAATTGGATGCCAGACAGTATCAAAAGCACGAGTGATGTTTGTGGAGATTGTCCTGACATTATGCTTATAAAAGCTTGAGGTTATGGTCCTTTGTCCAATTGCTACATTAGGAGGAAGCAGCAGGTGGAGATCTGTTTGTGGCATCATGGCTTTGGAATTACAAAACCTGCTCTTCTGGAACCCATCCTCGCTTCTCTGCTCCTTTGATCAACCGACCCATAACACTGGTCAACAACCACTGTATTTCCAGGTTGAGGTACCACACCGAATAAATAACGCCACATATTGTTTGGGTCATTGGGCCTAAAATAACATGCCACATGATACGTGAGCACCCCCATCAGAATGGCAAGTGCAACTGTGGGAGAATGATGCAGATGGTGGGACGCATTGTTTGTTGCCTTTGATTTGAAACCCCATGCCTGTGCACAGCTGCACTGTTCCTTGGACAAGGCATATCGTGAATCATATGATTGTCCCATGAGATTTAATAACCAGTAATTACTGGGAATTAAGCAATGCTGTTACATGGAAAGCTAAAGGCTTTTTTAAAGGGATGGGCTTATTGCGAGAATGACAAATCTCAGGTTATCAATTTCATATAATTTGAAAAGTGTGCTTCAAGTAATATATGGGAATAGGAATATAAAAAAAACGTTTATTTATTAAAACGATCAGGACATTTACATAATATTGTATATTCATGCCCTGATCTATGAGGGCAATGGGGTGGGGGGGGGGGAGGGCACTGCATCAGTGCCACTGGTGGCCTCAGCAATGATACAAACAGCTGGACAGAGGGAGAAATTAATGACTGAACCCCAGTCATGTATGCAAGGACATTTAAAGATTTAAATTTTTTTTTAAATGAAGCCAAGTCTCACTTTCCATCACAGACAGGTTGGTGGTCTCTCTGTCTTCCACCACCTCTTTTTGGTCTTGCACCCTCTGCCCTTTCCGTGATTTGTCCTCAGGTTTCTGCAGGGCACATGTAGTGTGCCAGTCACCCTCTTCTTGTAAAACTCACAAAATACACAATCACTGCTCACCTCCACTCGTTCATTCCTCTTTTCTTTCCCCGCTTGTGGAAGCAACTTCAACTTTCTCTTCATCTCATTCTCCCCTCCAAGCCTTCAAGACAGCTGTTCACTGCCATCTCAGGTCTCTTCTACGATCTTTTCAACCCCCATTAAAGCCTCCCAACTCCACCTCTTTCTGGGTTTACAGTTTTTCCTTCCACTGTGATTGAGTGTTATATTTAGCAGCTATATTGATCTTGTCCCCTTGCTCTCATTCCTCCCCACTTCCTTGATTTCTTCAAGTCTCCCTCAATTTTGTCCCTCAACCCTGCTGTTAGTATTGCCCCCTCTCCCTTCTCTTTCTTCTTTGTTTTCCCCCCGTTCTGTGTTCTCACTCCTCCATGATCCTTGACTCTTTATACAAAAAAGATGGATAGATTTATAGGAAAAGCTAGCAAATAAGATTTAAAAAATGAACACGTTATGTCATGGCAACGGCGGCCATCTTATAAACGGAGAGTTATTTAAGAATCAGGCTGAAGATAATCAGCATTTGTTCCGTTCTTTTGGGAGAAAATTACTTTGTTTAGCGAAGAATAATTATTTATCAGTTTGCTCCAAAATTTGTGATATTCAAGTGAGAACATAATTTGGAAAGCCAGCCATTGAAAATGAATCTTGCAATCACTTTCTTGAAAGACCAATTCCACCTCAGGGCTCGTCTCGGCTTCCGTTACAATTTTGGCAGCCGGTTCAGTTTGTGGACAGCCTTTTGTCAATTCGGCTTGAATTTCAAGACAAACAAGGGGCTGACAACCTACGCAGTGCATGGCATGGAGCCGGAAGCACTGGCAGAAACCGTTGGTAGATCTCCAGTTGGTGTCACTTTCCAAGCAAAAACAAATAATCCATTTATTAACACATTTCCTTCTCCGCTTATGCCTGCCCCCAAATTCCATCGCACACCGACGCGTACGGTCCTAGTGGGAAAGAAGATCTTGTCAACCTGCATTAAAGTCAATTAGTCTCGTAGTCTAGCGTAAGCTTATTTATGTAACTGAAAAAAAAATGTACATCCTGGCAAGTCAGTGTCGCTCTAGCACTCAAGGAATGAAGAAGAGAGGTGGAACTCCGTCTCAATAAGTCTCATCCAAGGTCGCCCAGGTGAGATTCAAACCACTGAAAACGACAGCTGAGCACCGTTTCCAAGCGACCTGGCCCTCCCCTGGAAAGCATCACTTCCGATTATTCTGTTTGAGGGCACATGAAGGGAAACTTCACAAGATCTGCTCACAAAACCACGTTTTTGAGGGTTAGAGGAGAAGTAGCGGAAATCCGAATCCTATCCGTGTTTCTCCTGATGACTCCATCTTTGCTCTTTGTTTACTCGGGTTCCTTCTGATGACTCCAATGCAGTATTTGGTTTTCCGTTTCATTATATTTGTATCATATCCTGATGCTGTGTGGACTGCGCTTCCCCGCTGACGGACCTCTGCTAGCTTATGCCTGTTACTGCATTTGAACCTTGGGAGTCGCTGCTGAAATCTTCAATCCGGGTTCTTCACACCATCTTTGTTCTTTGTTCCTTTCACACTTTTCTACATTTTTGTTTATTCATTCTAATTCTTATTTTTTCTTTTCTTTTTCTTCATTTTCCTTTCTTTTACTCTTAATTCCCCTCTTTATTTATCCATCTGTCTAAGGAGAAGTCAATTCATACAAATTGTTTTTGCAAGCCTCACTTGGCTGTGCCTGGATGGGTTTGAGGGCAGAGGAGTAGCAACTGCAACCAAAATCCTATCCAGGTTCCTCCTGATGACTCCATCTTTGGTCTTTGCTTGTTCGGTTTCATTATTTTGACGACAATGCAGTATTTGATCTTTCATTTGATTATCGAGGAAACCTTGCCACCTTCAAGGAGTAAACACCAAAACCAGTTTTGCTGCTTCGACTCCCGTGAACGACCGACCGATTTGCATGTTTATCCATGGCCTAAGCAAACCATCATAGTACTGTTAGGTATCTGTTTGACGCAGTAACAATATCTAACGAACACATTGTCGCACAAAACATGTGCTTGTCAAACACTTATCAACAAAGAACCAATGAGCTCCCATCGTTAACGATATTCCATCCCGACGTGCCACGGTGCGATCACAGGTCATTTCAAATAAATTGCGCCTGCTGCATAAGGGACGCCACAATGGTGAGGTGGAAAGAACTACTTTCAAGCCAAAGACGACGGCTTGGAGTAGATCTCAGTCGGCCCACACCCTACTGCGATGCTCCTACGTCTTACGGTATTTGCTGAGAGGAGATCATCTATTTATCATTAATCTTGATCAAAACAGAAGAAAAAAAAATTCGTTATTATATACTGTATATGACAAGATGAAAATAAAGGTCGTCTTACACTGAATGTAAATAATCTGTTGTGCATAACAAATTTCTACACGCCATTATATGAGATACAGGCAACAATTTATACTGTGAATTTTTCCTTTTCTGAGATAAAAAAAATTTCCAATAACAATTATTAATGAACAACAAAACAAATGAATGAACTGACTGGCCAGGCCTGATGTTCGACCGTGGCAGGAATTTCTAAGTTGGTTCGGGTGCCTGCGCTAACTCGCCTACTCTTCAGGAAAGACACGGTGGGATCTCTAACGCCCGACATCACCCCCGGTGCAGGTAGACGGGTCCTCTGGCTTAACGTCCATCCATTGTATGGTGCACACATTGATGTCTCACCCTGCATGCAAAACACCAGGATGATAGATTATAGCTGGGTTTGGATTCGAACCCTGGGTAGACCACTCAAAGGCGAACATGCACATCTCTAAGCCATCCTCATTACACAAAAAGTGCAATCTTGGTCAATAACAAACTTCTTGTTTCATAAACAAAATGCACCAAATGAGAATTTATAAACCAGTGGGGTGAGGGCAAGCAATTAGTACATTTAAGATGGAGATGTGTCATGTTTTCACTCAAAGAAAACAATTGTATTGTCATTTGGAATGCAAAATCATGAAATACCCTCGAGTCATCTGTCAAGGTAATGTTACAAACATCCACTCTATCCTCCCCCAAACCAGCAACCTCGGATGCTGTCCGGACAATATCAGAACGTTTTGCTGCCATTTCGCCAAACGAAGCTTCAAAACATATTATCTACATATTTCTCAGCGACGTCCGGCTGCTCCGAAGAGTAGAATGGCCAAATTGCTACTGCAAGCTCAGCTGTCGGAATTAATCGAACTAATTTATTGGCCCATTTGTGACCTTCATGACCTCATAGATTCCAGATTCAAAACCATCCCATCCCCACCAGGTCAGTATGACATCATAAAATGGCTGCTACAGCTTTCGTTTTTTAAAGTCACAAATATGACGTTGTCGTCCTGGGAAGATGGATTCGAGATTATGCACACTCGCTTTTGAGTTGTCTCGAGTGGGTTAGAATCTCGACCCAGCTATAAACCATCACACAGGTGTTTCACGTATCATGATAAGCAAAGTATCATTGTGTGCGTCGTCTATCGGAGGGACGTTAAGCCGGAGGATCCATCTGCTGTCACTGGTTGTTGGTGCACATCAAAGATCCCCTGAATAAATTACAAATTCCTGTCCAAGATGCTTTCAATCAAGCATCAGGCCTGGTTAGCTGGTTCCTGAAAAACTCGGATGAAAAGATTTATTCGGCCAATCCCACAAGAAGGTGGAGATAATTTGGGCCCTCAAGGAAGTAGTGGAAATGCACAACATTGGCTTGTTGCTAAATAAGGGAATTAAAAAAAAAAGGTTTTGAACAACATATAAAATATATAATATAAATTTAAAAAATGAGGATTTAAAATTATTCTTTGGAAATCCTTCTGACTCAGATTTTGAAGAATTAATTGGAAATGCATTGTAAAGGACGACATTGTAAAAGCCACCATCCAGCTAATTATTGAATATACAACTACTGGCCACCATCCAAGTATATATTGAATATACAACTACTCTCCACCATCCAGCGAATTATTGAATATACAACCATTCTCCATCCAGCTAATTATTGAATATACAACTACTGTCCACCATCCAAGTATATATTGAATATACAACTACTCTCCACCATCCAGCTAATTATTGAATATACAACCATTCTCCATCCAGCTAATTATTGAATATACAACTACTGTCCACCATCCAAGTAAATATTGAATATACAACTATGCTCCACCATCCAGCTAATTATTGAATATACAACCATTCTCCATCCAGCTGATTATTGAATATACAACTACTCTCCACTCATCTAATTATTAATATACAACTACTCTCCACCATCCAAGTAAATATTGAATATACAGCTACTCTCCACCATCCAGCTAATTATTGAATATACAACTGCTGTCCACCATCAAAGTAAATATTGAACATACAGCTACTCTTCACCATCCAGATAATTATTGAATATACAACTACTCCCTACTCATCCAACTAATTATTGAATATACAACTACTCTCCACCATCCAAGTAAATATTGAATATACAACTACTCTCCACCATCCAGATAAATATTGAATATACAACTACTCTCTACTCATCCAACTAATTATTGAATATACAACTACTGTCCACCATCCAAGTAAATATTGAATATACAACTACTCCACCATCCAGATAATTATTGAATATACAACTACTGTCCACCCATCAAAGTAAATATTGAATATACAACTACTCTCCACCATCCAAGGAAATATTGAATATACAACTACTCTCCACCATCCAGATAATTATTGAATATACAACTACTCTCTACTCATCCAACTAATTATTGAATATACAACTACTGTCCACCATCCAAGTAAATATTGAATATACAACAACTCTCCACCATCCAGATAAATATTGAATATACAACTACTGTCCACCATCCAAGTAAATATTGAATATACAACTACTCTCCACCATCCAAGTAAATATTGAATATACAACTACTGTCCACCATCCAAGTAAATATTGAATATACAACTACTCTACTCATCCAACTAATTATTGAATATACAACTACTCTCCACCATCCAGCAAATTATTGAATATAAAACC
>CM068955.1:74956911-74971068 GCA_035128595.1 Eptatretus atami | reverse complement strand
TTCTCCATCCAGCTAATTATTGAATATACAACTACTCTCCACCATCAGGCTAATTATTGAATATAAAACATTCTCCATCCCAGCTAATTATTGAATATACAACTATCTCCCCCCATCCAGCAATTATAATATACAACTACTCTCCACCATCCAGCAAATTAATTGAATATAAAACCATTCTCCATCCAGCTAATTATTGAATATACAACTACTCTCCACCATCAGGCTAATTATTGAATATAAACTTACTCTCCACCATCCAGCAAATTATGAATGTACAACCATTCTCCATCCAGCTAATTATTGAATATACAACTATTTCCACCATCAGGTAATATTGAATATTAAAATTGCCTCTCCACCATCCAGCAAATTATCGAATGTACAACCATTCTCCATCCAGCTAATTATTGAATATACAACTACTTTCCACCATCAGGCTAATTATTGAATATAAAATTACTCTCCACCATCCAGCAAATTATCGAATGTACAACCATTCTCCATCCAGCTAATTATTGAATATACAACTACTCTCCACCATCAGGCTAATAATGGAATATAAAACTACTCTCCACCATCCAGCAAATTATTGAATATACAACCATTCTCCATCCAGCTAATTATTGAATATACAACTACTCTCCACCATCAGGATAATTATTGAATATAAAACTACCCTCCACCATCCAGCAAATTATCGAATGTACAACCATTCTCCATCCAGCTAATTATTGAATATACAACTACTCTCCACCATCCAGCAAATTATCGAATGTACAACCATTCTCCATCCAGCTAATTATTGAATATACAACTATTCTCCACCATCAGGCTAATAATTATTGAATATAAAACAACTCTCCACTCATCTAACTAATTATTAATATACAACTACTCTCCACCATCCAGTTAATGATCGAATTACACTACTCTCCACCGTCAGGCTGCTCTGATGATATTTGGATGTTATTTCGTTGTACCGAAAGCGATTGTAATATCGTAGTTTCGAAAGGTCTGGTTGGTGGGAAAAAGCCTGCATCAAATTGTGATACTTAACACAAAGAATGAATGAAGCATGACAAAAGTCTTTCTCCTGATCTTTCTTTTATCCACGTCAACTCCTCCAACCCTCAATCCTCTCCACTTGCATATCGTGGGAATGACTCCATTGCAAAGAGACCTTGCACTTTCATATCCACAAGAAGAGCTTTCACACTGAAGTCCTGCATACCAGACTTTAAGATTATTGTATTCGCTCCAAGAAATTTGAGCTGATGGGGTCTCTTGCACGCACGCCACTGTACACCAAAGTAATGAACAAAAAAAGTTGTTATTTTTTCTCCATATTTAGGGAGATTCATGGAATAAATGTGAAGACTAGTAGGATTGCTTAAAAGGTATGTGCACTTGCCTACAAGCTGTCCAGCCAAGGTTTGAATCTTGACCAGGGTCCTATCGTTCTGGTGTTTCACAGGTAGGGTGCCCATCAATGGTCCATCAGGCTGACATTAAACTGGAGGATCTATCTGCTAGCATTGGTCAATGGTGGTCGTTAAAATCCCATAATCGTTTTTTTTTTTTTTGTGAAGAGTCAGTGAGTTATCGCCAGCACCCTGAACAAATTATAAATTCCTGCCCAAATGACCTTTTGTCAAAAGTCAGGCCTTGGCCATCATGCTCGTGAAAGACTTGGGCCAGTATGGTTTCCGCCTGTCGACGCCACCATGTGTCAATAAAATCGGGGCCTTAGAATAATAATAATAATAATAATAATAATAACAACAATAAAGATGGAAGAGATAATTGCTCATAAACTGATAAAGTGGTGGTAGGGTCCAAGCAGACACAGGGTGAGGACAAGTAGAAAAGGTTGCAGATCCACTGGAAAAAGATATATATGTGTGGGTAAGAGTGGGTAACGGGGCTGGGGGTGAGATGACGTTCGAATTACATTTTGGTATCTGCTAGATCATCGTTGAAAACCCACGAGAAGCGAATCCAAAAGCACACAAGGCAGCATGTGAGAAGCCAGCTGTATCCAAATGACTCGCACCTTCGGGTTCAGAAATTCCGTTTTTGAAAATTAATCGTAAAGACAAAAACCAACTTATAAATTAGTATATAAAATACATATATATATATCATGCCAAATTTGGATGAGAAACAATCGTTTCATGAATCCTCCGATGTCATATGAATTTTCATTCGGCAACATTCCCATTTGAATCGTGGTGCTAACGGACGTGCGATTTACGACAACGAAACGAGGGAGACAGAAGCACTGGGAATAGTTTAATAACGATAATGTAAAAAGCTGTACAAGTAAAATTTGGGAGACAAAAAAAAAAAGGAAGATCACTGTGAAGAGTCAGTGGAGCTGCTATGGCTTTGAACAATGTACATCAATCGCAGTGGGGGGAGGGTCGAGGGGTTACGGGGGAGGGAGGGGGTAGGTAATTCGGGTTAAAAATGTGTAGTTTTCACAGCTTTAGTAACATAAAGAGAGCAGTGAAAATTTGGGAGGAATTCGTTAAAAAAAAAATAAAAAAAATCTTTCGATTTATCCTACGGCACAACAAGACAATGGTACTTTCACACAACTGCAATGTCTGTACATTTGTGTCTGCAATCGATGGATAGACAAAACAAATTGTCTGCCAACATGAAAATGCTTTCAGTAAATAGGAAAACACACTGCCAACTCCAAGGACAAAGCAAAACCAAAACAACAAAACCGCCTTTAACGTGAAAAAAACCCCCCAGAAAAACCAGACGTCCAAGATCCTGATTTTGTTATTATTTTAATTGTTTCGTTGAAATAATTGTTTATTTTTTTAATAATAATAATAATAATAAATCAGGATTAATAGTTAGGTGTTATCAAAAAACGCTGTTTTACAAAATATACCTCGTTATAAAAAGCTATAATTCTGATGGACGAGGACTGTACATTATTATTATTCACAAAACCATGAGGGACGGTTGGGAATGTGCGGACAAGGTAGGACAAAAGCATCCGAGGGTGCTCGTCACACCGTCGTCTCGCCACCTGCTTTGCTGCTCAGCTTGCTGTAGAAGTTGCGCCACGACTGGAGGGTCTTGCCGGACCAGATCCAGAATCCCGAAGTGATACCCACGATCAAGGTCATCAAGTACTTGATCATGAAGACAGTGAAGTCGGGCTTCAGGCGCAGGTACTGGTTCGACGGGCACGGGATGGCGAAGCCCTTGCACGTTTTCACCATCCAGCTGTTCTCCCACTGCGCCTTGAACGCTTGCTCGTAGAAGTAGCACGCGATGACGATGGTCGCCGGCACGGTGTAGAGGACGCTGAAAATTCCGATGCGCACCATCAGCTTCTCGAGCTTCTCGGTCTTGGTGCCGTCGTGCTTCATGATGGTGCGAATTCGGAACAGGGACACGAAGCCCGCCAGCAGGAACGAGGTACCGATGAACAGGTAGACGAAGAGCGGGGCGAGCACGAAGCCCCGCAGAGCGTCCAGGTTGTTGAGACCCACGAAGCAAACGCCCGTGAGGACGTCACCGTCCACCTGTCCCGTGGCGAGGATCGTGATGGTCTTGATGGCCGGCACGGCCCACGCGGCCAGGTGGAAGTACTGAGAGTTCGCCTCGATCGCCTCGTGGCCCCACTTCATGCCGGCGGCCAGGAACCAGGTGAGCGACAGGATGACCCACCAGATGGAGCTCGCCATGCTGAAGAAGTACAGCATCATGAAGAGGATGGTGCAACCCTCTTTCTTGGTTCCCTGGACGACCGTTTTGAAGCCGTCCTCGGTAAACTGCTCGTTGCACACGACGCCGTCCTCCATGAAGAAGCCCACGACGTAGGCGATGGACACCACGGCGTAACAGCCCGAGAGGAAGATGATAGGCCGTTCCGGGTACCTGAAACGCTGCATGTCCACCAGGTACGTGAGCACCGTGAAGAGCGTGGACGCGCAGCACAGCATGGACCACACGCCGACCCACATGCGCGCGAACCACCGCTCGTCCGAGTCGAAGTACATGAGACCGTTGGGAATGCCGGACTCGCACGGAGCGGCGCAGTCCTTCTCGCCCAGGAAGTGGTAGTTCAGGTAGGGTGGCACCTTGAGAGCCCGAGGGCACGTGAAGGCGACGGAGCGCGAGCTCGAGCTCGAGTCGGGTGTCCGTCCGAACCCCGGTCGGTACGTCGGTGGGTGGTAGGTCGCCGGGTGCAGCGGTGGCCCCGGTGGGAGAACCGTGGCAGGGTGCTGCTTCTCGTCCGAACGGTTCTGACCCACGCAGATCCGGTCCGATCCGTGCACGGGGAAGTTCTCGCAGCGGAGCCGGTCGGGCCATTGGAAACCGAACTTGTTCATCAGGGCCTCGCAGCCCTGGCGAGCCCGCTCGCACAGAGACCGACAGGGCGGGATGGCCTCCTCGAGCACGGTGCACACGGGCGCGTACATGGAACACAGGAAGAACTTGAGCTCCAGGGAGCACTGGACCTTGACGAGCGGGTAGAACTGGTGCACCTCGAGTCCCGCGTCCTCCTGGTTCATGTGTCCGAGGAGGTTGGGCATGATGGTCTGGTTGTACGCGATCTCCGTGCACAGCGGGATCGAGATCGGTTGGCAGAAGCCGTGGTCGGGAACGGAGATCCCCTTCTCGCCGGGGTACGGCTGCGCCGCGATTGCCATCACGGATCCGACCATCAGGAGCCAAGTTCTCAGGACTTCCCTCCCTCCGCTCGGCCAAGACCGCTCCGCCCGGTCCATCGCGCTCGCTCTTTTCCCCTCCAACACTCAACGGTCAAAAAGTTTGATCGTAATCCGAGGCACGTCCGAGCAACTCGTGCCCACAAGTTTATGTATATATATATTTTTTCCCACCACTAAAAGTACCGCGATCGCGACCTCATCGCGAAGACCGCAACAACAAGTCAAGTCGCGACGACGCTCGCGCTCTCGAGTCTTTGTGCAAACGTGGGTCCCGCGGGAGCGTTTCCAGGCGGCCCGCTCTCATCGGGAATTATCGACGGGGCCGCCTGGAAACTGACAACGATTACGTATTCCTCCAATAGGACGGGCGCGATGAGAGGGGCGGAGCCAATCAGGCAGTTCTGCCGTCCCATTGGACGAAACTGTAAGACGCTCCGAGGGGGAAATCTTGCCATGAGATGAGCAGCACGAATGGAGTTCGCGGTTCAATTGACCCGTTCATTGATATCGACGAACGAGAGACAATATGATCCCGTCCTCGAGCATCAATTTAGCGGGAAAAAAACAACCCGTCGTGCGTGCGTGCGTGCCGCCGGATAAACCCATCCGAATGACGTCACATCGGTTCGCGCGTTCAAACTTTTTGACGTCGACGAAAAGTAACTTTGCTCGCGTATCGCAGGCGATGGTCGCAAACGGCTGGCTCAGAGATTATTTGCACGTGCACCACCACCACCACCGCCACCCGCACTGGAAGCCTCCGTGGTCCGGCGACGTCATCACGTTCAGTGCGGTTGCACGTAACTTGGAGTTCCTTCGTTGGTCGCGGCTAATTCAGATCATGCGGCGACCCGCGGGAATACCAATGAGTCGCCGCGAACGCTTGTTGTCGCTCAAGTGAGAAGTCCGGCATGAAACCGAGCCGCTCATCCATATGGATGGGTCAGTTCGCCACCATCTGGGGTGGGTGGGGGTGGTGGTGGCTTTGTCAGACCATCGCTAATTGAAATCGCCCGAACCCTCTCCCAGCTCGCTGGGGGTCGTTGTGAGATTGTAGGGAAAGGGGATGACGAAGAGGAGGGGGTAACGGGGTTGTTTTTTTTCCCGACGTTTGTCCCCAGTGTTCGTGTCGGTGCGACGGGCCAGACCCGACTGACTGCATGTCGAAATAACTATGAACGAACGATAAGGATAACCGTGAAAACAGAGCGACGATGTGTTTGGGCGAAACCGGCGATAAAAATCACAAAAACTATTTCAAATGCTCGGATTGCGTGTGAACGAGCGAGCGGTGGTCTGTGTCGCCTGGGGTTCGATTCCAGACCCGACGAGAATAAACCGTCAGCTTGGTGCTTCCCTCGGATGGACGTTAAAAAACCCACGATGTCCGCCAAAAGCAGGCAAGTTATCACCGGCACCCTGAAGGGATTACAGAATGCTGCTGTGAAGGCAAATGCAAACCACCCAGAGTGACCCAGAGGATGAACAGTGGGACATGAACCGATGGAACGATCGACTTCACCGTCACGTCAACTGTGTCCGGTTACACGGCGACGGGCCTTTTGGGGGTTGCCCTGATGGGGGTTGCCATCTCAACTCGTGGCTCACGAGGCGGTGGACCCCGGTTCAAATCCCATACACGACGTGTTTGACCAATTGTCTCTTGATATCCTTGGAATTACCCGAAATGTACACTCGTGTCTGGTGACTGCGCACGTGATGTACAAGGTCGCATTTATTTACTTTACATCGATCGACCCGTAAATCGATGTAAAAACAAATAAATAATGAACTGCCTTGGAATGGTGGTGACCGGCTGTCTTGGAGTGGTGAAGGGAGAATGGGATTGAACACACTGAGCAAGCTGAGAGCGGATGAGTGCAGGTGAGCGGTGATCCTGGCCACCTTGGGGGGGGGGATCAAACACACGGAAAGAGCAGAGGGTGCAAGAGGTCTGCGATGAGAAAGTGATGCACCCATGGGTTCAGTTCGCATGATGTTGAAGGTCTTGGCTCGTTTCTGGGACGTCAAGCTGATCAAGGAAGGAGCGCCAGGCCAGAGGAGAGAGCAGCACTCCATCGACCTGCGCATTACGGTATTGTAAGCTGATGGAAGTTCAGCTGTGCAAAGGAAGGAGTTTGTTTGATGGATGATGCTTCACTCAGCCACTTCATGGCTTTGGAGATGATTTCCCAAGGAAAGATTGCCACAATGTTACAACATCGAAATGAGTGTGAAAGATCATGGCTGATAGTGAGACCCAAGAGTTTGAGCGACTGAACCTCCTCAAGAGGATTTTAAAGAAATTTGTTGGGGGTGGTGGTGGGTGTTTGCCAGACGGTCCCGACAGAGAGAGAGTGAGAGTTGTCAGGGTTGAAAGATATATTCCACGTGTTTGACCATCTTGTGATTTTATCAAGGTCTGCAGAGAGGGAAGAGGCTGCAACCTCTGTCTGTCTGAACGATGAGGGATGTCACGGCATAGGGTGGAGTCGTCAACAAAGAGATCAAGAGGAATTTCCTCAACTCCACCCCTCCCTTTACTTCTGTTCCTTATCCCCAACCTCCATAACCCCAACCTTTACTTCACCTAACCTTCCCACACAATATTCCACCCTATCCCCCTTCCCCCATCCATACCCCCACTCCTTGCTTCCCCTTCCGTCCCCTTTACCCCATTCCCCCCACCCACCCTTATTTATCCCCATTCTCCGATCCGGATTGCCCCATTTACACTAAGCCCACGGACACGCCGAGCTGGGCCCACCCGCCGAGAGTCTTGGCAGAAAGCCCCGGGCGAGGGAGGCGTTGTTATCCCCGGGCCCGGCGCGGCGCGGCCACACGGAGCACACACACAACCTCACTCGAGTCCGCTCTCCCGGCTCCATCGACTCTCATTACCATAACACGTGCTCACCGTGGGAATAAAACCTAACCGCAAACAGGCCCGGCCCGGGTACGCCGAAACGGGCGGGACGTTTCCACTTGTTTTGTGCGCGGGTCGGATGTACAACGTGCGGACGTTCCACGGCATGACGAGCCGGGCTAAGTCAGTTAAACGTGAATCTTTATAAAAGTTTACAAACTCGCGCTCTTTCATCCAAACGTGCTGCCTTGCCACGAGCCCCCCCCCCCCAAGGAGCCTACAAACGCAGCTAACCACAAAACGTCACGTGGCTGTGGTTGGTGTCGTGCAGGTCGAGAAGGTTCTCACAAGTCACAACCAAACTCTTTCCTTCTCCCTGTGGTTCATCGACTCAGGTAATAACACGTGCGCGGACAACCCCCGAAACGTGTTGACAAGAACATGATTACAGACCGGCGGATACGAGCGAACAGTCTGATATCAAAGGTTTGTCCTGTTTGTATTCCCATCCGAACACCTGACGCACGATGCTGACGACGAGCCAGGTTCGAACCACAGGTGCCAAAATTGTTTGTCCATTGTTTGCTAATCCCCTTCTTATTAATGTTAAACTACAATGACGTCGACTAATGAATGCTTTTATCTTGAAAGTGATTCATGCATCAACTCCTGCAAGAGCCTCAGATCGCTGCTACCACGACTACTTACCACTGCTCCTTCAATGACGTCAATTAATCCCATCTTCTTCAGGGTGGGGGGACGGGACACACTGAGCTGTGCCGTTCACGAACCTGCTGACCAGGCTTGACGTTCATCCGAAGGTGATTTGAGCAGGAATTTGTAATTTGTGCCGGCGATAACTCGCCTGCTGTCCACGAAAGACGCCGTAGGGTCTTCGACGTCCACCAACTAATGCTCATAGACGGGACGCACGGCTTTACATTCACCCAATAGGGATGTGGCGCACTTTGTGATGCAAAGTACCAATCGGATGGATTAGTCGGCTCAGGAATCAAACCCAGACAAGGAGATTCAGAGTTGAGCTATATTCACAACTTTCATCCCATGCAGTCAGATCACTACAGAATAGACAAAAATAACAACACTTGTGAAATAATGAAAAATATTCTCTGCAACTCAAAATATTATATCAATTGTACATTTCTCGTGATTAGCAAATAGTGTACTTGCAACACTGATAAACACTTTTTATTGCCCCATTCCTTTTGTATTCAAAATTAAATACGTTCTCATGTACGAGTTTCTAATGTCACAGACTTATACAAACATACAGAGAATTAAAAAAAGATTATCGGATCCAAAACGGGGTCTCCACCAAAATTGAATCAATTCTACCGTGTCACACTAACCTATCCGCCAGGTTTCGTCCGAATCCGTCCATAACTTTTTTGAGATATCGTGCTATCTATAGTTTTTGGCCCCATCACTCAATGGTGAAGAATCACTTAAAACATTCTCGTATTCGGATCCAGATATTCACCAAAATTGAAACAATTTGTCCCCGTCACACATCCAGCCTGCCCACCAAGTTTCGCCCGAATCCGTCCATAACTTTTTGAGATATTCTGCTCACAGACAAACAAACAAATTAACGAGAAGGGCACTCGGTAGAGAGCATACCTCCGCCACATAATACCTGATCCACGAGAAGATATCGGGCCCACATTACATTTTTGAAATATCATGCTGTGCAGTACCATATCGTTTTTGGTGAATGCCAATAACTCAACTACGTGACCTAGGGTCCTCTGTCTATGGGATAACCGGGTTACCTAATTAATCACATGACCTAATTACCGGGGGACACGCCCTTGTCCGAACTGGATCACTTTACCGGATCAGATGCAGCCGAGTGACACTGCCAAGGACGTACCGGCTAAAAGGAACGGATCGTTGGGAATAAAGTCCCGGCTAGGTTAGGATACGGACCGTGCTGCATCGATGAAAGAAAAGACAAAAACGAGCTGGGAACATTTCTACAAAAGGATTTAGTAACAGGCAGGCGAGGAAAGATATGTGGCACAATGAATAGATTTTATTGTTGTGTGTGAGCAGAGATAGGAAGAAAAGTGTGGTGTGACAATAAATAAGCAACTTACAAAAGCAGACACAGAGCAGAGTTATCCCGATATAATTATTGTACAATCTTAACTTAAGCGAGGACAGGTGCCATGACACACACACACACACACACACATCCCGATGAAGAGAAAAAGAGGAGAGGAGATAAGACTAACGGTCTCTCAATACCTTGCACGATTGCCCGACCGCGCCACCAATCCGTTTTGGGGGAGATGCTCCGCTGGGCTATACCTCCCTGACACCTGGCACGTCATCTCCCGCTTCATGGCACTTTGAGCAGCGAAGCGTCGATCCAGAGAATGGGGCGTGACCGACAGGCATGAAGGAAGGACGTTGGGTGGAGTCAGAAACCAGTGTGTGGAGGAAGGCAGAGTCCGGAACAGCGGGTGGATGGGTAGAGTCAGCAGGTGAGTTAGTGACGAAGGCGAAATCAGCAAACGAGGAATACTCAGCAGGAAAGACGACTGCGCCGACAACAGCCCCGCGACCCGTCCTTTTATCGATCCTGTGGTGCATGGCGGGGGCGAAGACCCGAAGCGGTGTCGTCATCCGAATCGGGAGCTCTGGTTGGGCTCCGGCCAGCACACGGGCCGCCCGCCATGACCGGAAGCGGCCTCACTGTACTTCCGGCCAGATGGTTCCAAGCTGTGGAATCGTCTCACCCCAATCACCGTGACACGAATCCCCCTGCACCAAACTCCCAGGCCGTGACCGGCGACCGGCGGTCAGCGCCGGTCAATGCGCTGCCTGTCTGCAAGCCATGCGGCCCGAGCCGCACAGCGTGCCTCTGCCTGGCCGTAGCCTCGCCGAGCGGAGAGGCGAGAGGACGCTCGCCATCCACGGGAGACACCTGCGGCTGTGGTGATCGGCGAAGACCGATGGTAAAATACTGTGGTAAACCCATGCAGACCCGAACAAGATGTGGGTTATTCGTGCCCTGATCTGTGCACGACAATAAATTATCCCGGACTGCAAGTGGGTCCGCCGCCATGAAGCACGCGGTCATACATCAAAAGCGGTGGTGTGCTCGGCGCCAGCCCCGATCTGTGTCATTCGTGCCCTGCTCTGTGTGCGGAATTGAGGGAAAAGATTGGATATAATTATTAGATGGAGATTCGGATTGAAAAGGGGACAGATATAGTTATTAGACTCAGAAATGGGTTGAAAAGAGTGCGCCGAGTGCGAACTGTAATTTGTTCACATTTGGTGGGTTGTTCCTTCTATTTCCTCGGCATGGCATTCTTGCAGCGACGCGGTCGTGTTTGTTATGCTTCTCGTCGCCTGAACAGTGGGTGGGGGGTTATCGTTGCGCTGCATGTGCTCCGTGTAGCACTGGCCTTTATTGTTGGTTTCTACCGCTGCCCTTGGGTGGGAATTACTGATGGGCTGCACGTCTTCCATGCAGCGTGGGCGTTTGGAGTTGGTTTTCCGCGGTTTTTACAGGTGGGTGTCCGAGCGGAGTGCCTGCCGGCCTTGCAAGGACTCCTTGCTTGAATTTACTTCAGGAATAGAAAAAAAGAGAATAGAAATGAGTTCAGAGGTATAATCAGAGGTGTTGGCTGCCATTGGTGTTGGAGGGATGCGGTTTCCAGAACCGCAACAATACATATATGTGTATATATTGTTGCAGGCCGGGGGTCGGGTGAGAAGACCACTTGGGGGGAAAGCTATCTTGGGCTCTCACCAGACTCCCCGGAATCGCAGGCCGTCGCACACAGATAATTTTGAAAAAGCGATGTGGAGAGGGATTTGTGCCTGTCGGTGGTCTTTGGAAAGAACTTTGGTGATCTTCCCAAAAGTGGTAGGCCCAAAACATGCCTAAATCCGTTTCCTCGCCGAGCTTTCATAATATCACCCTCACTCCCAAGCAGTACTTCGGAGGTACAACAAGCATGGAATGGAAATCTCTGCTGGTGAAATGGAACGAGGTTGTCGAGGTTACTAACTCCACCCTCTGCAACATACACACATTGAATATTTACACTGAATTCAATTTACATTAAATCAAGTTCATCTTCTTCTTCACTTATAATAATGGTGAGTCTCATTCAATCCCGTTTCCCATGTTGATTAAATGTGAGCTATATTCACAACTTGTTTTGTTCAAAATTTCCATTTTATTCATATCGCCCTATCAAACAGCATTTCCGATTATACACTGCCTTTTGAAGCATCACAAGGCAGGTCGCTCTACTTGCAACACAGGTGAGAACAGGATACGAACAAAATAGCAGCTGATATTCAGTAATTTATTTGCATGATTTTTAAAGGATGAAATTTAATTTTTATTTCCTTTCTCTGGAATTGATGGGTCTTACATTCTAGCACACTTGAAAAATCTTTGATTTTTCGCAAGTAACAAACAGACAGACAGGGGTGAAAACATAATCTGAGTCCACTGTCGGTGGCAGATGTAATAACACTGATACAAAAATAACATAATCTGCACTTACAAATGTGTGTGTGTCTGTCTGTCTCCTCCTTAACTCCAAAACCTTTAAACATAGCAGCCTGAGACTTTGCATGCATACTAAGGGAACTCTAAGGAAGTGCATGATGGAAAATTGGGTGTTTAGGTTAATTAAAACACCCCTTTTGAAGATGATTAATAGCCTTATTTAATTACATACTTTATCGGGCACATCCTCGGCCACCTCACTGGCATCTTAAGGTGTGCTCGGTTACCTCGCTGGGGACTTAATTCGCCAATTTGTTCAGCCTGCTCAACCTCCCCTTGACTTGAAACAGGCTGCCAAGATTTCTTAACGATGAAGTTTTTTGTTTTCACTTTCCTCACTCGTGTTATCAAATGCCTGTTCATCATACGTACGAATTGCTGGAAACTTTGCAATGCTTACAAAGGCCCGGAAATGCCAACTTTGGTGGCTTTATTTCATTTCCACACATGCCATAACCTCAAAAATCTCTTAAACTAAGCTGAATTACAAAATTTAAGCTCCAGTATTGAACATATCAGCAGTCCCGACTGCCAAAAAAAGAGTTAATTTGTCCAATTTGTACATTGCTTGGGCATCACTGGAAGGTGTTTAATATAATAAATAGATCATTGCTTGCCAAGCCAGCTTTTTCTTATCAACTGTTTCATTGGAGTGCTTCCTTGAGTGCTTACACCACTTGACAAGCACTCTACAATACTCGCACTATCACTGAATACTGTATATCGATCGACTTGAACAAAGGTCAGGGCCATTCACCTGCATTGGCCACATGGTGTTTTGCGGTGCAACAGGCGGTGGCTGGCTCGCTGAAAATGTGAAATTTTATTTCACATGACTTTTCTTTTTTGAATGAATCAAATGAATTTTTTTTTTTACACGATCTTCCAATATACGACTCATCACTTCGGCATAGATAAATACAAATAAAATTAAGCATTTCGTTTTTAATAGTTTATTCAACCGTTTCATGGAGTGCCTGGCAAAGCCACTTGGCATGCATTATTCAAGCTTCAATGGCGAAACCATGGTTCGATACCGGAGCTAGGAAGGCAAAATAAGTTATATGATCACAATGAGTAAAAAATGTTTTCAGTTGTTATGAAGTAATGAATCGTCACATCACTGCAGGAAAGCCAAGTGTTACGCATGCTCGCTCTAAGGTGTCTCGCCTGGGTTTGAATCGTGACATAGCTATAAACTATCATCCCAGTTTTACAGGCAGGGTAATCATCAATGTGTGTGCCATTAAAATGGACATCACATCTGTCGGAATCCCCCCTCTCCTCCACTCACCGCTCCTCCTCTGCCCTCTAGCCTCTACCCCATTCCCGTTTTTCATCTTCCCCGCCTCCCCACCCATATCTCTCTCCCACCCCTTTCCCTCTCTCTACCCCCCTCCCCACCCATATCTCTCTCCCACCCTTTCCCTCTCTCTACCCCCCTCTCTCCCTCACTCTGTCTCCAAATATACCTGGATGGTGTTTATGTCTGGATGGTGGTTGTCTCCGCATGTATTCGGATGGTGGTTATCTCCATACATGTCTGGACGGTGGTTATTTCCGGATGGACCCTCCCTCACACTGCCTTACCCTGCCCTCCCCTAATGCTGCCTTCCTCTCCCTCACCTCATTGTTCCATCCCCTCCCTTCAAGCTGCCTTCCCTTCCCCCACCCATCCTCACTCCCCACCCCTCCTCACTCCCACCCCTCCTCAGTTCTCCCTATCTCCTCGCTCCTCCACCCTCTCTCTACCCTCTTTTTCTTCTCCCCCCCCTTTGTATACCTGTTGTCTAGATGGTGGCGATCTTCAGTTGTGTCCAATGGGGGTTATGTCCAGACGAACCCTCCCCTCACACTGCCTTTCCTTGCCCTTCCCTCACGCTGCTCTACCTTGATGTATCTGGACAGTGGTTATCTCTGCATGTATCCGGATGGTGGATATCTCCACATGTATCCAGACAGTGATTATCTCTGCACGTATCCAGATGGTAGTTATCTCCAGACAGTGGTTACGTCCGGGTGGA
>CM068955.1:74944913-74956886 GCA_035128595.1 Eptatretus atami | reverse complement strand
AAGTGATACCCACGATCAAGGTCATCAAGTACTTGATCATGAAGACAGTGAAGTCGGGCTTCAGGCGCAGGTACTGTTCGACGGGCACGGGATGGCGAAGCCTTGCACGTTTTCACCATCCAGCTGTTCTCCACTGCGCCTTGAACGCTTGCTCGTAGAAGTAGCACGCGATGACGATGGTCGCCGCACGGTTGTAGAGGACGCTGAAAATTCCGATGCGCACCATCAGCTTCTCGAGCTTCTCGGTCTTGGTGCCGTCGTGCTTCATGATTGGCGAATTCCGGAACAGGGACACGAAGCCCGCCAGCAGGAACGAGGTACCGATGAACAGGTAGACGAAGAGCGGGGCGAGCACGAGCCCCGCAGAGCGGTCCAGGTTGTTGAGACCCACGAGCAAACGCCCGTGAGGACGTCACCGTCCACCTGTCCGTGGCGAGGATCGTGATGGTCTTGATGGCCGGCACGGCCCACGCGGCCAGTGGAAGTACTGAGAGTTCGCCTCGATCGCCTCGTGGCCCCACTTCATGCCGGCTGGCCAGGAACCAGGTGAGCGACAGGATGACCCACCAGATGGAGCTCGCCATGCTGAAGAAGTAGCATCATAGAGGGTGTGCAACCCTCTTTCTTGGTTCCTGGACACCGTTTTGAAGCCGTCCTCGGTAAACTGCTCGTTGCACACGACGCCGTCCTCCATGAAGAACCACGACGTAGGCGATGGACACCACGCGTAAACAGCCCGAGAGGAAGATGATAGGGCCGTTCCGGGTACCTGAAACGCTGCATGTCACCAGGTAGTGAGCACCGTGAGAAGCGTGGACGCGCAGCACAGCATGGGACCACACGCCGACCCACATGCGCGCGGAACCACCGCTCGTCCGAGTCGAAGTACATGAGACCGTTGGAATGCCGGACTCGCACGGAGCGCGCAGTCCTTCTCGCCCAGGAAGTGGTAGTTCAGGTAGGGTGGCACCTTGAGAGCCCGAGGGCACGTGAAGGCGACGGAGGCGCGAGCTCGAGCTCGAGTCGGGTGTCCGTCCGAACCCCGGTCGGTACGTCGGTGGGTGGTAGGTCGCGGGGTGCAGCGGTGGCCCGGTGGGAGAACCGTGGCAGGGTGCTGCTTCTCGTCCGAACGGTTCTGACCCACGCAGATCCGGTCCGATCCGTGCACGGGAAGTTCTCGCAGCGGAGCCGGTCGGGCCATTGGAAACCGAACTTGTTCATCAGGGCCTCCAGCCCTGCGAGCCCGCTCGCACAGAGACCGACAGGGCGGGATGGCCTCCTCGAGCACGGTGCACACGGGCGCGTACATGGAACACAGAGAAGAACTTGAGCTCCAGGGAGCACTGGACCTTGACGAGCGGGTAGAACTGGTGCACCTCGAGTCCCGCGTTCCTCCTGGTTCATGTGTCCGAGGAGGTTGGGCATGATGTCTGTTTGTACGCGATCTCCGTGCACAGCGGGATCGAGATCGGTTGGCAGAAGCCGTGGTCGGGAACGGAGATCCCCTTCTCGCCGGGGTACGGCTGCGCCGCGATTGCCATCACGGATCGACCATCAGGAGCCAAGTTCTCAGGACTTCCTCCCTCGCTCGGCCAAGACCGCTCCGCCCGGTCCATCGCGCTCGCTCTTTTCCCTCCAACACTCAACGTCAAAAAGTTTGATCGTAATCCGAGGCACGTCCGAGCAACTCGTGCCCACAAGTTTATGTTATAATATATTTTTTCCCACCACTAAAAGTACCGCCGATCGCGACCTCATCGCGAAGACCGCAACAACAAGTCAAGTCGCGACGACGCTCGCGCCTCTCGAGTCTTTGTGCAAACGTGGGTCCCGCGGGAGCGTTTCCAGGCGGCCCGCTCTCATCGGGAATTATCGACGGGCGCCTGGAAACTGACAACGATTACGTATTCCTCCAAAGGACGGGCGCGATGAGAGGGGCGGAGCCAATCAGGCAGTTCTGCCGTCCCATTGGACGAAACTGTAAGACGCTCCGAGGGGAAATCTTGCCATGAGATGAGCAGCACGAATGGAGTTCGCGGTTCAATTGACCCGCTTTCATTGATATCGACGAACGAGAGACAATATGATCCGTCCTCGAGCATCAATTTAGCGGGAAAAAAACAACCGTCGTGCCGTGCGTGCGTGCCGCCGGATAAACCCATCCGAATGACGTCACATCGGTTCGCGCGTTCAAACTTTTTGACGTCGACGAAAAGTAACTTTGCTCGCGTATCGCAGGCGATGGTCGCAAACGGCTGGCTCAGAGATTTTTGCACGTGCACCACCACCACCACCGCCACCCGCACTGGAAGCCTCCGTGGTCCGGCGACGTCATCACGTTCAGTGCGGTTGCACGTAACTTGGAGTTCCTTCGTTGGTTCGCGGCTAATTCAGATCATGCGGCGACCCGCGGAATACCAATGAGTCTCCGCGAACGCTTGTTGTCGCTCAAGTGAGAAGTCCGGCATGAAACCGAGCCGCTCATCCATATGGATGGGTCAGTTCGCCACCATCTGGGGTGGGTGGGGGTGGTGGTGGCTTTGTCAGACCATCGCTAATTGAAATCGCCCGAACCCTCTCCCAGCTCGCTGGGGGTCGTTGTGAGATTGTAGGGAAAGGGGATGACGAAGAGGAGGGGGTAACGGGTTGTTTTTTTTCCGACGTTTGTCCCCAGTGTTCGTGTCGGTGCGACGGGCCAGACCCGACTGACTGCATGTCGAAATAAACTATGAACGAACGATAAGGATAACCGTGAAAACAGAGCGACGATGTGTTTGGCGAAACCGGCGATAAAATCACAAAAACTATTTCAAATGCTCGGATTGCGTGTGAACGAGCGAGCGGTGGTCTGTGGTCGCCTGGGGTTCGATTCCAGACCCGACGAGAAAAAACCGTCAGCTTGGTGCTTCCCTCGGATGGACGTTAAAAAACCCACGATGTCCGCCAAAAGCAGGCAAGTTATCACCGGCACCCTGAAGGGATTACAGAATGCTGCTGTGAAGGCAAATGCAAACCACCCAGAGTGACCCAGAGGATGAACAGTGGGACATGAACCGATGGAACGATCGACTTCACCGTCACGTCAACTGTGTCCGGTTACACGGCGACGGGCCTTTTGGGGTTGCCCTGATGGGGGTTGCCCTGATCCTTTCAAACTCGTGTCTCACGGCGGTGGACCCCGGTTCAAATCCCATACACGACGTGTTTGACCAATTGTCTCTTGATATCCTTGGAATTACCCGAAATGTACACTCGTGTCTGGTGACTGCGCACGTGATGTACAAGGTCGCATTTATTTACTTTACATCGATCGACCCGTAAATCGATGTAAAAAACAATAAAATAATGAACTGCCTTGGAATGGTGGTGACCGGCTGTCTTGGAGTGGTGAAGGGAGAATGGGATTGAACACACTGAGCAAGCTGAGAGCGGATGAGTGCAGGTGAGCGGTGATCCTGGCCACCTTGGGGGGGGGGGGATCAAACACACGGAAAGAGCAGAGGTGCAAGAGGTCTGCGATGAGAAAGTGATGCACCCATGGGTTCAGTTCGCATGATGTTGAAGGTCTTGGCTCGTTTCTGGGACGTCAAGCTGATCAAGGAAGGAGCGCCAGGCCAGAGGAGAGAGCAGCACTCCATCGACCTGCGCATTACGGTATTGTAAGCTGATGGAAGTTCAGCTGTGCAAAGGAAGGAGTTTGTTGAGGATGATGCTTCACTCAGCCACTTCATGGCTTTGGAGATGATTTCCCAAGGAAAGATTGCCACAATGGTACAACATCGAAATGAGTGTGAAAGATCATGGCTGATAGTGAGACCCAAGAGTTGAGCGACTGAACCTCCTCAAGAGGATTTTAAAGAAATTCGTTGGGGTGGTGGTGGGTGTTTGCCAGACGGTCTCGACAGAGGAGAAGTGAGAGTTGTCAGGGTTGAAAGATATATTCCACGTGTTTGACCATCTTGTGATTTTATCAAGGTCTGCAGAGAGGGAAGAGTGGGCAACCTCTGTCTGTCTGAACGATGAGGGATGTCACGGCATAGGGTGGAGTCGTCAACAAAGAGATCAAGAGGAATTTCCTCAACTCCACCCTCCCTTACTTCTGTTCCTTATCCCCAACCTCCATAACCCCAACCTTTACTTCACCTAACCTTCCCACACAATATTCCACCCTATCCCCTTCCCCATCCATACCCCACTCCTTGCTTCCCCTTCCGTCCCCTTTACCCCATTCCCCCACCCACCCTTATTTATCCCCATTCTCCGATCCGGATTGCCCCATTTACACTAAGCCCACGGACACGCCGAGCTGGGCCCACCCGCCGAGAGTCTTGGCAGAAAGCCCCGGCGAGGGAGGCGTTGTTATCCCCGGCCCGGCGCGGCGCGGCACACGGAGCACACACACAACCTCACTCGAGTCCGCTCTCCCGGCTCCATCGACTCTCATTACCATAACACGTGCTCACCGTGGAATAAAACCTAACCGCAAACAGGCCCGGCCCGGGTACGCCGAAACGGCGGGACGTTTCCACTTGTTTTGTGCGCGGGTCGGATGTACAACGTGCGGACGTTCCACGCATGACGAGCCGGGCTAAGTCAGTTAAACGTGAATCTTTATAAAAGTTTACAAACTCGCGCTCTTTCATCCAAACGTGCTGCCTTGCCACGAGCCCCCCCCCCCAAGGAGCCTACAAACCAGCTAACCACAAAACGTCACGTGGCTGTGGTTGGTGTCGTGCAGGTCGAGAAGGTTCTCACAAGTCACAACAAACTCTTTCCTTCTCCCTGTGGTTCATCGACTCAGGTAATAACACGTGCCGGACAACCCCCGAAACGTGTTGACAAGAACATGTTACAGACCGGCGGATACGAGCGAACAGTCTGATATCAAAGGTTTGTCCTGTTTGTATTCCCATCCGAAACACCTGACGCACGATGCTGACGACGAGCCAGGTTCGAACCACAGGTGCCAAAATTGTTTGTCCATTGTTTGCTAATCCCCTTCTTATTAATGTTAAACTACAATGACGTCGACTAATGAATGCTTTTATCTTGAAAGTGATTCATGCATCAACTCCTGCAAGAGCCTCAGATCGCTGCTACCACGACTACTTACCACTGCTCCTTCAATGACGTCAATTAATCCCATCTTCTTCAGGGTGGGGGGACGGGACACACTGAGCTGTGCCGTTCACGAACCTGCTGACCAGGCTTGACGTTCATCCGAAGGTGATTTGAGCAGGAATTTGTAATTTGTGCCGGCGATAACTCGCCTGCTGTCCACGAAAGACGCCGTAGGGTCTTCGACGTCCACCAACTAATGCTCATAGACGGGACGCACGGCTTTACATTCACCCAATAGGGATGTGGCGCACTTTGTGATGCAAAGTACCAATCGGATGGATTAGTCGGCTCAGGAATCAAACCCGACAAGGAGATTCAGAGTTGAGCTATATCACAACTTTCATCCCATGCAGTCAGATCACTACAGAATAGACAAAAATAACAACACTTGTGAAATAATGAAAAATATTCTCTGCAACCCAAATATTATATCAATTGTACATTTCTCGTGATTAGCAAATAGTGTACTTGCAACACTGATAAACACTTTTTATTGCCCCATTCCTTTTGTATTCAAAATTAAATACGTTCTCATGTACGAGTTTCTAATGTCACAGACTTATACAAACATACAGAGAATTAAAAAAAGATTATCGGATCCAAAACGGGGTCTCCACCAAAATTGAATCAATTCTACCGTGTCACACTAACCTATCCGCCAGGTTTCGTCCGAATCCGTCCATAACTTTTTTGAGATATCGTGCTATCTATAGTTTTTGGCCCCATCACTCAATGGTGAAGAATCACTTAAAACATTCTCGTATTCGGATCCAGATATTCACCAAAATTGAAACAATTTGTCCCCGTCACACATCCAGCCTGCCCACCAAGTTTCGCCCGAATCCGTCCATAACTTTTTGAGATATTCTGCTCACAGACAAACAAACAAATTAACGAGAAGGGCACTCGGTAGAGAGCATACTCCGCCACATAATACCTGATCCACGAGAAGATATCGGGCCCACATTACATTTTTGAATATCATGCTGTGCAGTACCATATCGTTTTTGGTGAATGCCAATAACTCAACTACGTGACCTAGGGTCCTCTGTCTATGGGATAACCGGGTTACCTAATTAATCACATGACCTAATTACCGGGGACACGCCTTTGTCCGAACTGGATCACTTTACCGGATCAGATGCAGCCGAGTGACACTGCCAAGGACGTACCGGCTAAAAGGAACGGATCGTTGGGAATAAAGTCCCGGCTAGGTTAGGATACGGACCGTGCTGCATCGATGAAGAAAAGACAAAAACGAGCTGGGAACATTTCTACAAAAGGATTTAGTAACAGGCAGGCGAGGAAAGATATGTGGCACAATGAATAGATTTTATTGTTGTGTGTGAGCAGAGAGTAGGAAAGAAAAGTGTGTGTGACAATAAATAAGCAACTTACAAAAGCAGACACAGAGCAGGTTATCCCGATATAATTATTGTACAATCTTAACTTAAGCGAGGACAGGTGCCATGACACACACACACACACACACACACACACATCCCGATGAAGAGAAAAAGAGGAGAGGAGATAAGACTAACGGTCTCTCAATACCTTGCACGATTGCCCGACCGCGCCACCAATCCGTTTTGGGAGATGCTCCGCTGGGCTATACCTCCCTGACACCTGGCACGTCATCTCCCGCTTCATGGCACTTTGAGCAGCGAAGCGTCGATCCAGAGAATGGGGCGTGACCGACAGCATGAAGGAAGGACGTTGGGTGGAGTCAGAAACCAGTGTGTGGAGGAAGGCAGAGTCCGGAACAGCGGGTGATGGGTAGAGTCAGCAGGTGAGTTAGTGACGAAGGCGAAATCAGCAAACGAGGAATACTCAGCAGGAAAGACGACTGCGCCGACAACAGCCCCGCGACCCGTCCTTTTATCGATCCTGTGGTGCATGGCGGGGGCGAAGACCGAAGCGGTGTCGTCATCCGAATCGGGAGCTCTGGTGGGCTCCGGCCAGCACACGGGCCGCCGCCATGACCGGAAGCGGCCTCACTGTACTTCCGGCCAGATGGTTCC
The DNA here is from genome assembly GCA_035128595.1 of Eptatretus atami. NCBI lineage: Eukaryota > Metazoa > Chordata > Myxini > Myxiniformes > Myxinidae > Eptatretus > Eptatretus atami. Next base: position 74,949,744 of record CM068955.1, on the reverse strand, counting down.
AAGCTGTGGAATCGTCTCACCCCAATCACCGTGACACGAATCCCCTGCACCAAACTCCCAGGCCGTGACCGGCGACCGGCGGTCAGCGCCGGTCAATGCGCTGCCTGTCTGCAAGCCATGCGGCCCGAGCCGCACAGCGTGCCTCTGCCTGGCCGTAGCCTCGCCGAGCGGAGAGGCGAGAGGACGCTCGCCATCCACGGGAGACACCTGCGGCTGTGTGGTGATCGGCGAAGACCGATGGTAAAATACTGTGGTAAACCCATGCAGACCCGAACAAGATGTGGGTTATTCGTGCCCTGATCTGTGCACGACAATAAATTATCCCGGACTGCAAGTGGGTCCGCCGCCATGAAGCACGCGGTCATACATCAAAACGCGTGGTGTGCTCGGCGCCAGCCCCGATCTGTGTCATTCGTGCCCTGCTCTGTGTGCGGAATTGAGGGAAAGATTGGATATAATTATTAGATGGAGATTCGGATTGAAAAGGGGACAGATATAGTTATTAGACTCAGAAATGGGTTGAAAAGATGCGCCGAGTGCGAACTGTAATTTGTTCACATTTGGTGGGTTGTTCCTTCTATTTCCTCGGCATGGCATTCTTGCAGCGACGCGGTCGTGTTTGTTATGCTTCTCGTCGCCTGAACAGTGGGTGGGGGGTTATCGTTGCGCTGCATGTGCTCCGTGTAGCACTGGCCTTTATTGTTGGTTTCTACCGCTGCCCTTGGTGTGGAATTACTGATGGGCTGCACGTCTTCCATGCAGCGTGTGGGTTTGGAGTTGGTTTTCCGCGGTTTTTACAGGTGGGTGTCCGAGGCGAGTGCCTGCCGGCCTTGCAAGGACTCCTGCTTGAATTTACTTCAGGAATAGAAAAAAAGAGAATAGAAATGAGTTCAGAGGTATAATCAGAGGTGTTGGCTGCCATTGGTGTTGGAGGGATGCGGTTTCCAGAACCGCAACAATACATATATGTGTATATATTGTTGCAGCCGGGGTCGGGTGAGAAGACCACTTGGGGGAAAGCTATCTTGGGCTCTCACCAGACTCCCCGGAATCGCAGGCCGTCGCACACAGATAATTTTGAAAAAAGCGATGTGGAGAGGGGATTTGTGCCTGTCGGTGTCGTCTTGGAAAGAACTTTGGTGATCTTCCCAAAAGTGGTAGGCCCAAAACATGCCTAAATCCGTTTCCTCCCGAGCTTTCATAATATCACCTCACTCCCAAGCAGTACTTCGGAGGTACAACAAGCATGGAATGGAAATCTCTGCTGGTGAAATGGAACGAGGTTGTCGAGGTTACTAACTCCACCCTCTGCAACATACACACATTGAATATTTACACTGAATTCAATTTACATTAAATCAAGTTCATCTTCTTCTTCACTTATAATAATGGTGAGTCTCATTCAATCCCGTTTCCCATGTTGATTAAATGTGAGCTATATTCACAACTTGTTTTGTTCAAAATTTCCATTTTATTCATATCGCCCTATCAAACAGCATTTCCGATTATACACGCCTTTTGAAGCATCACAAGGCAGGTCGCTCTACTTGCAACACAGGTGAGAACAGGATACAACAAAATAGCAGCTGATATTCAGTAATTTATTTGCATGATTTTTAAAGGATGAAATTTATTTTATATTCCTTTCTCTGGAATTGATGGGTCTTACATTCTAGCACACTTGAAAAATCTTTGATTTTTCGCAAGAACAGACAAACAGACAGACAGGGGTGAAAACATAATCTGAGTCCACTGTCGGTGGCAGATGTAATAACACTGATACAAAAATAACATAATCTGCACTTACAAATGTGTGTGTGTCTGTCTGTCTCCTCCTTAACTCCAAAACCTTTAAACATAGCAGCCTGAGACTTTGCATGCATACTAAGGGAACTCTAAGGAAGTGCATGATGGAAAATTGGGTGTTTAGGTTAATTAAAACACCCCTTTTGAAGATGATTTATAGCCTTATTTAATTACATACTTTATCGGGCCCATCCTCGGCCACCTCACTGGCATCTTAAGAGGTGTGCGGTTACCTCGCTGGGGACTTAATTCGCCAATTTGTTCAGCCTGCTCAACCTCCCCTTGACTTGAAACAGGCTGCCAAGATTTCTTAACGATGAAGTTTTTTGTTTTCACTTTCCTCACTCGTGTTATCAAATGCCTGTTCATCATACGTACGAATTGCTGGAAACTTTGCAATGCTTACAAAGGCCCGAAATGCCAACTTTGGTGGCTTTATTTCATTTCCACACATGCCATAACCTCAAAAATCTCTTAAACTAAGCTGAATTACAAAATTTAAGCTCCAGTATTGAACATATCAGCAGTCCCGACTGCCAAAAAAAGAGTTAATTTGTCCAATTTGTACATTGCTTGGGCATCACTGGAAGGTGTTTAATATAATAAATAGATCATTGCTTGCCAAGCCAGCTTTTTCTTATCAACTGTTTCATTGGAGTGCTTCCTTGAGTGCTTACACCACTTGACAGCACTCTACAATACTCGCACTATCACTGAATACTGTATATCGATCGACTTGAACAAAGGTCAGGGCCATTCACCTGCATTGGCCACATGGTGTTTTGCGGTGCAACAGGCGGTGGCTGGCTCGCTGAAAATGTGAAATTTTATTTCACATGACTTTTCTTTTTTGAATGAATCAAATGAATTTTTTTTTTACACGATCTTCCAATATACGACCATCACTTCGGCATAGATAAATACAAATAAAATTAAGCATTTCGTTTTTAATAGTTTATTCAACCGTTTCATGGAGTGCCTGGCAAAGCCACTTGGCATGCATTATTCAAGCTTCAATGGCGAAACCATGGTTCGATACCGGAGTAGGAAGGCAAAATAAGTTATATGATCACAATGAGTAAAAATGTTTTCAGTTGTTATGAAGTAATGAATCGTCACATCACTGCAGGAAAGCCAAGTGTTACGCATGCTCGCTCTAAGGTGTCTCGCCTGGGTTTGAATCGTGACTAGCTTAAACTATCATCCCAGTTTTACAGGCAGGGTAATCATCAATGTGTGTGCCATTAAAATGGACATCACATCTGTCGGAATCCCCCCTCTCCTCCACTCACCGCTCCTCCTCTGCCCTCTAGCCTCTACCCCATTCCCATTCCCCCCTCCCCCCACCCATATCTCTCTCCCACCCCTTTCCCTCTCTCTACCCCCCTCCCCACCCATATCTCTCTCCCACCCTTTCCCTCTCTCTACCCCCCTCTCTCCCTCACTCTGTCTCCAAATATACCTGGATGGTGATTATGTCTGGATGGTGGTTGTCTCCGCATGTATTCGGATGGTGGTTATCTCCATACATGTCTGGACGGTGGTTATTTCCGGATGGACCTCCCCTCACACTGCCTTACCCTGCCCTCCCCTAATGCTGCCTTCCTCTCCCCTCACCTCATTGTTCCATCCCCTCCCTTCAAGCTGCCTTCCCTTCCCCCACCCATCCTCACTCCCCACTCCTCACCTCCCACCCCTCCTCACTCCCACCCCTCCTCAGTCTCCCTATCTCCTCGCTCCTCCACCCCTCTCTCTACCCTCTTTTTCTCTCCCCCCCCTTTGTATACCTGTTGTCTAGATGGTGGCGATCTTCAGTTGTGTCCAGATGGGGTTATGTCCAGACGAACCCTCCCCTCACACTGCCTTTCCTTGCCCTTCCTCACGCTGCTCTACCTTGATGTATCTGGACAGTGGTTATCTCTGCATGTATCCGGATGGTGGATATCTCCACATGTATCCAGACAGTGATTATCTCTGCACGTATCCAGATGGTAGTTATCTCCAGACAGTGGTTACGTCCGGGTGGACGCCTCCCTCAGCTGCCTTCTCTTACCCCACCCCTCCTCATTCCCCAACTCCTTCTCATTCCCCCCTCCTTCCTCACTCCCCCACCCATCCTGGCGCCTCACTCCCCCACTCCTCCTCGCTCCCTCAGTCCTCCTCGCGACCTCACCCTCCTCAGTCTCCCTCCCTCCTCTCTCCCTCCTCTAGTCCCCCCTTTCATACTCCCATCAGCGAAGCGACGGGGTTGCATTTGCTTGTATAAATAAAACATTGTGTTAATTTTTTTTTTTTTTAGAGGAGCAAGAGGGGCTAGAACACTGAAAGGATCAGGACATCACAAAACAAATGGAACAGGAGAAAGGGAGGGGAAGGTCGTTGGGGGGGGGGGGGGGGGGATGAAAGGACCAACAGCAGGATGTGACACGATTTTCCTTAGAAGAATAACAACAGGTATATCTTCATTAAAACTGCATAGACGAGATGTAATAAGTACTTTTCTTCGTTTATGTTAGACCGCAAATCTTGTGGTCACTTCCCACATAACAACCAGAACATATATATCAAGTGTTTGAGTCCATTTGTTTAAGAAAGAAATTTTCACTTGATTATCCTGAATAATGATGTTTCCAAGTGTTATCATTTTTTATAAACAACCATGTGTTTTCTTCCTGTTTGATGCACAATTTCTCGCCAGTTCTGTTTATCATGCCTTTGGGGTTTGAATATCTCAGTGAACTTTCCCAACGCACAAAACATGTTTATGGGTTCAGGATTAATTACCCCGTCCTAGTGAAGCCTTAAATCTGCCAATTTCTATTTTGTGTACATAGCCGAGGATCAGGCTGAATGGATCAAGATGCAACAGGACAAAATAAACAGGAGAGAGAGAAAGAGAAAGAGTAAGAGTAACAACAGCAGAGTTGAAGGCCAAGATAGAGGCGGACTTGGACAAACAACGGGTGCAGAGAGTAATAGGGGGCAGGGGAGGATGTGTGGGGTGGACAAGATTAATACAGAAGGA
>CM068955.1:74931053-74944888 GCA_035128595.1 Eptatretus atami | reverse complement strand
AAGTGATACCCACGATCAAGGTCATCAAGTACTTGATCATTGAAGACAGTGAAGTCGGGCTTCAGGGCAGTACTGGTTCGACTGGGCACGGGATGGCGAAGCCTTGCACGTTTTCACCATCCAGCTGTTCTCCCACTGCGCCTTGAACGCTTGCTCGTAGAATAGCACGCGATGACGATGGTCGCTCGCACGGTTGTAGAGGACGCTGAAAATTCCGATGCGCACCATCAGCTTCTCGAGCTTCTCGGTCTTCGGTGCCGTCGTGCTTCATGATTGTGTCGAATTCCGAACAGGGACACGAAGCCCGCCAGCAGAACGAGGTACCGATGAACAGGTAGACGAAGAGCGGGGCGAGCACGAAGCCCCGCAGAGCGGTCCAGGTTGTTGAGACCCACGAGCAAACGCCCGTGAGGACGTCACCGTCCACCTGTCCGTGGCGAGGATCGTGATGGTCTTGATGGCCGGCACGGCCCACCGGCCAGTGGAAGTACTGAGAGTTCGCCTCGATGCCTCGTGGCCCCACTTCATGCCGGCTGGCCAGGAACCAGGTGAGCGACAGGATGACCCACCAGATGGAGCTCGCCATGCTGAAGAAGTACGCATCATGAGAGGGTTGCAACCCTCTTCTTGGTTCCTGCGACACCGTTTTGAGCCGTCCTCGGTAAACTGCTCGTTGCACACGACGCCGTCCTCCATGAAGAACCACGACGTAGGCGATGGACACCACGCGTAAACAGCCCGAGAGGAAGATGATAGGCCGTTCCGGGTACCTGAAACGCTGCATGTTCACCAGGTATGAGCACCGTGAGAAGCGTGGACGCGCAGCACAGCATGGGACCACACGCCGACCCACATGCGCGCGGAACCACCGCTCGTCCGAGTCGAAGTACATGAGACCGTTGGAATGCCGGACTCGCACGGAGCGCGCAGTCCTTCTCGCCCAGGAAGTGGTAGTTCAGGTAGGGTGGCACCTTGAGAGCCCGAGGGCACGTGAAGGCGACGGAGGCGCGAGCTCGAGCTCGAGTCGGGTGTCCGTCCGAACCCCGGTCGGTACGTCGGTGGGTGGTAGGTCGCCGGGTGCAGCGGTGGCCCGGTGGGAGAACCGTGGCAGGGTGCTGCTTCTCGTCCGAACGGTTCTGACCCACGCAGATCCGGTCCGATCCGTGCACGGGAAGTTCTCGGCAGCGGAGCCGTCGGGCCATTGGAAACCGAACTTGTTCATTCAGGGCCTCCAGCCCTGCGAGCCCGCTCGCACAGAGACCGACAGGGCGGGATGGCCTCCTCGAGCACGGTGCACACGGGCGCGTACATGGAACACAGAGAAGAACTTGAGCTCCAGGGAGCACTGGAACCTTGACGAGCGGGTAGAACTGGTGCACCTCGAGTCCCGCGTCCTCCTGGTTCATGTGTCCGAGGAGGTTGGGCATGATGGTCTGTTTGTACGCGATCTCCGTGCACAGCGGGATCGAGATCGGTTGGCAGAAGCCGTGGTCGGGAACGGAGATCCCCTTCTCGCCGGGGTACGCTGCGCCGCGATTGCCATCACGGATCGACCATCAGGAGCCAAGTTCTCAGGACTTCCTCCCTCGCTCGGCCAAGACCGCTCCGCCCGGTCCATCGCGCTCGCTCTTTTCCCTCCAACACTCACGTCAAAAAGTTTGATCGTAATCCGAGGCACGTCCGAGCAACTCGTGCCCACAAGTTTATGTTATATATATATTTTTTCCCACCACTAAAAGTACCGCCGATCGCGACCTCATCGCGAAGACCGCAACAACAAGTCAAGTCGCGACGACGCTCGCGCCTCTCGAGTCTTTGTGCAAACGTGGGTCCCGCGGGAGCGTTTCCAGGCGGCCCGCTCTCATCGGGAATTATCGACGGGCGCCTGGAAACTGACAACGATTACGTATTCCTCCAAAGGACGGGCGCGATGAGAGGGCGGAGCCAATCAGGCAGTTCTGCCGTCCCATTGGACGAAACTGTAAGACGCTCCGAGGGGAAATCTTGCCATGAGATGAGCAGCACGAATGGAGTTCGCGGTTCAATTGACCCGCTTCATTGATATCGACGAACGAGAGACAATATGATCCGTCCTCGAGCATCAATTTAGCGGGAAAAAAACAACCGTCGTGCCGTGCGTGCGTGCCGCCGATAAACCCATCCGAATGACGTCACATCGGTTCGCGCGTTTTCAAACTTTTTGACGTCGACGAAAAGTAACTTTGCTCGCGTATCGCAGGCGATGGTCGCAAACGGCTGGCTCAGAGATTCTTTGCACGTGCACCACCCACCACCACCGCCACCCGCACTGGAAGCCTCCGTGGTCCGGCGACGTCATCACGTTCAGTGCGGTTGCACGTAACTTGGAGTTCCTTCGTGGTTCGCGGCTAATTCAGATCATGCGGCGACCCGCGGAATACCAATGATCCCGCGAACGCTTGTTGTCGCTCAAGTGAGAAGTCCGGCATGAAACCGAGCCGCTCATCCATATGGATGGGTCAGTTCGCACCATCTGGGGTGGGTGGGGGTGGTGGTGGCTTTGTCAGACCATCGCTAATTGAAATCGCCCGAACCCTCTCCCAGCTCGCTGGGGGTCGTTGTGAGATTGTAGGAAAGGGGATGACGAAGAGGAGGGGGTAACGGGTTGTTTTTTTTCCGACGTTTGTCCCCAGTGTCGTGTCGGTGCGACGGGCCAGACCCGACTGACTGCATGTCGAAATAAACATGAACGAACGATAAGGATAACCGTGAAAACAGAGCGACGATGTGTTGGCGAAACCGGCGATAAAATCACAAAAACTATTTCAAATGCTCGGATTGCGTGTGAACGAGCGAGCGGTGGTCTGTGGTCGCCTGGGGTTCGATTCCAGACCCGACGAGAATAAAACCGTCAGCTTGGTGCTTCCCTCGGATGGACGTTAAAAAACCCACGATGTCCGCCAAAAGCAGGCAAGTTATCACCGGCACCCTGAAGGGATTACAGAATGCTGCTGTGAAGGCAAATGCAAACCACCCAGAGTGACCCAGAGGATGAACAGTGGGACATGAACCGATGGAACGATCGACTTCACCGTCACGTCAACTGTGTCCGGTTACACGGCGACGGGCCTTTTGGGGTTGCCCTGATGGGGGTTGCCTATCTTTCAAACTCGTGCTCACGGCGGTGGACCCCGGTTCAAATCCCATACACGACGTGTTGACCAATTGTCTCTTGATATCCTTGGAATTACCCGAAATGTACATCCGTGTCTGGTGACTGCGCACGTGATGTACAAGGTCGCATTTATTTACTTTACATCGATCGACCCGTAAATCGATGTAAAAAACAATAAAATAATGAACTGCCTTGGAATGGTGGTGACCGGCTGTCTTGGAGGTGGTGAAGGGAGAATGGGATTGAACACACTGAGCAAGCTGAGAGCGGATGAGTGCAGTGTGAGCGGTGATCCTGGCCACCTTGGGGGGGGGGGGATCAAACACACGGAAGAGCAGAGGTGCAAGAGGTCTGCGATGAGAAAGTGATGCACCATGGGTTCAGTTCGCATGATGTTGAAGGTCTTGGCTCGTTTCTGGGACGTCAAGCTGATCAAGGAAGGAGCGCCAGGCCAGAGGAGAGAGCAGCACTCCATCGACCTGCGCATTACGGTATTGTAAGCTGATGGAAGTTCAGCTGTGCAAAGGAAGGAGTTTGTTGAGGATGATGCTTCACTCAGCCACTTCATGGCTTTGGAGATGATTTCCCAAGAAAGATTGCCACAATGTGTACAACATCGAAATGAGTGTGAAAGATCATGGCTGATAGTGAGACCCAAGAGTTGAGCGACTGAACCTCCTCAAGAGATTTTAAAGAAATTCGTTGGGGGTGGTGGTGGGTGTTTGCCAGACGGTCTCGACAGAGGAGAAGTGAGAGTTGTCAGGGTTGAAAGATATATTCCACGTGTTGACCATCTTGTGATTTTATCAAGGTCTGCAGAGAGGGAAGAGTGGCAACCTCTGTCTGTCTGAACGATGAGGGATGTCACGGCATAGGGTGGAGTCGTCAACAAAGAGATCAAGAGGAATTTCCTCAACTCCACCCTCCCTTACTTCTGTTCCTTATCCCAACCTCCATAACCCCAACCTTTACTTCACCTAACCTTCCCACACAATATTCCACCCTATCCCCTTCCCCATCCATACCCCACTCCTTGCTTCCCCTTCCGTCCCCTTTACCCCATTCCCCCCACCCACCCTTATTTATCCCCATTCTTCCGATCCGGATTGCCCCATTTACACTAAGCCCACGGACACGCCGAGCTGGGCCCACCCGCCGAGAGTCTTGGCAGAAAGCCCCGGGCGAGGGAGGCGTTGTTATCCCCGGCCCGGCGCGGCGCGGCACACGGAGCACACACACAACCTCACTCGAGTCCGCTCTCCCGGCTCCATCGACTCTCATTACCATAACACGTGCTCACCGTGGAATAAAACCTAACCGCAAACAGGCCCGGCCCGGTACGCCGAAACGGCGGGACGTTTCCACTGTTTTGTGCGCGGGTCGGATGTACAACGTGCGGACGTTCCACGCATGACGAGCCGGGCTAAGTCAGTTAAACGTGAACTTTATAAAAGTTTACAAACTCGCGCTCTTTCATCCAAACGTGCTGCCTTGCCACGAGCCCCCCCCCCCCAAGGAGCCTACAAACCAGCTAACCACAAACGTCACGTGGCTGTTGGTTGGTGTCGTGCAGGTCCGAGAAGGTTCTCACAAGTCACAACAAACTCTTTCCTTCTCCCTGTGGTTCATCGACTCAGGTAATAACACGTGCCGGACAACCCCCGAAACGTGTTGACAAGAACATGATTACAGACCGGCGGATACGAGGCGAACAGTCTGATATCAAAGGTTTGTCCTGTTTGTATTCCCATCCGAAAACCTGACGCACGATGCTGACGACGAGCCAGGTTCGAACCACAGGTGCCAAAATTGTTGTCCATTGTTTGCTAATCCCCTTCTTATTAATGTTTAAACTACAATGACGTCAACTAATGAATGCTTTTATCTTGAAAGTGATTCATGCATTCAACTCCTGCAAGAGCCTCAGATCGCTGCTACCACGACTACTTACCACTGCTCCTTCAATGACGTCAATTAATCCCATTCTTCTTCAGGGTGGGGGACGGGACACACTGAGCTGTGCCGTTCACGAACCTGCTGACCAGGCTTGACGTTCATCCGAAGGTGATTTGAGCAGGAATTTGTAATTTGTGCCGGCGATAACTCGCCTGCTGTCCACGAAAGACGCCGTAGGGTCTTCGACGTCCACCAACTAATGCTCATAGACGGGACGCACGGCTTTACATTCACCCAATAGGGATGTGGCGCACTTTGTGATGCAAAGTACCAATCGGATGGATTAGTCGGCTCAGGAATCAAACCCGACAAGGAGATTCAGAGTTGAGCTATATCACAACTTTCATCCCATGCAGTCAGATCACTACAGAATAGACAAAAAATAACAACACTTGTGAAATAATGAAAAATATTCTCTGCAACTCACAAATATTAATCAATTGTACATTTCTCGTGATTAGCAAATAGTGTACTTGCAACACTGATAAACACTTTTTATTGCCCCATTCCTTTTGTATTCAAAATTAAATACGTTCTCATGTACGAGTTTCTAATGTCACAGACTTATACAAAATACAAGAGAATTAAAAAAAGATTATCGGATCCAAAACGGGGTCTCCACAAAATTGAATCAATTCTACCGTGTCACACTAACCTATCCGCCAGGTTTCGTCCGAATCCGTCCATAACTTTTTTGAGATATCGTGCTATCTATAGTTTTTGGCCCCATCACTCAATGGTGAAGAATCACTTAAAACATTCTCGTATTCGGATCCAGATATTCACCAAAATTGAAACAATTTGTCCCCGTCACACATCCAGCCTGCCCACCAAGTTTCGCCCGAATCCGTCCATAACTTTTTGAGATATTCTGCTCACAGACAAACAAACAAATTAACGAGAAGGGCACTCGGTAGAGAGCATACCTCCGCCACATAATACCTGATCCACGAGAAGATATCGGGCCCACATTACATTTTTGAATATCATGCTGTGCAGTACCATATCGTTTTTGGTGAATGCCAATAACTCAACTACGTGACCTAGGGTCCTCTGTCTATGGGATAACCGGGTTACCTAATTAATCACATGACCTAATTACCGGGGGACACGCCCTTTGTCCGAACTGGATCACTTTACCGGATCAGATGCAGCCGAGTGACACTGCCAAGGACGTACCGGCTAAAAGGAACGGATCGTTGGGAATAAAGTCCCGGCTAGGTTAGGATACGGACCGTGCTGCATCGATGAAAGAAAAGACAAAAACGAGCTGGACATTTCTACAAAAGGATTTAGTAACAGGCAGGCGAGGGAAAGATATGTGGCACAATGAATAGATTTTATTGTTGTGTGTGAGCAGAGATAGGAAGAGAAAAGTGTGTGTGACAATAAATAAGCAACTTACAAAAGCAGACACAGAGCAGAGTTATCCCGATATAATTATTGTACAATCTTAACTTAAGCGAGGACAGGTGCCATGGACACACACACACACACACACACACACACATCCCGATGAAGAGAAAAAGAGGAGAGGAGATAAGACTAACGTCTCTCAATACCTTGCACGATTGCCCGACCGCGCCACCAATCCGTTTTGGGAGATGCTCCGCTGGGCTATACCTCCCTGACACCTGGCACGTCATCTCCCGCTTCATGGCACTTTGAGCAGCGAAGCGTCGATCCAGAGAATGGGGCGTGACCGACAGCATGAAGAAGGACGTTGGTGGAGTCAGAAACCAGTGTGTGGAGGAAGCAGAGTCCGGAACAGCGGGTGATGGGTAGAGTCAGCAGGTGAGTTAGTGACGAAGGCGAAATCAGCAAACGAGGAATACTCAGCAGGAAAGACGACTGCGCCGACAACAGCCCCGCGACCCGTCCTTTTATCGATCCTGTGGTGCATGGCGGGGGCGAAGACCGAAGCGGTGTCGTCATCCGAATCGGGAGCTCTGGTGGGCTCCGGCCAGCACACGGGCCGCCGCCATGACCGGAAAGCGGCCTCACTGTACTTCCGGCCAGATGGTTCCAAGCTGTGGAATCGTCTCACCCCAATCACCGTGACACGAATCCCCTGCACCAAACTCCCAGGCCGTGACCGGCGACCGGCGGTCAGCGCCGGTCAATGCGCTGCCTGTCTGCAAGCCATGCGGCCCGAGCCGCACAGCGTGCCTCTGCCTGGCCGTAGCCTCGCCGAGCGGAGAGGCGAGAGGACGCTCGCCATCCACGGGAGACACCTGCGGCTTGTGGTGATCGGCGAAGACCGATGGTAAAATACTGTGGTAAACCCATGCAGACCCGAACAAGATGTGGGTTATTCGTGCCCTGATCTGTGCACGACAATAAATTATCCCGGACTGCAAGTGGGTCCGCCGCCATGAAGCACGCGGTCATACATCAAAACGCGTGGTGTGCTCGGCGCCAGCCCCGATCTGTGTCATTCGTGCCCTGCTCTGTGTGCGGAATTGAGGGAAAGATTGGATATAATTATTAGATGGAGATTCGGATTGAAAAGGGGACAGATATAGTTATTAGACTCAGAAATGGGTTGAAAAGATGCGCCGAGTGCGAACTGTAATTTGTTCACATTTGGTGGGTTGTTCCTTCTATTTCCTCGGCATGGCATTCTTGCAGCGACGCGGTCGTGTTTGTTATGCTTCTCGTCGCCCTGAACAGTGGGTGGGGGTTATCGTTGCGCTGCATGTGCTCCGTGTAGCACTGGCCTTTATTGTTGGTTTCTACCGCTGCCCTGGTGTGGAATTACTGATGGGCTGCACGTCTTCCATGCAGCGTGTGGGTTTGGAGTTGGTTTTCCGCGGTTTTTACAGGTGGGTGTCCGAGGCGAGTGCCTGCCGGCCTTGCAAGGACTCCTTGCTTGAATTTACTTCAGGAATAGAAAAAAAGAGAATAGAAATGAGTTCAGAGGTATAATCAGAGGTGTTGGCTGCCATTGGTGTTGGAGGGATGCGGTTTCCAGAACCGCAACAATACATATATGTGTATATATTGTTGCAGCCGGGGGTCGGGTGAGAAGACCACTTGGGGGAAAGCTATCTTGGGCTCTCACCAGACTCCCCGGAATCGCAGGCCGTCGCACACAGATAATTTTTGAAAAAAGCGATGTGGAGAGGGATTTGTGCCTGTCGGTGTCGTCTTGGAAAGAACTTTGGTGATCTTCCCAAAAGTGGTAGGCCCAAAACATGCCTAAATCCGTTTCCTCACCGAGCTTTCATAATATCACCTCACTCCCAAGCAGTACTTCGGAGGTACAACAAGCATGGAATGGAAATCTCTGCTGGTGAAATGGAACGAGGTTGTCGAGGTTACTAACTCCACCCTCTGCAACATACACACATTGAATATTTACACTGAATTACAATTTACATTAAATCAAGTTCATCTTCTTCTTCACTTATAAATAATGGTGAGTCTCATTCAATCCCGTTTCCCATGTTGATTAAATGTGAGCTATATTCACAACTTGTTTTGTTCAAAATTCCATTTTATTCATATCGCCCTATCAAACAGCATTTCCGATATACACGCCTTTTGAAGCATCACAAGGCAGGTCGCTCTACTTGCAACACAGGTGAGAACAGGATACGAACAAAATAGCAGCTGATATTCAGTAATTTATTTGCAGATTTTTAAAGGATGAAATTTATTTTATATTCCTTTCTCTGGAATTGATGGGTCTTACATTCTAGCACACTTGAAAAATCTTTGATTTTTCGCAAGAAACAGACAAACAGACAGACAGGGGTGAAAACATAATCTGAGTCCACTGTCGGTGGCAGATGTAATAACACTGATACAAAAAATAACATAATCTGCACTTACAAATGTGTGTGTGTCTGTCTGTCTCCTCCTTAACTCCAAAACCTTTAAACATAGCAGCCTGAGACTTTGCATGCATACTAAGGGAACTCTAAGGAAGTGCATGATGGAAAATTGGGTGTTTAGGTTAATTAAAACACCCCTTTTGAAGATGATTAATAGCCTTATTTAATTACATACTTTATCGGGCACCATCCTCGGCCACCTCACTGGCATCTTAAGGTGTGCCGGTTACCTCGCTGGGGACTTAATTCGCCAATTTGTTCAGCCTGCTCAACCTCCCCTTGACTTGAAACAGGCTGCCAAGATTTCTTAACGATGAAGTTTTTTGTTTTCACTTTCCTCACTCGTGTTATCAAATGCCTGTTCATCATACGTACGAATTGCTGGAAACTTTGCAATGCTTACAAAGGCCGAAATGCCAACTTTGGTGGCTTTATTTCATTTCCACACATGCCATAACCTCAAAAATCTCTTAAACTAAGCTGAATTACAAAATTTAAGCTCCAGTATTGAACATATCAGCAGTCCCGACTGCCAAAAAAAGAGTTAATTTGTCCAATTTGTACATTGCTTGGGCATCACTGGAAGGTGTTTAATATAATAAATAGATCATTGCTTGCCAAGCCAGCTTTTTCTTATCAACTGTTTCATTGGAGTGCTTCCTTGAGTGCTTACACCACTTGACAGCACTCTACAATACTCGCACTATCACTGAATACTGTATATCGATCGACTTGAACAAAGGTCAGGGCCATTCACCTGCATTGGCCACATGGTGTTTTGCGGTGCAACAGGCGGTGGCTGGCTCGCTGAAAATGTGAAATTTTATTTCACATGACTTTTCTTTTTTGAATGAATCAAATGAATTTTTTTTTTACACGATCTTCCAATATACGACCATCACTTCGGCATAGATAAATACAAATAAAATTAAGCATTTCGTTTTTAATAGTTTATTCAACCGTTTCAGGAGTGCCTGGCAAAGCCACTTGGCATGCATTATTCAAGCTTCAATGGCGAAACCATGGTTCGATACCGGAGGTAGGAAGGCAAAATAAGTTATATGATCACAATGAGTAAAAATGTTTTCAGTTGTTATGAAGTAATGAATCGTCACATCACTGCAGGAAAGCCAAGTGTTACGCATGCTCGCTCTAAGGTGTCTCGCCTGGGTTTGAATCGTGAACTAGCTTAAACTATCATCCCAGTTTTACAGGCAGGGTAATCATCAATGTGTGTGCCATTAAAATGGACATCACATCTGTCGGAATCCCCCCTCTCCTCCACTCACCGCTCCTCCTCTGCCCTCTAGCCTCTACCCCATTCCCATCTCCCCCCTCCCCCACCCATATCTCTCTCCCACCCCTTTCCCTCTCTCTACCCCCCCTCCCCACCCATATCTCTCTCCCACCCTTTCCCTCTCTCTACCCCCCTCTCTCCCTCACTCTGTCTCCAAATATACCTGGATGGTGTTATGTCTGGATGGTGGTTGTCTCCGCATGTATTCGGATGGTGGTTATCTCCATACATGTCTGGACGGTGGTTATTTCCGGATGGAACCCCCCTCACACTGCCTTACCCTGCCCTCCCCTAATGCTGCCTTCCTCTCCCCTCACCTCATTGTTCCATCCCTCCCTTCAAGCTGCCTTCCCTTCCCCCACCCATCCTCACTCCCCACCTCCCTCCCACCCCTCCTCACTCCCACCCCTCCTCAGTCTCCCTATCTCCTCGCTCCTCCACCCCTCTCTCTACCCTCTTTTTCTCTCCCCCCCCTTTGTATACCTGTTGTCTAGATGGTGGCGATCTTCAGTTGTGTCCAGATGGGGTTATGTCCAGACGAACCCTCCCCTCACACTGCCTTTCCTTGCCCTTCCCTCACGCTGCTCTACCTTGATGTATCTGGACAGTGGTTATCTCTGCATGTATCCGGATGGTGGATATCTCCACATGTATCCAGACAGTGATTATCTCTGCACGTATCCAGATGGTAGTTATCTCCAGACAGTGGTTACGTCCGGGTGGACGCTCCCTCACGCTGCCTTCTCTTACCCCACCCCTCCTCATTCCCCAACTCCTTCTCATTCCACCCTCCTTCCTCACTCCCCCACCCATCCTGGCGCCTCACTCCCCCACTCCTCCTCGCTCCCTCAGTCCTCCTCGCGACCTCACCCTCCTCAGTCTCCCTCCCTCCTCTCTCCCTCCTCTAGTCCCCCCTTTCATACTCCCATCAGCGAAGCGACGGGGTTGCATTTGCTTGTATTAAATAAAACATTGTGTTAATTTTTTTTTTTTAGAGGAGCAAGAGGGGCTAGAACACTGAAAGGATCAGGACATCACAAAACAAATGGAACAGGAGAAAGGGAGGGGAAGGTCGTTGGGGGGGGGGGGGGGGATAAAGGACCAACAGCAGGATGTGACACGATTTTCCTTAGAAGAATAACAACAGGTATATCTTCATTAAAACTGCATAGACGAGATGTAATAAGTACTTTTCTTCGTTTATGTTAGACCGCAAATCTTGTGGTCACTTCCCACATAACAACCAGAACTATATATCAAGTGTTTGTCCATTTGTTTAAGAAAGAAATTTTCACTTGATTATCCTGAATAATGATGTTTCCAAGTGTTATCATTTTTATAAACAACCATGTGTTTTCTTCCTGTTTGATGCACAATTTCTCGCCAGTTCTGTTTATCATGCCTTTGGGGTTTGAATATCTCAGTGAACTTTCCCAACGCACAAAACATGTTTATGGGTTCAGGATTAATTACCCCGTCCTAGTGAAGCCTTAAATCTGCCAATTTCTATTTTGTGTACATAGCCGAGGATCAGGCTGAATGGATCAAGATGCAACAGGACAAAATAAACAGGAGAGAGAGAAAGAGAAAGAGTAAGAGTAACAACAGCAGAGTTGAAGGCCAAGATAGAGGCGGACTTGGACAAACAAACGGGTGCAGAGAGTAATAGGGGGCAGGGGAGGATGTGTGGGGTGGACAAGATTAATACAGAAGGAAACTCGGGGGGGGGGGAAACTGAACATTTGGAAGGAGGAGGGATTGGGGTGGGAAGGGGGTGGAGATTAATGAGGGTAGAAAATATCATGGTTTTGGATTGGGGACAATCTGAAATGGTCGTGAACAGCTCTCTTGAAGACGTGGAGGGAAGAATGAGATTGAAGAGAATGTGGAAGTTGGTTCCACAGGTGGGAAAAAGAGGAACAAATGAGTGGAAGTAAACAGTGATCCTGGATTTAGGTAGTTTCACCAAAAGGTGTTTGATGATAGACCATGTGAGCCCTGCAGAAAGCTAGGGGGACAAAGCACTTAAAAAGAAGAGGGTACAAAAAAACTGTCAGATCAGGTCAGATAAGATCTGTGACTTGCTACAGGTACCATGTAAACCTGTACTAACCTGTTCCATGGTCGGGTTGTCGGCGACTAAACCGTCTCTCCCACCAAGTTTCTTGGTGAGGAGGTTGTATGATATGGACACCCAGCAGGATTAAACAGAAAACCTGTCAAAGGGCGGAGGAGCTACTTGTGAGCCAACGGCCATCGACATCTGGTGCCCAACTGTGTCTGCGGACATCCTTCTGCAGTTGGGTTACTTCTTATTAGGTTGGTGGTAGGATTTGCACTCCGGCCTGCGTAAAACCCTTCATTCCGCAAAACATTCAAAAAGCATTAAAATATCTGAAAACCCACTCCGTGGGAGTACCGCCTATGCAGCTGGCATTCGCAAGGCAGCTCACCGGATGATGGGATTATGGCAAAGCCTTCGGGACCTCCAATCTTTGATGAGAGGAGGGAAACCATGGGGTAACCTTTCCGGGTCAGATTGCGGTAGTTTGTGTCGGAGTGGTGCTGAGGTGTCGTCCACCAGAAGGGAGTCTTCTTGGGTTAAGCTGAGATGGTCCCTTCGGGTGGGTGCCTGGAATGTCCAATCCCAAAGAGAGGATGATCACCTGTCTCTGTTATCATCTGAGCTCAAGCGTTTGGACATCGGTATTGCAGCACTCTCTGAGGTTCAGAGACCGGATTGCAGCGAGATCATGGCGGCTGGTTACACCCACTGTTGGTCTGGTCGCTCTGATGGTTACCATGCCCAAGGAGTTGCTGTAGCTGTGTCCAATAAGCTGACTCCAATGCTAATTGAGGTAACACCGGTCAACGAGCGTATTATGATACAAAGGATTCGTCACTCCTTGGGTGTCATTTCCCTGGTCTCTGTAGATGCTCCGACTGAAGCAAGTGATCTCACCATGAGGGACGCATTCTTTGCCACGCTCGAGTCTGTGGTTGATCAGTGCCCCAGGCGAAATACTCTTCTGGTCTTGGGGGATTTCGATGCATTGATTGGAACAGATAGGGATCTGTGCCTGCCCTGTCTGTGCCTGTGGGATGTTGAGGTCGTGGAGAGATTCACTTACCTTGCAGTGATATTCATGTCTCTGCTGGCTGTGAGTCAGAGGTCAACAGACGTCTGGGTTGGGCCTGGGGAGTCATGAATTCACTGGATCATGGGGTGTGGCGCTGCCGGTACCTGTGCGCGGAGGACGAAAGTCCGAGTCTTCAGGTCCTTGGTGCTTCCAGTATTGCTCTATGGATATGAGACTTGGACTCTGACCAGGGATCTGAGATGAGACTTAATTCCTTTGGTACCAGGTCTCTTCAGAGAATCCTTGGCTATCGCTGGTCAGACTTTCTGTCCAACGAGCGGTTGCTGAGAGAGACGCAAATGAGTTTTGTTACCTGCATAGTCCGTGAGCATCAGATGCGGCTGTATGGACATGTGGCTCGTTTTCCTGATGGTGATCCTGCTCAACAGATTCTCTCAGCGAGGGAGTCTCGTGAGTGGAGGAGGCCAATGGGCCGACCAAGTGCCTCG
>CM068955.1:74912187-74931043 GCA_035128595.1 Eptatretus atami | reverse complement strand
GTTGATCGGCATCTCAAGAAGATGGGGATGGGCCAGGCATCTGCCTGGGGGATGGCCAGACGAAGGCCCCTGGAGTACCAGTGGAAAGTGGATGCAGCGACGAGCTGTTCTGGCACATGCTCCCATACCTGACCTGATAGGGATGGTTATGAGACATGTGTTGGTCCCCATGGGTCTGGAACTGTGAACTAGAATTGCACTAAGTTCCTTGACTTTGCAAGAAGTCATGGACTTAGGATGGCTGGTTCTTGGTTTCAGCACCAACAGGCTCATCGCTGGACTTGGTATTCCAATGCTGGCAGTGTGGCAAAGGAGATTGACCATGTGCTCATTGATGGTCACTGGAGGGTGAACTGCAGGGTCTGTGCAGTTCCTCAATACTGACCACAGGCTTGTTGTAGCAACTCTGAAATTTCAGCTAAAATACAGGAGAATGGTACCATCCCAGCCTCGGCTGTATGTTGGCAAGCTCAAGGATGAGAGTGTAGGTGAGGAGTTTGCGAACAGGCTGAGTGGAGATTTGTGGGGTCTGGGTGCTTTGGGGGATCCTGAAGAGTTGTGGAGGGGCCTTCAAGACCACCGTCCTTGATGTTGCCACTGGATGTCTTGGAACTCACCAGAGGGTGAAGAATAATTAAATTGTCTCTCAGGGTACACTGGATACCATTGACCAGAGTTGCAGGGTCAGCTGAATTGCAGAGCGGAGCTGTTCAGGGAGCTGAGCATAAAAATGTACGTGCACTTCGGGTGGACAAGGAGGCCTATGTGTGAGGAATCTGTGAGGGGGTAGAGCATCACCTGTAGTCAGGTGATTCTCGTCCTGCCTACAGTGGAATTCGTGCATTGTGTTCCTCCAAGCCCGTCCCTTGGTGTACTGCAGTTAGAGCAGAGGGTAGTGGGCTCTTGACAGAGGAGTCCGAAGTGAAGGCCCGCTGGGCTGGTTACTTTGAGCGGCTGTACCACGCTGATCCACCAGCTGTCGAGTTGGATGTCAGGGGTGTTACTATCCCCATTGCTGACCCCCCAATCAACTGTGGTCCACATTCGTTTGTGGAAACACAGGCTGTGGTGAACTGGCTGAAATGGGGTAAAGCTCCAGGGATCTGTGGCATCCGTGCTGAACTTCGCAAGGCTGGTGGAAATGCTATACTCATGTCGTTGCATGCAGTTCTGTGCTCTGCCTCGAACACAGGCATCATCCCAACTGATTGGAAGAGGGGCCTTGTTGTCCCTCTCTGGAAAGGGAAGGGTGATTGCCAGGATTGCAACAACTACTGAGGGGTGCCTTGTTCTCAGTGCTGGGCAAGGTCTTTGCTTGGATAATTCTTGATAGGGTTCACCATCTGCTTGACCACCAACATCCAGAGCAGTCAGCCTTTAAACCAAAGAGGTCAATGACTGACTGTAGCCTTGATCTTCAGGTTCTCACCGAACGCAGATGAGAGTTTCGGCAGGGACTGCTCGCAGCCTACTTTGTTCTCTGTAAAGCATTTGATTCCGTAAATCAAGATGCCCTCTCGAGGATTCTTGGTCTTCGTGGGGTGTCACCAAAACTGATCGATCTGATGTCTGAAATATACTCTGGTACTGAGAGTGCTGTGCGATGTGGTGATACCATCTCTGACTTATTTCCAGTTGTTACTGGAGTTTGTCAGGGGTGTATACTTGCCCCCACACTTTTCAGTACTTGTATGGACTGGATTCTGGGGAGGATGTTGGAGAGATCAAGCTGTGGAGCATCGTTTGGGAATGTCAAGACCTCTGACCTTGATTTCGCAGATGATGCAGTCATCTTTGTGGAGACTCTATCCTTTTGGGGGCCCTCGAGGTGCTGAATGAGGAGTCATAGCCACTGGGATTAAGGGTTTCCTCGGTCAAAACTACGATCCAGGATTTCATTGACATCTTGGATGCTGCTATCCTGTCTGTACCTGTTTGTGGCAAGGATTTTGAGGTCACGGAGAGAATTCACTTACCTTGGCAGTGATATTCATGTATGCCTGGTGTTGGCTTAATGGCTAGAGTGGTGAGCATGGGATCCTTGGGTCCTGAGGTCAAATCCTGCTTTCCTGTTGAATTGATACCAGGTGGGGTTGACTCAGCCTGTCATCCTTCTGAGGTCGGCAAAATGAGTACCAGCTTGCTGGTATCCTGTGTCGCAGTCCAGGATTCTGCCCAATAGCCAAGATACTGCTTAGGCAGCACCAACACTCTACACAGAGTATGGTCCCAATGGATGGATGGTAGTGGGCTTGGGTTCCGAGGATCCTGAGTTCAAATCCCACTCAGCTGTTGAATAAATACCAGGTGGGGTTGACTCTGCCTATCATCCTTCCGAGGTCAGCAAAATGAGTGCCAGCATCCTGGAATACTGTGTCGGAGTGGCGACCCATCCAGGATTGTGCCCAATAGCCAAGGAGACTGCTTTGGTAGCACAAATGCTCTCCATTGTGTATGGTCCCAATGGATGGATGGATGGATATTCATGTCTCTGCTGGCTGTGAGCCAGAGGTCAACAGATGTCTGGGTCGGGCCTGCGGAATCATGGATTCACTGGGTCATGGGGTGTGGTGCTGCCGGTACCTATGCGGTAGGGCGAAAGTACGAGTCTTCAGGTCCTTGGTGCTCCCATTCTTGCTTTATGGATGTGAAACTTAGACTCTGACCAGGGTTCTGAGACAGAGACTTGATTCCTTTGGTATCAGGTCTCTTCGGAGAATCCTTGGCTATCACTAGTCAGACTTTGTGTCCAACGAGCGGTTGCTGAGAGAGACTCAAATGAGATTTGTTACCTGCATAGTCCATGAGCATCAGCTGCAGCTGTATGGACACGTAGCTCATTTTCCAGACGCTGATCCTGCTCAGCAGATTTTCTCAGTGAGGGAGCCTCGTGAGTGGAGGAGAAGGCCAATGGGCCAACCACATGCCTCGTGGTTGCAGCAGGTTGATCAGCATCTCAAGGAGATGGAGATCGGCCGGGCATATTCCTGGGGGATGGCCAGGCGGAGGCCCCTGGAGTACTGGTGGAAAGTGGACTTAGCGATGTGCTGTTCCAGCGCATGCTCCCATACCTGACCTGACAAGATCAGAAAGGAGGCGATTGAAGACAGGGAGACAAACCGACCTGTCTGTGATGGCAAAGTGATACTCAGCTTCATCACGGGAGATTCCAATAATTTTGAAGGCCCAGGTTTCCACAGCGTCAAGCTGAGCAAGATGTGAGGCAGGGGAGCCAGCCCAGAGGGGAGAGCAGTACTCCCTCAAGCTGTGGATGAAGGCTTTGTCAGTAGATAAGAAACAGGTGTGCCAAGGAACGACGTTGCACGGCAGTGGATGTCCAGTCAGAGGCTGGCTTTGGAGGCCAACTTTTGAAATGTGGTTTCCCAAGAAATATCATGGTGATAGTGAGACCCAGGAGTTTGAATGACTGAACTTCCTCAAGAGGATTGTTAAGAAAGTAAATAGGAGGGGTTTGCCAGATGGTCCTTTTGAGGAGAGATCGTGAGAGTATGAGATTTGTCAGGATTGAAAGACATATTCCAAGTGTTTGATTATCGTGGGATTTTGTTGAGGTCTTTCGAGAGGGAAAAGGCTGAACCCTGCCTGTATGAAGGATGAGGGATGTCATAGCAGAGGGTGGAGTCATCAGCAAATAGATAAAGGAGATATTGCAGAGAGTCAAAGAGATCATTTATGAAGATCAGGAATAGGACTGGGCCCAGGACACTGCCTTGGGGCACTCCAGCCTTGACAGACAGAGGAGATGAAATAATTCCAATGAGTGCCACACATTGGCTGTAAGAGTCGAGGGAGTCAGGAAGCCATGTTTGGAGTTGGCCTTGGATGCTTTCAGCAGATAATTTGGAGAGTAAAG
Organism: Eptatretus atami; assembly: GCA_035128595.1. Lineage (NCBI taxonomy): Eukaryota > Metazoa > Chordata > Myxini > Myxiniformes > Myxinidae > Eptatretus > Eptatretus atami. Next base: position 74,927,169 of record CM068955.1, on the reverse strand, counting down.
CAGGATGCCAGACTGTATCAAAAGCATGATATGTGTCCAGAGAAATGCCCCTGATCTCATGTCTGAAATTGAGGGCCTCTATCCATTTTTGGGTGAGTAGAAGCAGCATGTCAAAGGTGGAATGACCTGGTCTGAAACAAAAATGGTGATCTGAGATGAGGTTGTTGGAGAAAAGGAAGGATTTTGTATCAACTGCGATGATGGATTCCATGACCTTGCTGATGATTGGAAGTAAGCTGATACGTCTGTAGTTAAGGTGATCAGTTTTTGCACCATTTTATGTGATGCTGGTGGATTTCCAAGCTGATTAAAATTGACCTCGGGCAAATGACAGGATAAAAAGGGTATGGAGAGGATGTGCAAGAGTGGAGGAGTAGGTTTTTAGGACGTGTGAGCTGATGCCGTCCAGTCCAGTTGCAGCGTCAAATTTGAGGGTTGAAAGAACCTTCTCCACCTTCTCAGGCGCAAAAGACACAGAGCTCAGGAACAGTTGGGTATGACAGAGAAGGATGGGTTCCGAGAGTGAGGGGTTGGGGACATAAGATTTGGAATCGAACACAGAATTGACGCATTTGGCTTTCTGACGAGTGGAACGCCATATAAACATCAGAGACAAGAAAAAACAAAATTGAATAAGCAACATAAGTGTTGTGCAAATGGCTCCCAGGGTTTAATGAATACTTAATATCGCATAGCTATTTAATTACTCAATGTTTTAGAATAAGCATGAATTAAATAAATATCATCTAAGATGTGCATCGTTATTGGTATTGACATCAAACCTACCGCATTGTGTGTGTTCAAAAATCCTCATTCCTGCCACCCGATGTTTAAAAATTTTCTCCTCCTTTTTCTGTCTTAAATGTACTTTCTAGTTTTGGGCTAGGATTTAGGCCTAAGTTTTTAGGCGGGAAAAGCTGCCTTCATTATCCCAGCCATGTTGCATTACTCGAACATCGGGTGAAGGGTCAGCTCAGGGCCACTCCACCAATGATGAGTGAGAAGGGAGGGGCATAAATCACTCAGTAACATAGGTGTGTGACCATATAAAAGGCGGGCATGGGTGGAAACGCTCTCTCTGCATCTGTGGAAACGCTCTTTCACATTCTCCCTGGGACGATCTCGATGCAGCGGGGAGCCAGAGTTGCCGTGGGGCCTCCCGAGCAGAGTCAGTGGAAGCCAGAGACTAATACCTGCCGACACCATGTCTGCATGCTAGGTTACGTCCTCTCCCCCAACCCCGCCCTGCCACCGTGGAACGACTGGGATGTTTCCCAAACAACATTGGAGCTTACAACTTATCGGTTTGCCCAGAACTCTAACTGTCTTGGGAATTTCCTCAGTCCATCGCTCATCATGTGAATGATTGGACCAAGATAAGGCTTCGGATTTTTAAGGACTACTGTTCATTTGTTGAGTTGTGGGCACATACCAGGTAGTGGGTTAAGGGGTCTTTATTGTTGTTTCTTCTTTTTGTAGTCCCATCCCCCATGTGCCATCAAATACATCATAAACCTGACTTGGTTTCTGTGCGAATTATGTTCGTCATGACAGCTTAATCTGGTAAAGGTCAATTGGTGCTGGAAAAGATTGCACCATGTGATCAAGGTTTGTTTGGCTTTTTTAGATTAGTCACGTGGTCATCTATCGGCACAGAGCTTAAGTGGCTCAGCGGTTCCAATTGGTACAGGAGCAAGATCAAAGGTCGAGATCCAACCTGGGACAGTTGACTCGTCTGGCCTCTGCGGTCATTTTGACATGACTCGCGGGATTCGAACAGGGCAATTGGAACAGACTGGCTGAATGTTAAAGTATATATCAAGTGTTTGTGTCCATCTGTTTATAAGAAATTGTCACTTGATTATCCTGAATAATGATGTTGTTTTCAAGTGGTATCATTTTATAAACCACCTTGTGTTTTCTTCCTATCTCACACAATTTCTCACCAATTCTGTTTATCAAACATTTGGGGTTTGAATATATAAGTGAACTTTCCCAACGCACAAAGCATGTTTTTGTTTTCATGATTAATTACCCTCATCCTCGTGCAGTCTTAAATCTGACAATTCAGAGCCAAACTCGATATAATCATCACAGACCAGTCAAAACGATTGAATAAACATTTTCCTTGAAAATTAGAATAAAGTTGTAAATAACTTCTTTACAAATGGATATTTTCCCTTTTTAAAAACAAAAGAACGTTTAAAGAAATACACACCACAATGTATCCTTTACCAATAAAACAATAATGCTGGATAACTGGTCAATACTCACAACTGTCATCATCATAATCATCATCATCACCATCATCATCATCCAGCCTTGGCCAGAATAATACAAAGTTCACACTATAATCCCTTCATGGTCATAAGACATGAAAAATCTTCAACGTGGCAGTCACATCACATGCTAGATTGTCAATGTATGGCAAGTGTTGTTTTCCACGACGAAGAAGATCTTCTTTTGGATCCTAAAACATCAATTCTGAGAAAGGCTCCTGTTTATTCCGAAAAAAATGTCCCACAAGTTTCATTCTTCCTGATCTGATGGTGTCCCTTAAGCATGGTATTGTATCACAGAGCTCCGTGTTGTTACATGTGAAGACCAGTGATGTTCAGGCATTTTCTCAGGAGTCCTGTATAGTTCCCGTTAAGTTTATTTTCATAAGACCTTGGTCAATGTCCATGTGTGTACACCATATAGGAGCACAAATTGTATGGTGACCTTGGATATTTTGATCTTTTACTATAATGACTTTAAAGAAGAATTTTTTACTTTGTACACTGATATTACTATGTCATGGAGGAGGCATGTCTGGGTGGCATGTGGCAGATCATGCCTATTTTAAAATTCCCTTCACATCATGTGTATTTTTACATCATGAAAATCACATCATGTGTATTTTTACATCATGAAAATCACATCATGTGTATTTTCACATCATGATAATCACATCATGATAAACATATTATGTTCATTTAAAAAGTTATTTCACAACATGATATTCACGTCATGTCTATATTGAAATTTATAATTTTGTATTCAGCCTCTGGTTGCTCGTTGCATCATTTCTGGGAGCACAGCTGTGTCGCCCCCTATTTCAAGTAAGCCGGTACTCATTTTGCTGACCTCAGAAGGATGACATGCTGAGTCAACCCACCTGGTGTTATTTAACGGCAGGACAGGAGCTCAAACTGAAGACCAGAAGATATTAAGGCAGCCCGTTAAGCCAACACGAAGCATATTTTCAAATTGATTTCACATCGTGATATTCCTGTCATGTCTATTTTAAAATATATTTTGCATTATGATCATCATATCATGTCTATTTTTAACTCAATTTCATATCATGTATATTTTCAAATCATAATCACGCCATGTCCATTTTATAATGCAGTGTTGCTTGACCTTTGCCTGCAAACATAAGGTTCATGGAAATGTGTCATGGTGTAACCATGTTTGACCAATAACTGAAAACATTGTGATACTGTGGATTTTTTTAAATATACGAGATTGAGGTTCATTTCGGAGAATTTCCAGGAAAGTCATGTGACAGCTTCCACTATGATGTCAAATTGAAATAAAAGTGAATTGCTATATCGACAGTAACATTCATCACAGATAGGAAGATATATCCAGTTTTAAATCGGAAGCAATGCATTTCAATATATAACAGAAAATGCATTTCAGATCGCATCATGTCAATTTTAAAATTAATATTAAGGCACAACATTTGTACACAACAGATTTATGGGAATGTTTCGATCAGCAGGGATCTCACCTGATATTTTCTTCACATACCAGAGTTAAATATTTATGGGTGAACATTCTCTCCTGCAAAGAAAAATCCTCTTAAATATACCAGTAAAAAGGAACAAAACATTGTGGGAAGTATTTCAAAGCAGAATAAGTGGCGTGCCGTTACCAATATGGAACCGTCAGGGACAGACATAAGAGATATACAACATGTAGACAGAACCTCACGTGGAGCGAAAAAAAAGTTTTGTGCTAAAAAGGTCATTATCCAACTTTCGATCAAACATTTAAAGGTTCACAAACTCTCGAGTTCCGCGAAGACTACGGGTTTTATGCCACGGTTATGTTGCCTGGTAAACTCAGAAAACACAGACCCCAATTTCTTCAGGCAATGCCTCAATCTTCGGTGAGTTTTAAAATGAAGAAAATAGTTTAATGTGAAAGTGTAGCCAGAGATTTATCTTGAGACTTTACATGTGGTGTTTTCGAGTATAGAACCTCCATTGTAGAGATGCGGTGCAGTAAACAATATTTCACAACAGATCCTTTAACGGCTGATTTAAACAGATTTTAATGACTGTTTATACATCCTTGCACTGCGCTATGAAATGCTGTCAGCAAGCGGTAAGGAGTGACAGTATTCTGACGGGTCGCGTTTTTAGATGTCCTGGCCTGTTTCTGTCTATGCATATGTAGAACGGCCCTTAAAAAGTTGTTGCTCACAAAGATCATATGTATATTCGATATTCTGGCTTTTATGAGACATTACAAAACATTTGGAAAAATACTAAACCTGGGAAGGTGCATTTTTTTGCATTTAGATAAAACAAAAATGCACGCAACCTCATAGATGATGATTTTGAATTGCAAAACCCAAGATGGATTTCGAAATGTAATTTCACTGGAGGAGCAAAGAAGAATCCTCATATGTACACAAAGATAGTTGATGCTGAGGTTTCTGATCTCACGAGGTTTCTGGGCATGTTCTATTTTACTATAACTTGGCCTCTTAATGACCCCCATGGGGAGAGGCCAGAGGGAGGTTAAGAGGATGGGACAGAAGGGAGTAATTCTTACCTCCACCCTGTTCCTGGTAGTTTTTCACCCTTTTAACTTCTATCACCAGCTCTTCCATGAGCCTCGACCTCCTTAAAAACATAAAATAAAATGTACAATTGTATTAAAAATAAAACCACCCATTCTCATCATGACTGACAACAACAAGGTATTTGGTTTGTTCCTTGTACAACAGGACATTGCGTTGGATAAACATGTCCAAAAGAAAGAATATGAAACAAGGGGCCAATGCCTCTTCGTAACGTTATGCTATGTCTTAAGAAATTACATCTCACTTTCATAAGATGCTTGAATTCCTTTTGGAACGACTGCAACCCAATGACACTACCTTTAAATGATGAACCTAATTAAAAAGGATCAACAAACTTGAAACAAAAGATAGGAGGGGAATACGGAAGGAAATGGAAACGCTGCCTTTTTATTGCCGGAAAACGATCCCTCAAGCATAAGTTTGTTTTGAGATGACAGATTCATTGCGTGTTGACATTTACACCGGTTATGGAATTAGTAAACTGGCTCGAAAGGATAAGTGGCAGCCATCGGAATGTACAGGCAGAAGTGGATTTAATTCACATTTCTGTCTTGTTTGGTGAAACAAATTGCAGTGCAAAAGTTATGTTTCAAAAAAAGAATCCACCATAATGAAGGCCCACCTGCTTCAAGTGGCCAACACTCGATCGTGGAAGTCATCCACTCAAAACTGAAGTGCAATCTATAATCAATATTTTACTGGAACACTTAAGGTGTCCTTTGCATTGTCATTGAGGCCTTCAAGGTGTCCTTGTTTCAGACTATGTTTCCACTATAACGCCGAAGGTAACACCACCATCAGCCACTTATCTGTAACTTCTCATATGGATGGAATATGAGTTATCCTTCTGCCGATTGCGTTGATTCTTGGAGCGGTGTCACTTCTAGAAAGCTGTCGGCAAACAGTTTCGGCATTTGAGGCACACGTGTTCTGGCTGCTTCTTGAGAGACAAAGAGAGAAAAGCAACCGTGGTTCATTTCTGACAGCTCGGATATCTCTAAACGCAGGCTACAGTAACAAGGAACTTCAAAAAACACTCAAAAGTTAAATAAGTGCCTTTTATTATAATGAAGGCCATTGGAAGATCATAACTACCATGCATGCTATCGAGTATAGGTAGATAATAAGAATGTACTCGCTCATTCCTGAATCTTTCATCTGTCTGGTGTTGTGTTGGCGATGTGTTTATTGATTATTTTCATACATCGTTATCCACAATCTAGTGAGATGGCTCCAATTTTTTCATGGTCTTTACGGGCTTTTCCATAATGGCATCCCTTCAAGGAAATGCTTATTATTTGTATGTTCTCAAATTTTCAAAACTGTGAAAATAACCTGTATGGCAATGTATCGCAGTGAAAATGCTATAATTTGGTACGCTAATGCTGGAAGCACTTCAGAACCAAGTTAAGATGAAGTCATCTCCAAATCTCCACAAACAACTGATGTAACAGTATACCAGCCATCGTCAAGCATTGCTCGCAAAACAGTTACGGGGCCTTTCAATTTTTGTATGAGTATATTACTTACTTACTTACTTATAATCACCTTGTTTTTTGACACATAAGGCCACATCTATGAATGTATATGGTGCATCAGTTGCTCAATGACCTGATCTCCACAAGTAGTGATCAAGAGAGGTGAATTGAAGCTGAAACCACAATGCTTCTCTTTCAATGTTCCAAACTCATTAAATGAACTCATGTATTATGGAGTGACTTGTGCAACATCATGTAATATAAATATCCTGTTGGGATGTCTTATTGGGCAATGAGAGTAAGGGGAGATGAGAAGCCTCTTATAAGTACAACAAACAGGTAAACCATCTCAACAGTATAAAATACGGGAGAACTATCTCAATGGCAGCAGAAAATAAAGAGAATAACTACCTTTATAACATTCATTAATTCATTAATGTAAAGTAATGTAATGTAAAGTACATTACATTAATTCATTACATTAATGTAATGTAAAGAGAAGTAAAATTCATTAATTCGCCATTATGAGCTCACTAAAGGATAGTAATAGGTCCACGGAGCTAACTACTCAATGTGGTTTCAGGCAAAGGGAGTTCCTAAGGAGAGAATATGTCAACCTTTGCTCAATCCCCAGAAATTTAATTTTGGTTTTGATCCAAAGGTGTGTTCTTGTTGCATGAGACACCAGCAGATCTTTTACAACAGCAAGGCAAATACAAAGCAGATGAAGCACTTGCTTCAGCACAACCTCCAAAAGAGACCACTTTCCATAGTTTAACCTCATCTGTTATGCTCACTATTCATGAAACCTCACAGGGCTGCTGTAGCAGTTACAGACCATAAAATATGCTAATGAGGTATGGTGACGAAACCAAATTCTCGACCCATTTAAGACAGTATTTAAACGTGACTTGTCATGCAAAACACGTCATGTGATATTGAATATCCATCTTAGAGTGCAAGCAAATACGATAGCCTCTGAGTGATGATGTGTTGTACAATCGAGTACAACCCAAGCTAATACTGCACCATGCAGACGGCAGTCCTACAAGTCAGATCCAATCTGATCAACATTTGAAGGAAGAACCAGATATTTCAGAAGCAAACCTGCTGACCCCCAAAATATCCTGTAACCACATAGAGCAGACCAGTAACTTAATGATAGAATGCAAAAATAGGCATAAGAACCTTTATCATTCTTAATGGAGGAAACAAAACAAAAAAAGCTTTACAATTTGATGTCAAGAGCTCGATGTTGGACTGCAGTGTGGACTAGACCACCCAGTTGGCAAATCTTAGGCAAGACACTCTGACAGCTGGCCCTCCTGGAGCTGGAACGCTCCATGGATCTCGACTCGGGTTGATTGACAATCATTAAGAAGACTCGTGCAGCGGGAATTTCTTTACTGCTTTCACAGCTGGATTGCGTCCACCTAGCTATGGCTTCATCAGTGTCACTTCCAAGGAGCAGACCTGCATCATGCTTTTGCATACAGTGAGTTAGTTCGTAGCTGAAGTGTATGCAGTCAGATCTCAATTAAAGTCGTTCAAAATTGAAACAGACCACCCCGTTTCACAAAGACTCTTTCTGGTCTGTACTCACCTCGATCCGTCAACTTGGTGGACTCACAATGCTCCCACGTGAGCCTCCCACCAAGGAGGGATGAATGAAATAATTTTTCTCTGAAAAAACTAAAAGAAAAAAAGCACTTTCAATAGCCCTAAGTTTATGAAGAAGGGTCATGTGGAATTAATGCTAGTGTGAGTGATGGATGTGGTGGAGGTTATAGTGCATGTCAGGTGGTTTTTTTTTCTTTTCTTATTGGGGTGTGAGTTGGTGTACTCATAAAACCAGAAACACCTTTTTTTTAAAGTGGTGAAAAGCATAATAAAAAATAGTTTTGGTGTCCCAAAGGTTTTTTTTTTCTTTTGAAAACTAAGCCCATGGGGTCTCAGTGGCGAAGGTCTGAACCAAAATTCAGACCTGAACCAAAAAATACCGCATCCCACAGTATTTTGGAAATTCATTGCAGCTCAGAAAATCTTTCTGAATAACAGGATGGGATTGGAACTGCAATCAACCTTGAGTGGGTGAAATAGTTCTAAAACTATTGCCAGCATTCTATTTGAGTACTTTATAATTGTAAATGTTGCAGATCATTGGAATTTCAATACAACCGTGTACCTTTTGGTCTATCGAAGCAGCCAAACCTCCTCCTTTGTGATGGAAGACACATTAACGTGGCAAAATTGATGACTGTAGTTAAAACCGCCAGATGCTTTCAACAGCTACGCAGGACATTTTCTCTTGAAAAGGGATAAGTGAACTCAGATTTTCCTGGAAGCCTGAGAAGGAATTGCCTGATCATTCCAACTGGGAATTCTCTCCCAACGTTCACTGCCACGTTCCTCCGACTTCCCTGCTGCGATTCACACACACACACCTCATTAGTGTCAGGCCTTGGAGCTGACAAGACTGGTTTTGGCCTGTGTGCAGGCCTGTTTGTACTGACTCGCCGGAAGGTGGTTGTCAGGGCCTGGGATGCGTGGAGGATCAGCTAGTTGAGTTGATGCCTGGCAAAGGACACGGCATCCATTTTATACCGTCTCAGACAACTGACTGTGAAACATCGGGAACTTCATCAAAGGACCCCAAAAAAATTGGACCCACTTCAAATAACATGCAACTTGGACTCAGAGAAACTTTTCGCTTTTTTTTCTTATAAGTGTTCCAGCTTCTTCTCACGGATTCATTGTACATGCTAACAGTGCTGGAGAAGCCTTTGGAGGAATGACATCATTGTTCTCGAGTGTAAACACCTTTGAACTCCATATTGTTTTGAAATATGCCGGTGAAAACAGCGTCGAAAAGTTTAAATAATTGTGAACGTCATGCATTTGGGACATGATTGTGAGTCAAATGTGAAACACATCGATTTTTATGAATTACTATATTTATATCATGTGTTCTTAGCCACAGCCAGAAACTGATTCGAAAACTAGTTAGGGCCATCTATTTTCCCTCATCTCAATCCCATTGTTAATGTATGGGATGCATCAGAATTGACTCATCAGGAACTGTCCATTTCAATATCTATCCATAATCGGGCAACTTATGTACGTTTCAATCAGTGTGTCCATGTGTTTTTTTTTCTGGATCACTGGCCAATCCATTAATCATACGATAATATGGTGCAATTTTGACCCCCACCACCTTCCCCCTCGTATGCTCAACACCTGCGCCCCCCTCTCTTTCTTATTCTCTCTCCTCCAAAACTTTTATCTCTTCTCTTCCAACTTTTCCCAAATTCCACTATCCTCCCTTCTCCATCCAATCATCCTCCCATTCCCTTTATCAATCTTAATGTTCTCAATTAACCCTCCCCTCCCCTTTTCCACCACTTATATGTACATACTAAATATATGGCCCCTATCCAAGTAAATACTATCTCTTAAACGTACACCCATGTCTTTTCAATTTAACGGTGCAGTAATTGCATAATTGCCTCAATTAACACAAGTGATCCTCAGCTGTGAAATGGACCAAAATGAAGAATTAATTGACGAGAAGGGCACTCGGTAGAGCGCATACCTCCGCCAGGCTGAGCAAGTTATGTTTTGTATCCCACTGATAGGCCGGATCTGGATTCAGACCTGAACCAAAATCGAATTGGCTTGTTCCTATCTCTCAGTGGCGAAGAATCACATAAAAAAAATTTTAGTATCCGCATCTGTATTCGGATGTTCACTAAAATCAAATCATTTCGTCTTTGTCACATACCCAACCTCTCCACCAAATTTCGTTTAAATTCATTCACAACTTTCTGAGATATCCTGTTCACAGACAAACAGACAGACAGACAGGGGTGAAAACACAACCTACACCCACCTTCAGTGGCAGAGGTAATAAGTTGCTTTTCACCCAACTATTTAAAGAAGAAGATTATTACTTGAGCTTCAGTGTCAAAATCCCTCCATTGGAGAGGATGTTAAGTCATTATACTCAAAATAGATAAACCTTCAATACAAGGTGAATTTATTGACAGTAGAATCAGGATTGAATGTCACTGGTTCATTGAATGTAAACCTTTCACCAGCGTGAAGAACAAGGAAGTTCCTTCCCTAGTAGTAACAGCATTGTTTCCTCACAGATGTGGAAACATTTGGAAGTGGAGACCTTGAAGCATCCCATAATGCATCATTGCTACAATACCGACTGCTGCAGGAAGCTGTTACGTGGCTGTTGTGACTCCTTAAATGAAATTCATAAGATGGTGGAATTTTGGAAGGGCCGATGTATTGTATTGTTGCGAAGGAAGATTGGTCGGGGTGTTGATTGTTGATTCCATAAGAATATCCTCATTAATCCATATTGGGGAAGAATGAATTAATGCAGCATGAAAGCGTGTTTTCATGCAAGACGTGGCATGAATTTCATTTTCTGGCCAACTGCATTTCCTCATGTCAATCCCATTGTTACTGTGTGGGATGTGTCAGAATAGATTCCTCATCAGGAACTGTCCACTTCCATATCTATCCATATCCAGCAATTCTTATCAGTTTCCATCGGTATCTAATCATGTTTTTGTTTCTGGATCACTGGACATCCACCGAGTAATGAATGGATGAGATGCCGCATTGGTATATTGTGGATATACTATTACTCAGGGATACAATTATTCAGGTTAACTGTCTCACAGGCATGTTATGGCACAGCCAGTTTATAGCTGGCTACTGGGTGGGGATGGGGAAACGTTGGGGGTGTCATCATATTCTATACGTAGATATATTTAACAACATGATCAATTACACCAGTAAACCGCAATGCACAGATTGGCAGGAAAGATAACTTTACCAAGAGTTGAACGCAAGATGCTTTTGGGTCCATAAAGACCCAATATGTCTGAAAGAGGCATCTCATGGAAGAGCAAGCAGACAGAGGGCAGAAAGCAACCCACTGAAAGTGGGGAAACGTGGAACAACTCTGGGCTGACCAACAAATGACAGGTTGTTTGGTATTATGACATATTAGCTTGGCTATTTTAAATCATTCAATCTAAAAGTATATTTCGTAAATATATACCAATAAATGTGAGTATGTGTCAGTCAGTCAGTGTGTGTTTCCATAACTCCAGAATCATGAAACCTAGCAGTCTGAAACTTTGCATGCAAACTAAGGGAACTCTAAGAGAGTACATGATTGAAAATTTTGGGTGTTTGGGCTAATTAAAACACTCCTTTTGAAAAGAATTAACGGCCTTATTTAATTACATACTTTATCAGGTGCACCTCGGAAACCTCGCTCACAATGGGGTCTTAAGGCGCATCCTCAGTTACTTTGCTGCGGTATTCGTCGTTTTGTTTGGCCTGCTCAACAACGCCTCGAGTTGGAAAGGGCCACAACGGTTTATTAATGATAAAGCGCTCAAAATGTTTTTTTTTCACTTTCCTCACTCCCTACGGATCACTGTGTACATCGCTTTTGTAAGTGCTATTGTTTGCAAATGAGGAACTTGGAGCGATTTCATGCATTTAATGTGTGATGTGATTTTCCATGATTCACTCTCACGGACTAATTAAAGTATATAATCAAAATATAATTTGAGTTTGGAGGATCGGATCACGTGGACTAAATAACTTGAAACCTGGAGTGAAATCTGAAAATGTTACGAAATCGGCAATGTTTCGCTTCTTGCGGGTATGCGCCATGACCAATCAGCTTGCTATCACTTCCCAAGTCAGCCATTCCTAATCAACGATTTATATGGAATGCTTGCTTGAGTGCTTAAGCCACTTGCCAAGACACCCAACAGTTGATAGCAGTACAGTTTCTGTCCCGATCGAGAAGTACAGTCGGCAATTGCTGTACAAGGTGGAGGTACGTATGGGTAGAGTTGGATCTGCACAATGACTCTCCTTGAATGTGTATGCTGGCCTGCATGCTTGGTGATGGTTGCCATGGTGGCAAAGTTTCATCCCGTATTTTGGAGTTTTTAACTTTTAACCTCAGCAGCGTTTGAGTGATCACGTTTTCCTTTGTCCTCATGACTGTTTCTGAATCATTTGGTTATTTTATATGAATCACGTGTGCTTTGCAAAGGTTATATGTTTCTCTTTGTGAGTTTCAAAGCAAAATATATTTCATAACACCAGATTTCCGAGCCATTTGCCATATTAACGTATTTTCTAAATCAGAGCCAAAGTATTTTTCCACCTGTCAAACGCAGCTGTTTATAAATATTAATATTTATGCACATCTCCTTGAAATGTCTATAATGTAACGATTTTTTAAAAAAAAATTGTTTCTTGAAATTCCCTCAAAACAAGGGGGGAAGTTAATCAAGGTTTTTGGGTTGTATACATTACCTACTGTAGTCGGTAATCACACTGACTCCAATCTGCCGATTTCCCCAAAATTGCCGATATCAGCCAAACACCAATATATATTGTGTGTGTGTGTGTGTGTGTGTGTGTGTTATGCATACATTATAACATTTTCTCTCTGCTAACTCCCCTCCTCATCTGTCTCTGTCTCTGTCTCTGTCTCTGTCTCTGTCTCTGTCTCTGTCTCTGTCTCTGTCTCTGTCTCTCTATCTTTCTCTTTCTCTCTCTCTCTCCCTCTTTCTCTCTCTCTCTCTCCCTCTGTCCCATCCTCGCTCTGCCCCTTCCTAATGCAGAGCAGCACCCTCCAACACATCTCTCTATCTCTCGCTCTGTCTCCCTCTGTCTCTGGATGTGTCTGGGCAGTGATTATGTCTGGATGGTGTTGGTCTCCAGGCATGTCCGGATGGTGTTTGTGTCCAGGCGGTGTTTATCTCTGGGAGGAATTTGTGTCCGGATGTGTCAAGGCGGCGTTTATGTCCGAGCGATGTTTGTCTCCGGATGTGTCTGGGCAGTGTTTAACCTCTGGGCATTGTTCATCTCTGGACGGTGTTTGTCTCTAGACATGTCCGGGCGGTATTTATCTCTGGACATGGCTGGGCGGTGTTTATGACCGAATGGGAGTTTGCTTCTGGAAGTGTCCAGGTGATGTTTATGTCCACACAGGAGTTTGTCTCCGGATGTGTCTGGGCAGTGTTTGCCACCGGGCATTATTTATCTCCGTACGGTGTTTGCCTCCAGACGTTTGTCTCCGGGTGGTATATATCTCCAGGTGTGTCCAGGCAATATTTATCCACAGATGTGTCCAGGTAGTGTTTGTCTCCAGACGTGTCAGGGAGGTATTTATCTCCGGGCAAGTCCAGGCGATGTTTATGTCCAGACAGGAGTTTGTCTCCGGACGTGTCTAGGTGGTGTTCGTCTCCAGACGGCTTTACTCCAGATGCGTCTGGGTGGTATTTGTCACCAGACGTGTACAGGCGGTGTTTATGTCTGAGCGATGTTTGTCTCTGGACATGTCCGGGCAGTGTTTGTCTCCGGGCAGTGTTTACTTTCGGATGTGTGTGGCGGTATTTATCTCCAGACGTGTCCAGTTGGTGTTTATGACCGGATGGGAGTTTGTCTCCAGACATGTCTGGGCTAAGTTTATGTCTGGACGGGACTTTGTCTCCGGACATATCCTGGTGGTGTTTGTTTCCGGATGGTGTTTATCTCTGGACGTGCCCTGGGAGTGTTTGTCTCTGTGCGGTATTTATGGTAGGAATTGTAGAAAATGGATTTCAGACATTATTTTGTTTCCATCTTCACTGTTATTCTATGCAGAATCATTTTGATGAGACAGGAGGAATCGTAATTAATGCTCCACCACACGTCTGCTTTCCCTTCCTCTCACCTCATGCTGCCTTCTCTTCCCCCACCCCTCCTCACTCTCCCCACCCCTTGCCCTCTCCCCCCTCTTTCTCCCCACCATTACTATTCCTGTCAGCGAAGCGACGGGTGGTATTTTCTAGTAAGTAAATAAAACAAAGATAAACCAGCACTGTTTGGTATTCTTCGCTTATACATACCTTGAATCAACGTTTACATGGCCAGTGTAAACATATGTATGAGATTTTAAAAGTAATTTCATGGACGCCAAAACCCAACAATGTCATGTACATGTCATTCACTGTGATAGTGAACTGGAAGGTTTTTCTTGTTTAATCTCATGAACTTGGAAGTATGAAGATATCAGATTGCCTTATAAAATAAGTATTTCAGCCAAACAGGATGAGACATATTTTTCTTCGACAAGATATTAAAGTATTTGCATTACAAGAACAATATAAAGACAGCATTTATTCTTACAATAGAAACAACTTAATACACTAACTGACTGACATTACATGCAGCACAGAAGAGGGAATGGTGGAGAGGGATGGAGGGTGGTGGAGGGGAGGCATTGTATTGGCAATATTGTTGTGGTGCCGGGTTCGGTGGCGAGGACGACCGCTAGATGGAGCAGTAAGGCCGTCTCCCGCCGAACACCGGAATTGAAGGTCGTAACCTTCGGAGAACTCCGAAGGTCACGGGTCCCTTAGTGGACCATAGGCGCCAATATTTTGACGGTGTGGGGAAGGGTTAAATGTCTAATTCCAATTTACCTAAGTACCCATGCCGTCTAACTACCGGGGAAGTCACAGCCTCGGCCGACTTTATCCGAACCGAGTCGCTGTTACCGACTCGGATCCGGCGTAACCGAGCGGGGATTACCAAAGCCTG
>CM068955.1:74817076-74832790 GCA_035128595.1 Eptatretus atami | reverse complement strand
AAACTCCAGTGTTTCAGATAGAGCTCATACCTCCGCCAGTTAATGCCTGATTCACAATAACATATTGGGCCCAATGCATTTTTGAAATATCATGCTATATATCACTTTTGGCCCAATCTCTCAATGGTGCAGAATCACTTTAAGAATTAAATAATTCTCGTATCCACATCCGGATTTGGATCTTCACCAAAATCAAATCAATGAGTCTTTTGCCACACACCCAACCTGTCCACCAAGTTTCATCCGAATACGTCCACAACTTTTTGAGATATCGTGCTAAATATTGGTTCAGCCCTATCTCTCAATGGTGAATAATCACTTTAAAAATTCTAGTCCAGGATCCGGATTCGGATCTTCACCAAAATCAATCAGTTCATCCTTGTCACACACCAAACATGTCCACAAAATTTCATCCGGATCCGTCCACAACTTTTTGAGATATCCTGCACACAAATAAACAAATGAAATTGCTCGTTGAGCAAGGAATTGCCGGAATTAACTTTGTCATATCTCCATGATCTCTGAAAAAACAAAACCTGGAAAACAATTTGGTTCTTCTTAGTCGATAATGCTACTGTTTAATGAGTTATAGCACTAGTTTGGTCATGATCATAACTTGGAAGTCAATCGGACTTGAAATGGGCTTTTTATCACAATTTGAAAGTTTTGACCCGACACCCCTGACATTCGACCCCTGACCGCTAAGAAGGGTGTTGGTGTGACACCCCAATGAGACATATGGTTGGATGCAGAATTGGAAGATGCACATTTTCGATTTGGTTTGAAGTCGATACGACCATTCTAGCGGACGTTATTGCGAAAATAAGAATTTCGGTTTTTCGGTGACCTTGACCTTGACCTTGACCTTTGACCTAGATTCACCAAGAACGACAAGTGTCTAAGGTGGACCATGGCCGACGTCTGTACCCAGTTTGGTCATGATCGCTTAAACGGTGTGGCTGCTACAGGGTAAACAAAACACACAAACAAACAGACAGACAGACACACAGAATGACACACACAACCGACCAACATAATTGGCGAAATCCGAAGGATTCCGGCAATTAACAAACAAACACACAGAAAGGGGTGAAAACATAACTTCCTTCACCTTCGGTAATGGAGGTAACTAGAAAAAGAGCAATCAGAGATCGCAGACACCCACGAGGACTTATTTTGTGTAGTGTATTTTGTGTGACATTTGTGTACTGGTGAGTTATGTAATTAATAAGAGACATAATTAGAACTGCCACTTTATAACTGCTGGCAGATGACCGGGCACCAAGACATCCCGCTTTGATCGGACACCTGACCAATCACGTTTTATTATTATTATTATTATTATTATTATTATTCATTATTCAATTTAATTTAGAATGGGATAAAAATAAATTCAATTCAAATCAAATGGAAGACCAAATAGGTGCAGACAGTACTGCATTGGAGTCATCAGAAGGAACCTGGAGAGGATTCAGGTTTCAGCTGCTACTCCTCTACCCTCAAACCCGTCCAGGTACAGTCAAGTGAGTCTCATTAAAAATAATAATAAAAATTAAAAAAATCATAAAGAACCCATATCAAAAAATTAAATATTTCGGGCTGCCAGACCATGCGTCTGATCAGGTTGAAATATAAAAACTACACCCCCCATCACTACTAGATCAAAATTGTGAAGTTTCACGTCTTTCGATGAGACAGTTCAAGAGAGAGATTTTTTTTTAAAGATTTTCGCTCAATCCAATAAGGCTGACAGACCATAGTGAAAATATCAATTATGAGCAAATACAACCCGCCGCTTCACTGACAGGAACATTGAGGCAGGTATTGGGGGAGGGGAGGAAGAAAGAGGGAGAGGAGGGACTGGAAGGATAGAGGAGAGAGAGAGAAGAGGGAATGGAAAAACAGGAGGTGGGGTTAACAAGAGAATTATATGTGACGCTTCATGCCGAACACACACATAAAAAGAAACTCATTCAGAAAGCTGTACACACAACAAGACAAACAGAGTTTGTAAAGATAATCCGCTTCCACATCTGCAAAACGGACTTTGACATCCAAGTTCCAGAAAATTTGTGGGACCGTGAACCAAAATTAATCACTGAAAAATGGAAGTACCTATCGCTCACGTATGACCTAATGACCCATCGAGCATGAACATTGAAAAGAAAGCATTGCGACCAGATATCATACTTAGGTACAAATAAAGAGAAGAAGGCATTGCTTATTGAGGGATAAACCAGTGATTTTTTACTAAACAATGCAGAAATCAAGAAATGACCAAACACCAAGACCTCAAGAATGAGTGAGAAGATCCTGGAAGCTGAAAATGCCAAAGTTGTACTAGTGATAGCTGGACCTACAGGAATGATGACAAAGAACCTCACAGCGATAATTAAACATAGGGAATATCCCTGGCACTCACCTCGTAGTATAGATAATCAGGCAACCACTGGTTGGCATGGATGCCCACAAAATACATAACGGAGAAGAAAGTAAATACCTATGGATTTTTTTTTAATGCAGAACAAACCTTTGTACATCACGGGTGATAAAGGTTGTGGTCAAGTCTCATTGGATTGTGTGTGTGGTTTCAGAGAAAATAAAGCAAATACCTTACTTTGGGGGAACCCCCCCCCCCATAGAACCCCGAGACCACATTGTTTTTTTAATGTCGTGAACACAACTTTAGTACATCACGGGTGTTGAAGACAGTGGTCAGTTTCATTGAATTCCGTGGTGTAGTTTATGAGAAGAAAGCAAATACATATTTTGGGGGCAATCCCCCTTAACCCCTCAAGAGCCCGATTTTTTAAAATGCATGAACAAACTTTGGGACGTCATGGGTGATGAAAGTTGTATTGAATTTTCATCCAAATTGTGTGATCGTTTGAGAAGAAAGCAAATACCTCTTTGGGGGGGCAACCAACTCACCCCCCCCCTTGTAAACTCACTCTGTAGATCCCCTCCAGCCTCAATTTTTTATGCCATCAATGGTGATGAAGGTTGTGGTCAAATTTCATTGAAATCGTATGTGTAGTTTCTGAGAAGAAGTTGCAAGTATTTGTGATGGATGACGGACGACGCACCATCCCAATAAGTTCCCGGAAGATGACTTTACAGGTGAGCGAAAAACCATCCCAGGGAATATTATTACAACACGAACTAAAGCTAGAAAGCTGTCCGGGGCTCAGCGACGAACCTGAAGAGAGCCCTTGGCACAAAACTTTGAGAAACAGAAAACTTCACAGCTTGGTCCATGAATCGTGACCCCTTACTGAAATGAAGGTGGATGCTTTGAGCCTGCCTGGGAGACTCCATTCCACATTCTGAACCCACATATGAAGATACCAATTAATACACACACACACACACACACACAACACACACACACACCACACACACACACACACACACACACACACACACACACACACACACACACACCACACACACACAACTCGAGACCTGGGGCAGAGCATTCAAAACAAACAGCTCGTACATGCAGCGACCTTTGCACCCCACCGGTTGGCTCGAATCTGATTTGTATATGCTGCAGTCCCCTCAAACAGGGGAGAAAGGGATAGAGGATTGAGAGAGGGAGGGGTCAGAGAGAGAGAGAGAGAGAAAAAGAAGAGAGAGAGAGAGAGAGAGAGAAGAGAAGAGAGAGAGAGAGAGAGAGAGAGAGAGAGAAGAGAGAGAGGTTGGAAAGAGGATAGGGGTGTGAGAGAAGAGGTAGTTTGGGAGGGAGAGGGTGAGGGATTCCGACAGATTGTATGCCCAGTTTATCGTCGATCCGAGAGATAACATGCACAGTGATGAATCACCCGGCCGTGTGAAACACCGGGAGGAAAGTTTAGAGCTGGGTTGGATTCAAATCGCAGGCTACACAGAGTGAGTATGCGTACCTCTTGGCTTTTCCTGCCGTGGTGTGGCGATTCTTACTTCAGAACTGGAAATATATTTTTTCTCATTGTGATCATTTAATTTTTTGTTGCCTTCTTACCTCCAGTGTAGAACCACGGTATCGCAATTGAAAGTTGAAGAACGGCCAAGTGGCTTCGCTACGCAATGCACGAAACGTTTGAAGAAACTTTTAAAACGAATCGTTTACTTTTTATTTGTATTTATCTGTGCGAAGTGACGTGTTGTATAACGTCGACAAAAATGGGAAATGTCGTGGAAAATATAATTTCACATTTCAGCGTGGCAGCCAACGCATGTTTCACCGCAGAGCAACACGTGGCCAACACAGGCGAGTAGCCCTGAACATTGTTCAAGTCGATTTATATACAATATTCAGTGACAGTTTGAATACTGTAGAGCGCTTGCTTAAGCACTCCAACGAAACGGCTGATGACAAACGGCTCGTTTGGCACTCAATCAGCAATACTTGACCATCAATATTTAACATACACCTCCGGAGACGCACAACATGTCAAATATGCCCGAATGGACAAATCAAACACTTTTCCAGGAGTTGAGCTGCTTGTAAGTTCGATTCTGGAGCTTAAATTTTGTAACTCTCCTTAATTTAAGAGATACTCGTGGTGATCGTATGTGAGAAATGATATAAAGCAACAAACGCTAACGTCTCCCGGCGTTTATATAGCATTGCAATTAACCAGTGATTCATAGCTATATGAACAGGCATTCGATCAATATAAGTGAGGAAAGTGAAAAAAAAAACTTTATCGCGAAGAAATTGTTGCGGTCTGTCCAAGTCAAGGTAAGGTGAGCAGGCCAAAAAAAACATGGTGGCTTCAGATCCCAGCGAGGTTACCTAGGATATGCTTTAAGAACCCAGAGAGCAAGGTGGCCGAGGATCGCCTGATAAAGGATATAATGAAATGAGGCCGTTAATATCTTCAAAAGGGGTGTTTTAATTAACCAAAACATCCAATTTTCAATCTTGCACTTCCTTGAGTTTCTTAGTATGCATGCAAAGTTTCAGGCTGCTAGGTTTTATGGTTTTGGATATGGAGGACACACACACACACACACACACACACACACACACACAACACACACACACACACACACACACACACACACACACAACACACTTTCACCTTTTGTTGCCTTTTGCTTGAATTAAAACGCATTAAATCAAACTTTTGCCATCTTTATTTACACATCGTAATCCACAACTTCCAAGTGAAAAACAAGTTCTACAAATTCAGAAAATTACCAGTAATTATGAAGCCAAAACTGGAATTTCTTGGCTAGATTATGTATACTAACTAGTACGTGCCCATGAAAAAAAAAATAATAATAAAAAAGAAAATTCAAACCGCAGCAAGAAAACAACCACACAGGCCGTTTCTTCGCTCTTGCATGCCCGTACGTGCGTGGCCCGGAAGTTCGCCATATCACAGTTACGATTATTCGCAATTAGTTTTAATGGCAATTATTCAATTAGCGCCAACGTATTTGCCTTTCGCAATGTCGTCGCAAGGAAAAACACAAAGAGAAGAGAAGAGAAGAAAAAAAAGTTCTTGCAAAAAAAAAAAAAAATTTACTTCCTGCTTCGGCGCATACCAGCTCACTCTGATGTTACCGAAATTTATGCACCGTCTAATATGAAAACGATCATAACTTGGGGCATTGTGTTTATCTATAAATGCGCATAAGAAATCGAGAAATTATTAGAATACACGAAGTCATCACTCTCCGGAAGTCCATACGTTGTAACCCGTAATGGGAACGCGGCTGAGGTTCCCTTCCCCCATCGGCCACGCCCACACAGCAACGTGTCTTGTCATTGGTGGTAAATAAATGGCCATAACTTGGGAAGCACTTGTCCGATTAATATCAAACCTTGAAAAGGCACATCCTCAGGTCCCCAGCAATATATCTGGCAAGTTTCAATTAGATCGGACCAGTGGTTGTCGAGAAACAGCGGTCACACACACACACACACACACACACACACACACACACACACACACACACACACACACACACACACACACACACAGATTGCTGGAATTATAGATACTAGTGCGTGCCCGTAGGTGCGTGCCCGTAGGTGCGTGCCCGTACGTGCAACCCTCCCCCCCCCAAAAAAAACTTTCAAACCGCGTGCCCGAAACAACAACCACACAGGCCGTTCCTTCGCTCTCACGTGCCCGTACGTGCAGAAAAAAGAAATATATATATACTTTAAAACGCTTGCCAGAAACAACCACACAGGCCGTTCCTTCGCTCTCGCGTGCCCGTACGTGCGTGACTGTACGTGTCCGTACGTGCGTGCCTGTACGTGCGTGCCCGTACGTGCATGGCCGTACAAACAAAAAACAAACAAAAAAAATTTCAAAACCGCGTGCAGAAACAACAACCACACAGGTCGTTCCTTCGCTCTCGTAAACGGCGACTGGATTGGGGCATTGTGTTTATCTATAAATGCGCATAAGAAATCGAGAAATTATTAGAATACAGTAAGTCATCACTATCCAGAAGTAGTGCGTGCCCGTACGGAATGTTCACATCATTCCACGAATTATCGCTTGCATTGAAGTAACAACTGCTGTGATACTTACACACGCAGAGTTAATTAAAATCCAAATTAAAATCAAGTTTACCCCCTGTCTTTGCTAGCCATGACATTCGCTGCCATTGACATTGCCACTCCTATGCCACGGTGGGGCGACAGGGTAGGATTTGTAGGAGACATGAAAGTACAGTGTCATTAGGTATTCATGTTCGAATTGTTTTAGTTTTAAAATAGTTAAAAAAAAAAAGTTTGCAAAGCATATCACCAAAATTGAGATGTATTTCGTTGGCAGCATGTTGAGTAGAGCTGAATTCCTTAACACTTCCAAAGGCCACATCGTTTTGACACTTGAAACAAAAAAGAGTTGTGCACTTTTTTTGATAAATTATTTTCGGAACAATTTTTCTTCAATAAATAAATAATAATAAAAATTGTCTCCATGTACACACCTTTATCTCGTTAGCACCTCTTCATAAACAACATTGCTGAGGAAACGGCGCTTCTTCTTTGTTTCCTCATCCAGGGCAAGAATGCGGAGGCTGCTGGATCTGCCAACGTTTTGATAAATTATTAGTTTTAATGGCCAATTGTTCAATAGCGCCAAAGTGTTTTGCCTTTCGCAAGGAAAAATACAAAGAGAAGAGAAGAGAAAAAAACCCGTAATGGCGAACGTGGCTGAGGCTCTCTTCCCCATCGGCCACGCCTACGCAGCAACGTGTCCTGTCATTGGTTGGTAAATAAATGGCCGCAGCAACGTGTCCTGTCATTGGTTAGGTAAATAAATGGCCATAACTTGGGAAGCACTTGTCCGATTAATATCAAACCTTGAAAAGGCACATCCTCAGGTCCCCAGCAATATACCTGGCAAGTTTCAATTAGATCGGACCAGTGGTTGTCGAGAAACAGCAGTCACACACACACACACACACACACACACACAACACACACACACACACACACACACACACACACACACACACACACACACACACACAATTGCTGGAATTATATATACTAGTACGTGCCCGTAAAAAAACTTAATTAATTAATTAATTAATTAATAAATATTCAAACCGCGAGCAACAAACAACAACCACACAGGCCGTTTCTTCGCTCTCGCGTGCCCGGACGTGCGTGACCCGGAAGTTCGCATATTATTCGCAGTTACGATTATTCGCAATTTAGTTTTAATACCCAATTATTCAATTAGCGTCAACGTATTTTACCTTTTCGCAATGTCGTGGCAAGGAAAAACAAAAAGAGAGAGAAGAGAGAAAAAAATTACTTCCTGGTTCGGAGCACACCAGCACTCTGATGTTACCGAAATTTATGCACCGTCTAATATGAAACGATCATAACTTGGGGCATTGTGTTATATCTATAAATGCGCATAAGAAATCGAGAAATTATTAGAATACACGAAGTCATCACTATCCGGAAGTCCATACGTTGTAACCCGTAATGGGGAACGCGGCTGAGGTTCCCTTCCCATCGGCCACGCCCACGCAACACGTGTCTTGTCATTGGTTTGGTAAATAAATGGCCATAACTTGGGAAGCACTTGTCCGATTAATATCAAACCTTGAAAAGGCACATCCTCAGGTCCCCAGCAATATACCTGGCAAGTTTCAATTAGATCGGACCAGTGGCTGTCGAGAACAGCGGTCTCACACACACACACACACACACACACACACACACACACACACACACACACACACACACACACACACACACACACACACACACAGAACACACACACACACACACAGAGATTGCTGGAATTATTATATATATATATATATATGATTAGTTATGTGTCACGTGGCAATGTCTTTCCTGCTGTGTATCATGATCGACAGCTTGTCCGGGGCCCAACAAGAGAGCCAGAGTTTCAGAGGGTGGAGGACACATTCCGCAGGGTCACCGCTTGGCTTGCCACCCTACTGGGCTGCCCTCTGAAAGGAGAGATTACCACATCCTGCTGAGTCCAAGCTGGATTAGTCGCCACGGCTGAAAATTGGAAAACCTGTTCCACTAGATAGGGACAGGATCTGTCAACAGAGCTCTGAAAGAACCCAGGAAGAAAATTAATGAGAATGCATTTCAGACCCATTCACTCGACCTCTGCCCAACTTACTGTAAGGTAAAGACTTTGAAGGACGTCACTCGATGCGAAATATGTTTGGATTTATTTGCGCTTTTTAAAAACCTTCACGGACTTGAGGATAGCTTTGGATACAATTAAACAGATTTATCCCACGCCACGGTTTTCCATGTGATCCATAGATGGTTCACTTTCAGCATCTTCCATTTGAAATCCGTGTTTGCTTGGAAGTTACAGGAAAAGAAACTGTTGGAAATGTTTTGACAACACTTCACGTCCCGGCTGTGAAACCACAGCTGTCCCTCCTTTGTTTGAGGCTCATTTGCATGCCTCGGTGGTGGAGTGTGGTGCCCTGTGTGTGAATGGCGGTTTTATGCAAACGTATGGAATTCCATCCATGTAGATTCAAAACACCATTTCCTCCTAGCATCAGGGACCGGAGGGTTTGGGGAGCGGGGGGGGGGGGGGGGGGGGTAGTAGGGGTCCTGTTAACAGTCCTTTTATTCTCACTTTTTGTGGAGGCCTGCAAGAAAAATATTTGTGTAATAAAGGGTTGTAGAGATTAAAACGAAGCCACTCTACATAGCATCACACTTTCTTTCACTCGATGTGTGATAAATTATTTAATAACCCTAAACATGTCCCCACTTCCCCCCAACAGCCCCAGTAGGCTGATGTAATACATAAAGAACAACCAATTTAGTATCGTTTTCCTTTACTGATCGCTGCTGCTCTACTTCTATGAACATTTCGTTTCTGGAATCACTTTTGTCCCTTCTGAAGGACATTCTATAATAGTCCACGGTTCGATTCCCTGGAGAATCGGATCCTGGGTGGGGGAAAACCAGCAGGACGTGCTGCATGTTTACGTACGCATGTTCTTACCATCTCGATGATCTGGATCCCGTGAAAGATCACGTGGTATCGAACTCCACAGTGGGTTTTACCGTTGTACCATGGCAAAACTCCAATTAGTGTGTAGAATGAGGGTAGGGTTCACTACCTAGACTATACTACAAAACTCCTCTTCTTGCTGTACAACTACATGCAGTTCAGACATCCCACTCCCATCCCACCATCATCTTCCAATCTCTCTCCTCACCTCCCCATCCAAAATCGGAGGGCTTGTTGATACAGGTGGCTACGAGATGTCAGCTACTAACCATCCATTCCCATTTTTCTCCCCCCCCTTCCCCAACCGCACTTTCCCTGCACCTCTTTCTTTCTTATTCACCAAGCCTACCGCAAATGTTTTAATCAGCAGCCCCCTGAGATTAAACCGATCATTAGCGGCTGTGGCGAGGCGGCATACAGGAGACAGGCTTTCATCATTTATGCTGGGGAAATACGATGTGAGATGAGACGTGGGTGGGACCTGTGACCCCCTACACAACCCCCCCAGGAATTCAACTAAATACAGATCAATCTCAGCTTTAAAGGCACATCTAGGTTTCTATGCAAGGCCAATCACCTTGGTGTGATAGTTCAGGTGAAAAACCAGGGAAGATGCTTCCACGACACCAAGGTCCTTGTGTATAGGATATTGGACTCTTAGAATATCCTACATCAAGGATATTGGACTCTTAGAATCATTTTTTTTTTTTACCAATGTTAAAAAACTCAAATCACATAGTATCTATAAATGCGAAGGAAATATTTTTCTTTCTAATCACATGATCGATTGAGAAATAAATAAATAATGTTGGTGTTTCTTCGACTATTGTGAGTAGCTCATTCCAAGAATGTTATGAACACTCCATGTTATTAATAGTCACCTGAAATGTGTTCTTACAATAGAATCACAATTTAATTGTATTATTCTGAAAAATCGATTTTTCCTAAATCTATCTTATATCTTACAACAAACGGCATCTCACCCCTCTCTCCAGTGTTTCAGATCCCCCCCCCCACCCCCAAAAAACTCCAGTGTTTCAGATAGAGCTCATACCTCCGCCAGTTAATGCCTGATTCACAATAACATATTGGGCCCAATGCATTTTTGAAATATCATGCTATATATCACTTTTGGCCCAATCTCTCAATGGTGCAGAATCACTTTAAGAATTAAATAATTCTCGTATCCACATCCGGATTTGGATCTTCACCAAATCAAATCAATGAGTCTTTTGCCACACACCCAACCTGTCCACCAAGTTTCATCCGAATACGTCCACAACTTTTTGAGATATCGTGCTAAATATTGGTTCAGCCCTTCTCTCAATGGTGAATAATCACTTTAAAAATTCTAGTCCAGGATCCGGATTCGGATCTTCACCAAAATCAATCAGTTCATCCTTGTCAACACCAAACATGTCCACAAAATTTCATCCGGATCCGTCCACAACTTTTTGAGATCTGCACACAAATAAACAAATGAAATTGCTCGTTGAGCAAGGAATTGCCGGAATAACTTTGTCATATCTCCATGATCTCTGAAAAAACAAAACCTGGAAATCAATTTGGTTCTTCTTAGTCGATAATGCTACTGTTTAATGAGTTATAGCACTTAGTTTGGTCATGATCATAACTTGGAAGTCAATCGGACTTGAAATGGCGTTTTTATCACAATTTGAAAGTTTTGACCCGACACCCTGACATTCGACCCCTGACCGCTAAGAAGGGT
The DNA here is from genome assembly GCA_035128595.1 of Eptatretus atami. Taxonomy (NCBI): domain Eukaryota; kingdom Metazoa; phylum Chordata; class Myxini; order Myxiniformes; family Myxinidae; genus Eptatretus; species Eptatretus atami. The sequence goes on along the minus strand of CM068955.1, from coordinate 74,821,567 downwards.
GTTGGTGTGACACCCCAATGAGACATATGGTTGGATGCAGAATTGGAAGATGCACATTTTCGATTTGGTTTGAAGTCGATACGACCATTCTAGCGGACGTTATTGCGAAAATAAGAATTTCGGTTTTTCGGTGACCTTGACCTTGACCTTTGACCTTTGACCTAGATTCACCAAGAACGACAAGTGTCTAAGGTGGACCATGGCCGACGTCTGTACCCAGTTTGGTCATGATCGCTGAAACGGTGTGGCTGCTACAGGGTAAACAAACACACAAACAAACAGACAGACAGCACACAAGAATGACACACACAACCGACCAACATAATTGGCGAAATCCGAAGGATTCCGGCAATTAACAAACAAACACACAGAAAGGGGTGAAAAATAACTTCCTTCACCTTCGGTAATGGAGGTAACTAGAAAAAGAGCAATCAGAGATCGCAGACACCCACGAGACTTATTTGTGTAGTGTATTTTGTGTGACATTTGTGTACTGGTGAGTTATGTAATTAATAAGAGACATAATTAGAACTGCCACTTTATAACTGCTGGCAGTGATGACCGGGCACCAAGACATCCCGCTTTGATCGGACACCTGACCAATCACGTTTTTATTATTATTATTATTATTATTATTATTATTATTCATTATTCAATTTAATTTAGAATGGGATAAAAATAAATTCAATTCAAATCAAATGGAAGACCAAATAGGTGCAGACAGTACTGCATTGGAGTCATCAGAAGGAACCTGGAGAGGATTCAGGTTTCAGCTGCTACTCCTCTACCCTCAAACCCGTCCAGGTACAGTCAAGTGAGTCTCATTAAAAATAATAATAAAAATTAAAAAATCATAAAAGAACCATATCAAAAAATTAAATATTTCGGGCTGCCAGACCATGCGTCTGATCAGTGTAATATAAAAACTACACCCCCATCACTACTAGATCAAAATTGTGAAGTTTCACGTCTTTCGATGAGACAGTTCAAGAGAGAGATTTTTTTTTAAAGATTTTCGCTCAATCCAATAAGGCTGACAGACCATAGTGAAAATTCAATTATGAGCAAATACAACCCGCCGCTTCACTGACAGGAACATTGAGGCAGGTATTGGGGAGGGGAGGAAGAAAGAGGGAGAGGAGGGACTGGAAGGATAGAGGAGAGAGAGAGAAGAGGGAGGGAAGGGAGGGGAGGGAGGGAGAAAGGAGGGAGGGAGGGGAGGAGAGAGAGGATCGAGGTGAGGTGGAGAGGTGGAGAGAAGGGTCGAGTGAGAGGTGGAGAGAGAGGTCGAGAGAGAGGTCGAGAGAGAGGTCGAGAAGAGAGGTGGAGAGAGAGGTGGAGAGAGAGGTGGAGAGAGAGGTGGAGAGAGAGGTGGAGAGAGAGGTGTGTGTGTATTATATATATATATTTATATATATATAGATATATATATATATATAAATATATAGATGTAGGAGAGAGAGGGATAGAGGTGGATAGGGGTGAGAGAGACAAGAGGGTAAGAGGAAGAGCGGTAAGAGGGAGAGGGAGAGAAAGGGGGTGGGAGGGGAGGATGGAGGTGGGAGAGTTTGGGTGGTAGGAGAGTTTGGAGGGGAAGAGGGGGAGAGGAGATGGTGGGAGGGGATTCAGGCAGATGTGACGCCCAGTTTAACGTCCATCCGAGAAACGGCACACACATTGATGAATCACCCTGTCTGTGAAACACGTGGATTTTAGTTTATAGTTGGAGTGGGATTCAACCCAAGCAAGAGAGCTGAGAGTGAGCATGCGTACCTCTTGGCTATCCTGCCATGATCTGGCAAATAATTGCTTTTCGGGGAAGGAGAGCATGAGGGTGGGGGAAGGCAGAGCGAGGAGAGAAGACGGCAGCGCGAGGGGAGAAGAGGCAGCGCGAGGGGAGAAGAAGGCAGTGCGGGGGAGAAGAAGCAGTGCGAGGGGAGGGGAAGGCAGCGCGAGTGGAGGGAAAGGCAGCGCGAGTGGAGAAAAGGCAGCACGAGTGGATAAGAAATCAGCGTGGGGGAGGGGAAGGCAGCGCGAGGGGAGAAGAGGCAGCGCGAGGGAGAAGAAGGCAGCGCGAGGGAGAAGAAGGAGCGCGGGGGAGAGAAGGCAGCGCGAGGGGAGAAGAAGGCAGCGCGAGGGGAGAAGAAGGCAGCGCGAGGGGAGAAGAAGGCAGCGTGACGGGAGAAGAAGGCATCACGAGTGGAGGGGAAGGCAGCACGAGTGGAGAAAGAAAGCAGTGCGAGGGGAGCGGAAGGCAGCGCGAGGGGAGAAGAAGGCAGCGCGAGGGAGAAGAAGGCAGCGAGCCAAGTGGAGGGGAAGGTAGCACGAGGGGAGAAAAAGGCAACACGAGGAAGGGGAGGCAGCGCGAGGGTAGGGGAAGGCAGCACGAGGCAGAAAAAGGCAACACGAGGGGAGGGGAAGCAGCGCGAGGGGAGGGAGGGAGGCAGCGCGAGGGAGGGGAAGGCAGCGCGAGGGAGGGGAAGGCAGCCGAGGGAGGCAGCGTGAGGGAGGGGAGGCAGCGCGAGGGAGGGAGGAGCGCAGCGGGAGGGAGGGAGGGAGGAGCAGCGCGAGGGAGGGAAGGCAGCGCAAGTGAGGGAAAGGCAGCGCGAGTGGAGGGAGCAGCACGAGGGAGAAGAAGCAGCGTGAGGGAGGGGAAGGTAGCGCGAGGGGAGAAGAGCAGCGTGAGGGGAGAAGTAGGCAGCGCGAGGGGAGAAGAAGGCAGCGCGAGGGGAGAAGAAGGCAGCGCGAGGGAGAAGAAGGCAGCGCGAGGGGAGAAGAAGGCAGCGCGAGGGGAGAAGAAGGCAGCGCGAGGGGAGGAAGGCAGCGCGAGGGGAGAAGAAGGCAGCGCGAGGGGAGAAGAAGGCAGCGCGAGGGAGAGAAAGGCAGCGAGGGGAGAGAAGGCAGCGGAGGGGAGAAGAAGGCAGCGCGAGGGGAGAAGAAGGCAGCGCGAGGGGAGAAGAAGGCAGCGCGAGTGGAGGGGAAGGCAGCACGAGTGGAGAAGAAAGCAGCGCGAGGGGAGGGAAGGCTGCGCGAGGGAGGGAAGGCAGCGCGAGGGGGAGGGAAGGCAGCGCGAGGGGAGGGGAAGGCAGCGCGAGGGGAGGGGAGGCAGCGCGAGGGGAGGGGAAGGCAGCGCGAGGGGAGAAGAAGGCAGCGCGAGGGAGAAGAAGGCAGGCGAGGAGAAGAAGGCAGCGCGAGGGGAGAAGAAGGCAGCGCGAGGGGCGAAGAAGGCAGCGCGAGGGAGAAAGAAGGCAGCGCGAGGGGAGAAGAGGAGCGCGGGGGAGAAGAAGGCAGGCGAGGGGAGAAGAAAGGCAGGCCGAGGGGAGAAGAAGGCAGCGCGAGGGGAGAAGAAGGCAGCGCGAGGGGAGAAGAAGGCAGCGCGAGGGGAGAAGAAGGCAGCGCGAGGGGAGAAGAAGGCAGCGCGAGGGGAGAAGAAGCAGCGCGAGGGGAGAAGAAGGCAGCGCGAGGGGAGAAGAAGGCAGCGCGAGGGGAGAAGAAGGCAGCGCGAGGGAGAAGGCAGCGGAGGGAGAAGAAGGCAGCGCGAGGGGAGAAGAAGGCAGCGCGAGGGAGAAGAAGGCAGCGCGAGGGGAGAAGAAGGCAGCGCGAGGGAGAAGAAGGCAGCGCGAGGGAGAAGAAGGCAGCGCGAGTGGAGAAGAAGGCAGCGCGAGGGGAGAAGAAGCAGCGCGAGGGGAGGGGAAGGCAGCCAAGGGGAGAAAAAGGCAACGAGGGGAGGGGAAGGCAGCGCGAGGGGGAGGGAAGGCAGCGCGAGGGAGGGAAGGCAGCGTGAGGGAGGGGAAGGCAGCGCGAGGGAGGGGAAGGCAGCGCGAGGGGAGAGAAGGCAGCGCGAGGGGAGAAGAACGGCAGCACGAGGGGAGAAGAAGGCAGTGCAAGTGGAGGAGAAGGCAGCAAGAGGGGAGAAAGCAACACGAGGGGAGGGAAGGCAGCGCGAGGGGAGGGGAAGGCAGCACGAGGGGAGAAAAATGCAACACGAGGGGAGGGGAAGGCAGCGTGAGGGGAGGGGAAGGCAGCGTGAGGGAGAGGGAAGGCAGCGCGAGGGGAGGGGAAGGTAGCACGAGTGGAGGGGAAGGCAGCACGAGGGGAGAAAAAGGCAGCGCGAGGGGAGGGAGGCAGCGTGAGGATGGGGGTGGCAGCCTGTGTGAGGCAGAGGGAGGAATCGTGAAGCGGAGGGAGGCAGCGTGAGGGAGAGAGGCTACGTGAGGCAGCGTGAGGGGGGGTTGGCAGCGTGAGGGGTTGGTTGGCAGCGTGAGCGGGTGGGGAAGCGTGAGGGGGGTGGCGGCATGGGGGGAGGAAGGCAGCATGAGGGAGGAGGCAGCGATGAGGAGGGGGCAGCAGCGTGAGGGAGGGGAGGCAGCGTGAGGTGGACGGAGGCATCGTGAACGGGAGGGGGGAGTGTGAGGGAGGATGGCAGCATGAGGGGGAGATGGCAGCATGAGTGGGAGTGAGGCAGCGTGAGGAGAGGGACGCTTCGTGAAG
>CM068955.1:74734626-74763940 GCA_035128595.1 Eptatretus atami | reverse complement strand
TTTTTGGCAGCCTCGAACGGGTTGTTTTTTGCAGCCTCGAACGGGTTTTTTGCAGCTCGAATGGGTTGTTTCTCTCAGAATCCAACGGGTTGTTTTCTCCAGAATCCAACGGGTTTGTTTTTCCAGCCTCACATTTTAGCCTCCAAGGTTGTTTTCCAGCCTCCAACGGGTTGTTTTTCTGCTCCAACGGGTTGTTTCCTGCCTCCAACGGGTTGTTTTCCAGCCTCCAACGGGTTTTTTCCTGCCTCCAACGGGTGTTTTTTTTCCATCCTCCAACGGTTGTTTCTTCCACCTCCAACGGGTTGTTTTCCAGCTCCAATGGGTTGTTTTCCTGCCTCCAACGGGTTGTTTTCCAGCCTCCAACGGGTTGTTTCCTGCCTCCACGGGTTGTTTTCCTGCCTCCAACGGGTTGTTTTCCTGCCTCCAACGGGTTGTTTTTCCAGCCTGCAAGGGTTTGTTTTTTCCAGCCTGCAAGGGTTTGTTTTTTCAAGCCTTCAACGGGTTGTTTTCCTGCTCCAACGGGTTGTTGTCCTAGCTCCAACGTGTTGTTTCCAGCCTCCAACGGGTTGTTTTCCAGCCTGCAAGGGTTTATTTTTCCAGCCTTCAAACGGTTTGTTTTTCCAGCCTCCAAGGTTTGTTTTCCAGCCTCCAATGGCTTGTTTTCCCAGCCTGCAAGGCTTGTTTTTCCAGCCTGCAAGGGTTTGCTTTTCCAGCCTCCAACGGGTTGTTTTCCAGCCTCCAACGTGTTGTTTTCCTGCCTCTAACGGTTGTTTTCCAGCCTCCAACGGGTTGTTTTCCTGGCCTCCAACGGGTTGATTTTCCAGCCTGCAAGGGTTTGTTTTCCAGCTCCAACGGGTTGTTTTCCAGCCTCCAACGGGTTGTTTTCCTGCCTCCAACGGGTTGTTTTCCAGCCTCCAATGGGTTGTTTTTTCCATCCCTCCAACGGGTTGTTTTTCCAGCCCTCAACAAGGGTGTTTTTCCAGCCTCCAACGGGTTGTCTTCCAGCCTCCATGGTTGTTTTCCTGACTCCAACGGGTTGTTTTCTCAGCCTCCAAGGGTTGTTTTCCTAGCCTCCAAGGGTTTTTTTCCAGCTCCAACGGGTTGTTTCTCCAGCCTCCAACGGTTGTTTTTCCAGCCTCCAACGGGTGTTTTTTCAGCTCCACGGGTTGTTTTTCCAGCCTGCAAGGGTTTGTTTTCCAGCCTCAAGGGTTTTATTTTTTCCAGCTTTCAACGGTTTATTTTTCCAGCCTCCAAGAGTTTGTTTTCCAGCCTCAAGGGTTGATTTTCCCAGCTGCAGCTTGTTTTTCCAGCCTGCAAGGGTTTGTTTTCAGCCTCCAACGGGTTGTTTTCCAGCTCCAACGTGTTGTTTTCCTGCCTCCACGGACTGTTTTCCAGCGCTCCAATGGGTTGTTTTCAGCCTCCAATGGGTTGTTTTCCAGCCTCCAATGGGTTGTTTTCCACCTCCAATGGGTTGTTTTCCAGCCTCCAAGGGTTGTTTTCCAGCCTCCAACGGGTTTGTTTTCCAGCCTGCCAACGGGTTGTTTCCGCCTCCAATGGGTTGATTTCCAGCCTGCAAGGGTTTGTTTTTCCACCTCCAACGGGTTGTTTTCCAGCCTCCAACGTGTTGGTTTTCTCTGCCTCCAACGGACTGTTTTCCAGCTTCCATGGTTGTTTTCCAGCCTCCAATGGGTTGTTTCCAGCCTCCAAGGGTTGTTTTCCAGCCTCCAACGGGTTGTCTCCAGCCTCCAACGGGTTGTTCCTCCTGCTCCAACGGGTTGTTTTCCAGCCTCCAACGGGTTTGTTTTCCTGCCTCCAAGGGATGTTTTCCAGCCTCCAAGGGTTGTTTCTCCAGCCTCCAACGGGTTGTTTTTTCCAGCCTCAACAGGGTGTTTTTCCAGCCTCCAACGGGTTGTTTTTTCCAGCCTGGCAAAGGGTTTGTTTTTCCAGCCTCCAAGGGTTTTTTTTTCCAGCTTTCAACGGTTTATTTTTCCAGCCTCCAAGAGTTTGTTTTCCCAGCCTCCAATGGTTGTTTTCCCAGCCTGCAAGGCTTGTTTTTCAGCCTGCAAGGGTTTTGCTTTCCAGCCTCCAACGGGTTGTTTTCCAGCCTCCAACGTGTTTTTGTTCCTGCCTCCAACGGACTGTTTTCCAGCCTCCAATGGGTTTGTTTTCCAGCCTCCATGGGTTGTTTTCCAGCCTCCAATGGGTTGTTTTCCAGCCTCCAATGGGTTGTTTTCCAGCCTCCAATGGGTTGTTTTCCAGCCTCCAATGGGTTGTTTTCCAGCCTCCAACGGGTTGTTTTCAGCCTCCAACGGGTTGTTTCCTGCTCCAATGGTTGATTTTCCAGCCTGCAAGGGTTTGTTTTTCCAGCCTCCAACGGGTTGTTTTCCAGCCTCCAACGTGTTGTTTTCCTTCCTCCACGGACTGTTTTCCAGCCTCCAATGGGTTGTTTTCCAGCCTCCAATGGGTTGTTTTCCAGCCTCCAATGGGTTGTTTTCCAGCCTCCAATGGGTTGTTTTCCAGCCTCCAATGGGTTGTTTTCCAGCCTCCAACGGGTTGTTTTCCAGCCTCCACGGGTTGTTTTCCTGCCTCCAACGGGTTGATTTTCCAGCCTGCAAGGGTTTGTTTTCCAGCCTCCAACGGGTTGTTTTCCAGCCTCCAAGCGGTTTGTTTTCCTTCCTCCAACGGGTTGTTTTCCAGCCTCCAATGGGTTGTTTTCCATCCTCCAACGGGTTGTTTTCCATCCTCCAATGGGTTGTTTTCCAGCTCCACAGGGTGTTTTTACAGCCTCCCCACGGTTGTTTCTCCAGCCTCCAACGGGTTGTTTTTCCAGCCTGCAAGGGTTTGTTTTTCCAGCTCCAACGGGTTGTTTTTCCAGCCTTCAACGGTTTGTTTTTCCAGCCTCAACGGGTTGTTTTCCTGCCTCCAACGAGTTGTCTTCCAGCTCCAACGGGTGTTTTTCCTGCCTCCAACGGTTGTTTTCCAGCCTCCAACGTGTTTGTTTTCCAGCCTCCAACGGGTTGTTTTCTGCCTCACAACGCGTTGTTTTTCCATCGCTCCACGGGTTGTTTTCCTGCTCCAACGTGTTGTTTTCCTGCCTCCAACGGATTGTTTTCCAGCCTCCAAAGGGTTTGTTTTCCCAGCCTCCAACGAGTTGTTTTCCAGCCTCCAACGGGTTGTTTTCCTGCCTCCAACGGGTTGTTTTTCCAGCCTGCAAGGGTTTGTTTTTCCAGCCTGCAAGGGTTTGTTTTTCCAGCCTTCAACGGGTTGTTTTCCTGCCTCCAACGGGTTGTTGTCCTGCCTCCATCGTGTTAGTTTGCAGCTCCAACGGTTGTTTTCCAGCCTGCAAGGGTTTATTTTTCCAGCCTCCAACGGGTTGTTTTCCAGCCTGCAAGGGTTTGTTTTTCCAGCCTCCAAGAGTTTGTTTTTCCAGCCTCCAATGGGTTGTTTTCCCAGCCTGCAAGGGCTTGTTTTTCCCCTGCAAGGTTTGCTTTTCCAGCCTCCAACGGGTTGTTTTCCAGCCTCCAACGGGTTGTTTTCCTGCCTCCAACGGGTTATTTTTTCCAGCCCTGCCAAGGGTTTGTTTTTCCAGCCTTCAACGGGTTGTTTCTCCGCTCCAACGGGTTGTTTTCCAGCTGCAAGGGTTTGTTTTCCTGCCTTCAACGGGTTGTTTTCCTGCCTCCAACGGGTTGTTTTCCTGCCTCCAACGGGTTGTTTTCCTGCCTCCAACGGGTTGTTTTCCAGCCTCTAACGGTTGTTTTCCAGCTCCAACGGGTTGTTCTCCAGCCTCCAACGGGTTGTTTTCCGCCTCCAACGGGTTGTTTTCCACGCATCCAACGGGTTGTTTTTCCTGCCTCCAAAGGGTTGTTTTCCGGCCTCAACGGGTTGTTTTTCCAGGCTGCAAGGGTTTGTTTCCAGCCTCCAACGGGTTGTTTTCGCCCTCCAACGGGTTTTTTCCATCCTCCAACGGTTGTTTTTCCATCCTCCAACGGGTTGTTTCCCAGCCTCCAACGGGTTTGTTTCCCAGCCTGCCAACGGGTTGTTTTCTGGCTCCACGGGTTGTTTTCCGCCTCCAACGGGTTGTTTTTTTCCACCTGCAAAGGGTTGTTTTCCAGCCTCCAACGGTTTGTTTTCCACGCCTCCAATGGGTTTTTTTCCAGCCTCCAACGGTTTCTTTTCCAGCCTCCAACGGGTTGTTTTCCCAGCCTGCAAGGGCTTGTTTTTCCAGCCTGCAAGGTTGCTTTTCCAGCTCCAACGGGGTTGTTTCCAGCCTCCAACGTGTTGTTTTCCTGCCTCCAACGGACTGTTTTCCAGCCTCCAATGGGTTGTTTTCCAGCCTCCAATGCGGTTGTTTTCCAGCCTCCAACGGTTGTTTCCGGCCTCCAACGGGTTTGTTTTCGGCCTCCAATGGTTGTTTTCCAGCCTGCCAACGGTTGTCTTCCAGCCTCCAACGGGTTGTTTCCTGCCTCCAACGGGTTGTTTTCCAGCCTCCAACGGGTTGTTTTTCCTGCCTCCAAGGGGATGTTTTTCAAGCCTCCAACGGGTTGTTTCTCCAGCCTCACAACGGGTTGTTTTTCCAGCCTCCAACAGGGTGTTTTTCCAGCCTCCAACGGGTTGTTTTTCACAGCCTGCAAGGGTTTGTTTTTCCCAGCCTCCAAGGTTTATTTTTTCCAGCTTTCAACGGTTTTATTTCAAGCTCCAGAGTTTGTTTTCCAGCCTCCAATGGTTGTTTTCCCAGCCTGCAAGGCTTGTTTTTCCAGCCTGCAAGGGTTTTGCTTTCCAGCTCCAACGGGTTGTTTTCCAGCCTCCAACGTGTTGTTTTCCTGCCTCCACGGACTGTTTTTCCAGCCTCCAAATGGGTTGTTTTTCCCAGCCTCCAATGGTTGTTTCAGCCTCCAATGGTTGTTTTTCCAGCCTCAATGGGTTGTTTTCCAAGCCTCCAATGGGGTTCGTCTGTTTTCCAGCTCACAACCGGTTTGTTTTCCTAGCCTCCAAGGGTTGTTTCCTGCCGTCAATGGTTTGATTTTCCAGCTGCAAGGGTTTGTTTTTCAGCCTCCAACGGTTGTTTCCAGCCTCCAACGTGTTGTTTTTCCTTCTCCAACGGACTGTTTTCCAGCTCCAATGGGTTGTTTTCCAGCCTCCAATGGGTTGTTTTCCAGCCTCCAATGGGTTGTTTTCCAGCCTCCAATGGGTTGTTTTCCAGCCATCCAATGGTTGTTTTCCAGCTCCAACGGGTTGTTTTCCAGCCTCCACGGGTTTTTTCCTGCTCCAACGGTTGATTTTCCAGCCTGCAAGGGTTTGTTTTTCCAGCCTCCAACGGGTTGTTTTCCAGCCTCCAAGAGGTTTGTTTTCCTTCCTCCAACGGGTTTGTTTCCAGCCTCACATGGGTTGTTTTTCCACCTCCAACGGGTTGTTTTCCATCCTCCATGGGTTGTTTTCCAGGCTCAACAGGGTGTTTTTACAGCCTCCCACGGGTTGTTTTCTCCAGCTCCAACGGGTTGTTTTTCCAGCCTGCAAGGGTTTGGTTTTTCCAGCCTCCAACGGTTGTTGTTCCAGCCTTCAACGGTTTGTTTTTCCAGCCTCCAACGGGTTGTTTTCCTGCCTCAAACGAGTTGTCTTCCAGCCTCCAACGGGTTTGTTTTCCTGCTCCAACGGGTTGTTTTCCAGCCTCACGTGTTGTTTTCCAGCCTCCACGGGTTGTTTTCCTGCCTCCACGCGTTGTTTTTTTCCCATCCTCCAACGGGTTGTTTTCCTGCTCCAACGTGTTTGTTTCCTGCTCCAACGGATTGTTTTCCAGCCTCCAAAGGTTTGTTTTCCAGCTCACAACGAGTTGTTTTCCAGCCTCCACGGGTTGTTTTCCTGCCTCCAACGGGTTGTTTTTCCAGCCTGCAAGGGTTTGTTTTTCCAGTCCTGCAAGGTTTGTTTTTTCCAGCTTCAACGGGTTGTTTTCCTGCTCCAACGGTTGTTGTCCTGCTCCATGCGTGTTAGTTTGCAGCCTGCACGGGTTGTTTTCCAGCCTGCAAGGGTTTATTTTTCCAGCCTCCAACGGGTTGTTTTCCAGCCTGCAGGGTTTGTTTTTCCAGCCTCCAAGAGTTTGTTTTTCGCAGCTCCAATGGTTGTTTTCCAGCCTGCAAGGGCTTGTTTTTCAGCTGCAGGGTTTGCTTTTCCCAGCCTCCAACGGGTTGTTTTCCCAGCCCTCCAACGGGTTGTTTTCCTGCCTCCAACGGGTTATTTTTCCAGCCTGCAAGGGTTTGTTTTTCCAGCTCTCAACGGTTGTTTTCCTGCCTCCAACGGGTTTGTTTTCCAGCCTGCAAGGGTTTGTTTTCGCTGCCTTCAACGGGTCTCCCCATGGGTTTGTTTTCCTGCCTCCAACGGAGTTGTTTTCCTGCCTCCAACGGGAGCTCAGGTGTGTTTCCAGCCTTACGGGTTTGTTTTCTCAGCCTCCAACGGGTTGTTCTCCAGCTCCAACTGGTTGTTTTGCTGCCTCCAACGGGTTGTTTTCCAGCTATCCAACGGGTTGTTTTCCTGCCTCGCAAGGGTTGTTTTCCTGCTGCCAACGGTTGTTTTTCCAGGCGTTGCAAGGGGTTTGTTTTTCCAGCCTCCAACGGGTTGTTTTCCAGCTCAACGGGTTGTTTTCCATTCCTCCAACGGTGTTGTTTCCATTCCTCCAACGGGTGTTTCCCAGCCTCGCCAATCGGGTGTTGGTTCCCAGCCTCCAACGGGTTGTTTTCTGGGCCTCCAACGGGTTGTTTTCCGGCCTCCAACGGGTTGTTTTCCACGGCTGCAAGGGTTTGTTTTCGCCAGCTCTCAAAACAGGTTGTTTTCCTTAGCCTCCAATGGGTTGTTTTTCCAGCCTCCAACGGTTTCTTTTACCAGCCTCAACGGGTGTTTCCCAGCCTGCAAGGCTTGTTTTTCCAGTCCTGGCAAGGTTTGTTTCCAGCATGCAATGTTTTTTTCCAGCCTCCAACGTGTTGTTTTCCTGCCTCCAACGGACTGTTTTCCAGCTCAATGGTTTTCGCCTAGGGTTGTTTTCCACTCCAACGGGTTGTTCTATCGCCTCTCTCTACGGGTTGTTTTCCGCCTCCAATGGTTGTTTTCCTGCCTCCACGGGGTTGTATTTTCAGCCTGAGGTTTGTTTTTCCCAGCTTCCAACAGGGTTGTTTTCCAGCCTCCAACGGGTTGTTTTCCTGCCTCCTAACGGTTTGTTTTCAGCCTCTCAACGTATTGTTTTCCTGCCTCAACGGACTGTTTTCCAGCCTCCAATGGTTGTTTTCAGCTCCAATGGGTTGTTTTTCCAGCCTCCCAAGGGTTGTTTTCCATGCTCCAACGGGTGGTTTTCCAGCCTCATACGGTTTGTATTTTCCTGCCTCCATCGGTATTTTCCAGCCTGCAAGGGTTTGTCTTGTCCAGGCCTCCAACGGTTGGTTGTTTTTCCATCCTCCAATGGGTTGTTTTCCAGGCTCCACAAGGTTTGTTTTCAAGCCTCCAACGGCTTGTTTTTTTCCAGCCTACCACAGTGTGTGTTTTACAGCCTCCCACGGCGTGTTTCTTCCAGCCTCCAACGGGTTTGTTTTTCCAGCCGCAAGGTTTTGTTTTTTCAGCCTCCAACGGGTTTTTTTCCAGGACCCTTCAACGGTTTGTTTTTCCAGCCTCCAAGAGTTGTCTTTATCATGTCAACCATGGGTTTCCACTGCAAGGCTTGTTTTTCCCAGCCATGCCAACGGAGTTGTTTTCCTAGCCTCCACAACGGGTTGTCTTCCAGCCTGCAACGGTTGTTTCCTGCCTCACAACGGGTTGTTTCCAGCCTCCACGGTTGTTTCGCAGCCTCCAACGGGTTGTTTTCCCAGCCTCCAATGGGTTGTTTTTCCATCTTCCAACGGGTTGTTTTTTTCCATCCTCCAACGGGTTTTTGCCCTGCCTCGGCAACGTGTTGTTTTCCTGCCTCCAGACGGATTTGTGTTCCAGCTCCATAAGGGTTTGTTTTCCAGACTCCAACGGGTTGTTTTCCAGCCTCCAACGGGTTGTTTTCCTGCCTCCAAACGGGTTGTTTTTCTAGCCTGCAAGGAGTTTGGTTTTTTCCAGCGCTGCAAGGGTTTGTTTTTCCAGCCTTCAACGGGTGTTTTCCCTGCCTCAACGGGTTGGTTGTCCTGCCTCCAACGTGTTGGTTTCCAGCCTCCAACGGGTTTGTTTTCCAGCCTGCAGGTTTATTTTTGCCAGCCTCCACGGCTTGTTTTTCCAGCCTGCAAGGGTTTGTTTTCCTGGCCTCCAACGGGTTGTTTTCCAGCCTCCAAGGGGTTTGTTTTCACTGCCTCAACGGTTGTTTTTTCCATCCTCCAACGAGTTGTTTTTCGCATCCTCCAATGGGTTTGGTTTTCCAGCCTCCAACAGGTTTGTTTTCCAGTCCTCCAACGGGTTGTTTTCCTGCCTCCAACGGGTGTTTTCTCCAGACTCCAACGGGTTGTTTCTCCAGCGCTCCTAATGGGTTGTTTTTCCAGCCTCAACAGGTGTTTTTTCCCAGCCTCCAAGCGGTAGTTTTTTTTGCCAGCCTGCAGGGTTTGTTTTTCCCACCTCCAAGGGTTTATTGTTCCAACTTCAACGGGTTGTTTTTTTTTGCAGCCTCGAATGGGTTTGTTTCTTCCGAATCCAACGGGTTGTTTCTCGAATCCAACGGGTTGTTTCTCCAGCCTCATACGGGTTTTTTTCCAGCCTCCCAATGGGGTTGTTTTTCCTGCTCCTAAAGGGTTGTTTTCCTGCCTCCAACGGGTTGTTTTCCAGCCTTCCACGGGTTGTTTTTCGCTGCCTCCAACGGGTTTGTTTTTTCCATCCTCCAAAGGGTTTGTTTCTCTCAGCCTCGCCAAGGGTTGTTTTTCCAGCCTGCCAATGGGTTGTTTCCTGCCTCCAACGGGTTGTTTTCGCAGCCTCCAACGGGTTGTTTTCCATGCCTCCAACGGGTTGTTTTTCCAGCCTCCAACGGGTTGTTTTTCCTGCTCCAACGGGTTGTTTTTGCCCCTGCCCTCCATAGGGTTGTTTTTCCTGCCTCCAACGGGTTGTTTTCCTGCCTCAACGGGTTGTTTGTCCTAGCTGGCACGTGTTGGTTTCCAGGCCTGCCAAGGCTTGTTTTCCCTGCCTCCAACGGGTTGGATTTTCCAGCCTGCAAGGGTTTTTGATTTTCCAGCCTCCAACGGGTTGTTTTTCCGCAACCTCCAACGGTTGTTTTTCCTGCCGTCCAACGGGTTGTTTTCAGCCTCCAATGGGTTGTTTTCGCATCCTCCAACGGGTTGTTTTTTCAGCCTCTCAAGCAGGGTGTTTTTTCCAGCCTCCAACGTTGTCTTCCAGCCTCCAACGGGTTGTTTTCCTGCTCCAACGGGGTTGTTTTCCAGCCTCCAAACGGGTTGTTTTCCTGCTCCAGGGTGATGTTTTTCCAGCCTCCAACGGGTTGTTTCTCAGCCCTCCAACGGTTGTTTTTCCAGCCTCCAACGGGTGTTTTCCAGCCTCCAACGGGCTGTTTTTCCGCAGCCTGCAAGGGTTTGTTTTTCAGCCTCGCAGGGTTTATTTTTTCCAGCTTTCAACGGTTTATTTTTCCAGCCTCGAACGGTTGTTTTTGCAGCCTCAATGGGTTGTTTTCCGCAGCCTCAACGGCGGTTGATTTCCCATCTCAAGCTTGTCTCCAGATCAACGGTTGTTCTCCAGCCTCCGAGCGGGTTGTTTTCCACGCCTCCAACGCGTTTGTTTCCTGCCTCCAACGGGTTTCCAAGCTCCATGTTCTAGCCTCCAACGGGTTGTTTTCCAGCCTCCAACGGTTGTTTCCTAGCCTCCAACGGGTTGTTTTCCTGCTCCAACTGGTTGTTTTCCGCTCCACGGCGTTGTTTTCAGCCCAGCGCTGCCAACGGGTTGTTTCGCTAGCCTCGCAATGGGTTGTATTTCCAGCTGCAAGGGGTTTTGTTTTTTCCAGCCTGCAAGGGTTTGTTTTTCGCACCTCAAGGGTTGTTTCCTGCCTCCAACGGTTGTTGTCCTGCCTCACTGTGTTGGTTTCAGCCTCCAACGGGTTGTTTACAGCCTGCAAGGCGTTTATTTTTCCAGCCTCAACGCTGTTAGTGCTTTGTTTTCCAGCCTCCAAGAGTTGTTTTTCCAGCCTCAATGGGTTGTTTTTCCCAGCCTGCAAGGTTGTGGTTTTCCCAAGCCTGCCAAGGGTTTTGCTTTTCCACTCCAAGGGTTGTTTTCCAGCCTCCAACGTGTTGTTTTCCTGCCTCCAACGGATTGTTTTCCAGCGTCCAACGTGGTTGTTTTCCAGCCTCGCAACGGGTTGTTTCCTTCCAGTGTCTACTCCCAAAACCCGGGTTGTTTCCACAGCTCCAAGGGTTGTTTTCCTGCCTCCAACGGGTTGAATTTCCCAGCCTGCAAGGGTTTGTTTTCGCAGCCTCCAACGGTTGTTTTCCTGCCAAGGCGTTCCTGCCCAAGCGGTCCAGCCTGGTTGTTTTCCTGCCTCGCAACGGGTTGTTGTCTCCAGCCTCCAACGGGTGTTTTCCTGCCTCCAACGGGTTTGTTTTTCCTGCCTCCAACGGGTTGTTTCACTCCAGGGTTTTCCAGCTCCAAACTGTTGTTTTCCGCGCCTCCAACGACGGTTTTTCTGCTCCAAGTGTTTAGCTCCAATACGGGTTGTTTTCCTGCCCTGCCAACGGTTGTTCTTCTCACGCGTCCAACGGTTGTTTTCCACTCCAACGGTCTCGCCAAGGTTGTTTCCGCGAGTTTGTTTTTTCAGCCTCCAACGGTTTTCGCTCACGGCTGTTTCGCTCACGGTTTTTCCAGCCTCCAACGGGTTGTTTTTCCAGCCCAGTGTCCTGCCAGGTTTTAGCCGTTTGTTTTTGCCTCCAACCTTTCTCCAACTGGGGTTTTGTTCCAGCCTCAACGGGTTGTTTTCCTGCCTCAACGTCAGCCTGCAATGGTTGTTTCTCCAGCCTCCCGAGTATCTCAACGGGGTTGTTTCCTCCAATCCAACGGGTTGTTTCTCCAGCCTCCAACGTGGTTTCCTGCTAAGTGTTTCCAGCCTCCAATGGGGTTGTTTTTCCAGCCTCACAATCGGGTTGTTTTTCCATGCTCCAATGGGTTGTTTTCCCTCCAATCGGTTGTTTTCGCAGCCTCCAACGGTGTTTCTGCTCCCGTTGTGTCCTCCGCCAACGGGGTTGATTTAGCCTGTCAAGTTTCCAATCACAAACGTGGTTCTTTCCAGCCTCCAACGGGTTGTTTTTTCCAGCCTCCAATGGGTGTGTTTCCATCTCCAACGGGTTGTTTTCCCAGCCTCAACGGTTGTTTTCCAGCTCCAACGGGTTGTTTTCCGCACCAACGGGTTGTTTTCCTGCTCCACAGTGTTTACAGCTCGGGTTGTTTCTCCCCTCCAACGGGTTGTTTTCAGCCTGCGGTTTGTCAGCTCCAACGGTTGTTTCAGCTCAAGGTTTTTCCGCCTCCAACGGGTTGTTTTCCGAGCCTGCAACGTGTTGGTTTCCAGCCTCACAGATGTTTGTTTTCCATGCATCCAACGGGTTGTTTTTCCAGCCTCAAGGGTTTGTTTTTCCAGCCTCCAAGTTTTTCTCTCAGTGGCTCAGCCTCCAACGGTTGTTTTCCTGCCTCCAACGGGTTGTTTTTTGCCTCCAATGGTTGTTTTTTCCACCGAACGGGTTGTTTTCCAGCCTCCAACAGGTTTGTTTTTCCTGCCTCCAACGGTTGTTCTTCTGCCTCCAACGTGGTTGTTTTCCTGCCTCCAACGATGTCCAGCTCCCAACAGTTGTGTTTTCCCAAGCCTCCAACGGGGTTGTTTTCCTGCTCCAACGCGGGATGTTTTTCAGCCTGCACAAGGTTTGTTTCTCCAGCCTGCCAATGGTTTGTTTTTCCAGCCTCAACGTGTTCGCTAGTTTTGTCTCATCCATCAGTGCCTCCAACGGTTGTTTTTCCAGCCTGCAAGGGTTTTTTTCCAGCCTCCAAGGGTTTATTTTCCACTTGTCAAGCGGTTGTATTTTTCCAGCTCCAAGAGTGTTGTTTCCAGCCTCCAATGGGTTTGTTTTGCCCAGCCTGCTAGGGCTTGTTTTCTCCGATGCAAGTTCTTTTGCCTCAACGTGGTTTTTCAGGCTCGAGTTGTTCCAGCCTCCAAGGCGGGTTGTTTTCCAGCCTTCCAACGTGTTGTTTTCCTGCCTCCAGAACGGGGCTGAATTTTCCAGCCTCCAATGGGTTGTTTTCCCAGCCTCCAACGGGTTGTTTTCCAGCCTCCAAGTTGGCCTGCCTCACGGGTTTTCCAAGCCTGCAAGGGTTGTTTTTCCAGCGTCCAACTGGGTTGTTTTCCCAGCCTCCAACGGGTTGTTTTTTCCATGCTCCAAGGGTGTTATCCGCAGCTCCAACGGTTGTTTTTTCCACCTCCAACGGGTTGTTTCCAATCCTCCAATGGGTTGTTTTCCACCCAACAGTGCCAGCCGAAGGGTTGTTTTCCTAGCCTCCAACGGTTGTTTCTCCAGCTCCCAACGTGTTGTTTTTCCCACGGACTGTTTCCAGCCCCAACATGGGTTGTTTTTCCCGCCCTTCCAACGGGTTGTTTTCCAGGCCTCCAATGGTTTTTTTCCAGTCGCCAAGGGTTTCCAGTCATTTATTTCCAAGCCTTCAACGGTGTTGGTTTTCCACCTCCAAGACGGTGTTTTCTCAGCATCCAAGGGTTGTTTTCCAGCCTGCAAGGGTTGTTGTTTTTCAGCCTGCTCAAGGGTTGTTTTTCCAGCCTCCACGGTTTTCTCCGTTCAGGCCGGGTGTAGCAAGTGGGCTGTTTTCCTGCCTCCAACGTGTTGTTTTCTGCCATCCTCAACGGGTTTTTTTCCCTCATGTTCCAGTCAGGTGTTTACACCCCACAGGTTTTGTTTCTCCCAGCCTCCAACGGGTTGTTTTCCAGCCTCCAAAGTGTTGGCTCAGTTGTTGGTTTCCAGCTCCACGGGTTGTTTTCTCAGCCTGCAAGGTTTGTTTCGCTTCACGTAGTCCTGCAAGGTTGTTGTCTTCAACGTGACAGCTCCAACGGGTTCTTTACCCAGCCGCAAGGGCTTGTTTTTCCGCCTTCAACGGGTTGTTTTCC
This sequence comes from Eptatretus atami, assembly GCA_035128595.1. Taxonomy (NCBI): domain Eukaryota; kingdom Metazoa; phylum Chordata; class Myxini; order Myxiniformes; family Myxinidae; genus Eptatretus; species Eptatretus atami. The sequence continues at coordinate 74,750,844 of CM068955.1, read as the reverse complement.
TGCCTGCCAACGGGAGTTTGCCTCCCGTTGTTTGCAGCCTCCAAACGGGGTTGTTTTCCAGCCTCCAACGGTTTGTTTTCCAGCTCCAACGGGTTGTTTTCCAGCCTCCAACGGGTTGTTTTCCTGCTCCAACGGGTTGATTCGCCACGTGTTTTCCATCCTCCAACGCGGTTGTTTTGCCCTCACGGTTTTCCTCCTCAACGGGTTAGTTATTCCTGCCTCCAACGGGATTGTTTTCCAGACTAGCCACAGGGTTGTTTACCGCCTCAACGGGTGATTCGCCTCCAAGGGTTGTTTTCCGCCTCCAACGGTGTCGGCCTCACGTTGGTTTCCCTGACCTATCCAACGGCGTTGTTTTCCAGCCTGCAAGGGTTTGTTTTTCCAGCCTGCAAGGGTTTGTTTTTCCAGCCCTTTCAACGGTTGTTTTCCTGCCTCCCGGGTTGTTGTTGTTCCATGCCTCAACGTCTGTTACACGTTTCTCCAGCTCCTACGGTTGTTTTCCAGCCTCCGACATGGGGTTGTTTCTCAGCCTCCGACGGGTTGTTTTCCAGCCTGCAAGGGTTTGTTTTTCGCACCTCCAAGAGGTTTATTGTTCCAGCCTTCAACGGGTTGTTTTTGCAGGCCTCGTGGGTTGTTTCTCCAGAATCAACGGGTTTGTTTCTTCTTCCAGAATCCTAACGGGTTGTTTGCTCCAGCCTCAACGGGTTTTTTTTTTCGCAGCGCTCCATGGGTTTGTTTTTCCTTGCCTCCACGGGTTGTTTTTCCTGCCTACAACGGGTTGATTTTCGCCAGCCTCGCAACGGGTTTGTTTATCCCAGCCTCCAACGGGTTGGTTTTCCCTGGCTCAACGGATTGTTTTTCCATCCATCCAAAGGGTTGGTTTCTCCAGCCTCCACGGTTGTTTTTCAGCCTCACAATGGTTTGTTTTCCCATGCCTCCAACGGGTTGTTTTCCGCCTGCCAACGGGTTGTTTTCCTGCCTTCCAACGGGTTGTTTTCTCCAGCCTCCAATGGGTTGTTTTTTCATCCTCCAACGGGTTGGTTTTCCAGCCTCTCAACATGGTGTTATTCTTCCAGCCTCCACGGGTTGTCTTCCAGCCTCCAACTACACAATAAACCCATGTTGGTCTGTCGCGTTTTTCTGTCTGTTTTTTTGTCACATGATTTTTGGCCACAGTTTTCAAGCATTCATTCTGAAATTTATGTATGTAGGTGACCGGACAAGGACAGCAAAATTTAATTTTGTTGAAAATCCGAATCCTGATCCGGATCTGAGAATTTTTAAAAGTGATTCTTCACCATTGAGAGATTGGGCCAAAAATGATATCTAGCACAATATCTCAAAAGGTTATGGATGAATTCACATAAAACTTGGTGGAAAGGTTGGGAGTGCGACTGTAAACAATTGATTCAATTTTGGTGAAGATCAAAATCCATATCTGGATACGATAATTATTTAATTTTTAACTGGTTCTTCCTCTTTGAGAGATGGGGCCAAAAACGATATTGTATGATATCTCAAAAAGTTGTGGACAGTTTCGGGTGAAACTTGGTGAACATGGTGGGTTTGTGACAAGGGCGAATTGGTTCGATTTTGCTGAAGATCTGCATCCGGATTCGAGGATTTTTCAAGTGATTCTCCACCATTGAGAAATAGGGCCAAAAACGATATATAGCACAATATCTCAACTGGTTATGGATGGATTCTACAGAAACTATGTGTACAGGTTGGGTCTGTGAAAAGGACTAATTGATTTAATTTTGGTGAAGCTTCAAATCTGGATCTGGATATGAGATTTTTTTTAAAAAAAGAAGTGTTTCTTCATCATTGAGAGTTGGGGCCAAAAACTATGTATGGCATGATATCTCGAGTTGTGGATGACTTGTGACAAAACAAGGTGAAAAAGTTTGTTAGGTGACAAGAACAAGCCGATTCGATTCTGGTTAAGGTCTGGATTCAGATCCGACCTATCAGTGGGATACAAAATTGATACTGTTCAGCCTGGCAGAGGTATGCGCTCGACCGAGTGCCATTCTGTTTAACCAGGAGTCACTCTATGAGTGATATTTAATTGACAAATTTTTTTTTGCCAAGTATGTTGCTTTATAGTGTTTGTTTGTTTGTCTGTCTTTCTGTCACCTACAGGTCACAATTCCAAACAGATCTTCATGAAACTTTACAAAGTTGTAGAGGTAGTCTCAACTGAGAAGCCTATTGATTTTGAGGTCAAATGTGAAAGGTCATCTTGAGGTCAAATTTCTAAAATCGTCATTTTTCATCCGGTTGACTTGAAATTTGAACCTCGCTGAATTGGAAAACCAACTATTTTTGAGGTCAAAAGGTCAAACTTCTAAAATCATCAAATTTCATTTGAAAAATTGTCAATTTTCATCCGATTGACTTGTTAATAAAACAGCAATTGCATAGTACATAAATGAATTGGGAAACCAACTATTTTTGTGATCAAAAGGTCAAAGGTCAACTCAAGGTCAAACTTCTAAAAATCAATTTTCAAAAGAAAAAACGTCAATTTACAACTTATTAACTTGAAAGTTCAACAGGATTTGCAAAGTCCGTCACTGAATTGGGAAAGCAACTATTTTTGAAGTCAAAGGTCAACTCAAGGTCAAACTTCAAAAATAATCAATTTCAATCTGAAAAATAATCAATTTTCATCTGATTGACCTGAACTTTGATTAATATTGTGAATTTTAATATTAATGAAATGGACAATTTGATGTATCCATGGCTACCTTTGGAAAGGGAGTGGATTTTGCTAGTATCGTGCTCTGCACGACGTCTTTTTCTTGTTTGCCTGTTTGTCACATGATTTTTGGCCACAGTTTTCAAGCAATCATTTTGAAATTTTTTGTGTGTGTAGGTTTGCAATGTACCCACTGATTCGTAACTATGATGAACAGCTTGTTCCAAGTTGTGGAATGTTCCAAGTCAAGTTAAGGTTGAGCAGGCCAAAAAAAGCATGGCAGCTTCAGAACCCAGCAAGATTACCAAGAAAACGCCTAAAGACTCCAGACAGCGAGGTGGCCGAGGATCGCCTGATGAAGGATATAATTACAAAAGGCTGTTAATCATCTTCAAAAGGGGTGGTGTAATTAACCAAACACCAAATTTTCACTCTTCTTGGAGTTATCTTCATATGCATGCAAAGTTTCAGGCTGCTCTGTTTTATGGTTTTGGAGTTACGGAGCGCGCACACACACACGCGTGCGCACACACACACACACACCCATCCTTTTATTAATATAGACTACCAAATACAACCTGTAGCTTCACTGATGGGGACACTAAAGGGGTGGGGGGGATGAAAGAGGAGGGAGATAGAGATAGAGATAGAGGGCAAGTGTAGGGTGAGAGGGAGAGAGAAGACAGAGAGGATGAAGAGGAGGGAACTTGGGGGAGGTGAGGAGCGCTACCTCGCCAAACATATGCAATTCACTGCGAGAGGGAGGGGGGTGAGAGAGAGAGCGAGACAGAGAGACAGATACAGAGAGAGAGAGAGAGAGAGAAGAGCAGAGAGAAGAGAGAGAGAGAGAGAGAGAGAGAGAGAGAGAGAGAGAGAGGAGAGAGAAGAGAGAGAGACAGACAAAGACAGAGAGACAAGAAGACAGAGAGACAGGACAGACAGAGAGAGACAGAGAGACGAACATCGAGACAGAGAGAGTACAGAAGAGAGACAGAAGACAGAGCAAGACAGAGACACAGACAGAGAGAGACACAGACACAGAGAGACAGAGACAGAAAGAGAGAGAGAGAACAACAGACAGACAGACAGGCAGGCAGAGACAGCGAGAGAGCGACAGAGGTGGGAGGAGAGGGCTGCATTATTTTAGGAGGGGGAGCGAGGAAGGGACAGTGAGAGAGGAGGGTGTGGGGGAGGAGGAAAAAAAAAAGACAGGTGAGGGGTGAGGGTGGATGAGGATGGAGGTGGGGTGAGGGGTGGAGTGGGTTAGCAAAGAGAATGTTATGGGACACTTAATGACCGAACACGAAATAAAAAACCTCATGTCAGAAGACCTGCACACACAACGACAGACAGCATTTGTAAGTAATCCACTGGCACATCTGCAAAAACTTTGATATTCCAGTTCCAGAAAATATGTGGGAAAATGAGACCAAAATCACTGAAAACATTGAAGTCCGCTCACATACAACCTAATGATCATACCAGGCATGAACATCAAAAACAAAGCATTGCGACCAGATATCATACTGAAGTACAAAGAAAAGAGAAGAAGGTATTGCTAAGTGAGTGTGAATACCAGTGATATTTGACCAACGATGCAGAAATCAAGAAAGTGACCAAATACCAAGACCTCAATCATGAAGTGAAAAGATCCTGGAAGCTGAAGAATGCCAAAGTTGAACAATGATAGTTGGAGCTCCGAAATGATGACAAAGAACCTCACAGAGATAGTAAAAACCATCCCTGGAATATTACTCAAACAAACTACAGTTGGAAGCTGTCCGGGGCTCAGTAACAGTCCTGAAGAGAGCCTTGGCAAAAAAACTTTGAAAACAGAAAACTTCACAGCTTGGTCCATGAATCGTGACTCCTTACTGAAACGATGGTGGATACTTTGAGCCAGCTCTCAGGACTCAATTCCATTCTGAAACTCACAAATGTAGATACCACTCAACGAGACACAACACACACACACACACACGACGGTGGATAGTTCGAGACCTCGGAGGGATCTGTTCCACCTTCTGAAACCGGCATACACCAAAAAAAAAAAATAATTATAATAATTTTTAAAAATTCACAGCTTGGTCTGTGAAATTTGACCCCTTACCGAAATGAAAGTGGATACTTTTGGCCGCCCTGGGCGGACTCCATTCCACATGATGAAACCCCAAATGTGTACACACACACACACACACACACACACACACACACACACACAACAAAATAATAATAATAATAATAATAAAACAAAATAAACTTCACAGCTTGGTCTGTGAATCGTGACCCCTTACCGGAATGTAGGTGGATACTGTTGCGGCCGGAAGTCCGTGGCGAGAACGACACTAGGTTGGGAAAGTTACGTCGTTCTCAGCGGACTCTCCGGAATTGTAGGCCATCGCTTGTGCGCTGTTGCCCCCAATGCTACCTCTGGGTTTGGCTGAGGGAAAGATCTCCCTCACAGGTGTTGTCCTGAGCCACGGATTCTTCTAATATTATCTCAGAACCCAACCTGTACCAGGTGTCTTGGTCCGCCATGGTTCGTACCGAGAATTAAATAAAATTTTACTGCTGCTCTTAATTTCGGAGGGCAGGGGGGGGGTTGCAAGCGCACCCCAGTCGAATCCCGTAAATTTCTCTATGGAGGCGGAGGGTTTGAGTCCGCTCCTGACTACCAAACTGTTACGGGCCGGGGTGCCGTGCACGAAACGACCACTAGGTGGGAAAGTTACGTCGATTCCCACCTGACTCTCCGGAATTGTAGGCCATCGCTCACGGAAATTCCGTGAGGAGGTGGGTCGCTTAACCGACCTGGCACGCCAAATACCTCCACCGCGTAGCGTAGTGGTCTTTTTGTCTGAACCAATTACCTAATTAACCAAGCGTGTTGTCTACCGGGAACCACGCCCTCAGTATGCCTGCCCGATCCGGATCACTTCAACCAACTACCAACCACCTTTCCGGATCGGATGCAGGCCGAGCGGAACTACCAAGGACGTACCGGCTAGAATGAACAGAATATCGGGTATAAAGACCCGGCTAACCTCAGATCAAACCATGCTGGACCAATGAATGAAAAGACAGAAACGAACTGGGAACATTTCTTCAATAATTTCTTTACAAGCACTTACAAAAGAAAGACACAGAGCAGACTTATGCGGGAATACAACAGGCAGATTTACAATGATCAACTAAAAACACTTCTGCAGTTCTACTTAAAGACGGCGCCACGCACTCAGAATGCACACTCAGACAAAAATAAACCCAGATGTTTGCAAACAGCCAGAGAGGGAGGTGAGCCGAGATCGCAGTTCTCTCGGTACCTGACGTTGGAGGGAAGGGATGCTCCGTGGTGCGGCACCTGCCAATGGTCGTGCGGCTCGGTCCACGGCCGGCCCGCGTGGAGACCGTGTCTGCGAAGGAGCCTGGTCGAGTAGAGCGGAGTCCGAGGCGGGATCAGGGTTTCCAGCTTACTCCCAAGACGACTCACTTTCCAGCTCACTCGCTCTCCCTCTCCAGCACTCCAGACTACGAATCCTCCGACCCTCTCAGCACTCTACCCTGAGGATGGTGTCGTAATTTTTAGATCTCCCTCAGTGGGGAGGGGCCTTGTGAAGCGACGTCACTGTTCGCCCTGAATTGGACGGGCCCTTTCTGGTAAGGTTTCGGCCATACCGGGAAGCCCGCCCACTCCGCGTGTCCCGATTCGCCAAAAAGGTCTACACAAAGATTTTGCCTCCAAACGCGGAAGAAGGTACTGTGGTTCATACTGGGGGGAGAAATGATTTATAAACCTAACTAAAAGCCATCGCAACGCACCCCTTTTGCTTTCCCACTACACACAAGGAGGGTTCTATCTACACATATACTTAATGGAATAACTGACTTCGGGACAACTGTATGTTTGTATGCATACGGTTCCTAGAACCGCTAACAATACTTCAAGCGCGCTCTGGGAGGACTTCATTCCACATTCTGAAACCCCTTATGTAGACACATAAACACACACAACACACTTGAGGCCTGGCAGGTCTCTGTTTCACCTCCTGATGAACCCCACCTACATGTGGAGATAGCAGGAAACAACAGCAACTCCCACATATGTGCGTGCGCACACGGCCGATGTTGGCAATTTTTCGGGAATTGGCAATGTGGAATCAGTCTGATTACTGGCTACAGTACGTACTGTATACAACCCAAAACCTTGAGTCGCTTTCACAAAAAAACAACGTTATATTTATGGAGACGTTTCAAGGACATGATACAAACAATATTCTTTTTTAACAACTGGCGTGTGATGGGTGGAAAAAAATTGGCTAGTTAATTTAGAAAACACGTCAAGACTGCAAACAGCTTTTGCTATGAAACTCACAAAGGGAAACATATAACCTTTGAAAAGCAAATACGAGAACCAAATGCTTTAGAAACAGCACAAAATAAAGGGAAACTGATAGAACCTCCATAAGATACGGGACGAAACTCCATTACGGCACCCGTAACAGGCATGGCATGTCCACAAACCACAGAGAATCTGTACGCATTAATTGGAGACAAAAACAACAACTACTCATTGGACACTTAAAAAAGAAAAAAATCCATTGGAAACAAAAACAATCAGTTATTAAAAAATAAAAATTAAAAAAACTGTTCAGACTAAAAACATCCCATGGCAGCACAAAAATCCCATAAAAGATTAAAGCACTCAAGACAGACCAATAAACATCCCGTAAAAGACTAAAAACATCCCATTCAGGCTATAAAACATTCATTATCGTATTTGCAAAAGTAATACAAGTACGACAGCAAAAAGCATTTAGAATAAAAAGAAGACATTTAAAACGTATATATACAATATTGCGAACCATGGTGTCTGTTCGTGATGTGCTCGTTTACTGTGGCCATTTCCCACGCTGGTTGAAAAGCTACACACACAGGCAAAGCTCAACATTCACTTTTGAAATGACGGAAGAACAGCCATGAATAATGTTGATGCCAAATTATATTTCGCAAGCAACATATTCTACACTAGATTGTTAAGAAGTAATCATACTATCATTCACATTTCAAAATGTGAATGCAACTTAAAGATAAAAATGTTAAAATAGATTTAATACAGATCTTCATGGAGTAACACACAATTTAAAATAGCTACATTTTGCTCTCTTTTTTTATACAAATCCAACCTCTGCTGCCTGATGTTGCACACACCAATTTGCGGTGGTGGTAAAGTAGCTCAAAACTTTGAACCAAGATTGCAACACAATTAACTTTTTTTAAATCCATGAAATAATTTAAATTGATACATTAGCTTTAACTTTTTCCCGCCTCTGAGGACACGTACTTTTGCGATATTCCAGATGGCATGACAAATTGAATTTGTGTTTAATTACCATTTTGCAGAGGATGATACAAATACTCTAAAATGGGTATGACAAATTTATTTAATTAATTCGTAAGGAGATTTGATTTATGAGATAGTTTTTGAATGCACTGTACCTGTATATTGTGTACATAAATAATGTGTACCTGTTCATTACACCAACAACAAAAAAGTACAACAGCTCAGTTTTCCTTTGTTGCAAACAATATAGTGTATGAGGATGGCCACTGGGTTGAGTGGTTAAAGACTTGTTTCTTTCTTCACTGACTGCTGCGGTTTGATTCCCGTAGCTGCTCAGTCTCGCTAAGCAGCTCGCACTTGGCGAGCATGACGAGACTCAACACGAGTTGAATGAGACCTTTATACTGCAGTACATTGAAATAAGGGCTAGTTTACGGGATTATAACTGTCATGACAAAACTATGTTTCATCGTCCATGAGGCAGAAGCATCAGAAGCAACCATGACTGTTTCTCCAAATGCCATGTGGTGTGGCCATACCGAGATGTTTGACTTATATTTCTGAAATAGAAGTGATTTACAAAACACACATGGTAATTTATCACAACAAAAAAAGTCACCTGCCCTCTACTGAATGGTGGCTATTTCTAAGAGTCAAAATTACGATATATGTACTACCCTCCATTCCAATGACATGAGACGTACATATTATTATATTCCACAAAAACATATTCTATGAGTCACATTCCTTGGTTATAAGTACAAGTACTGCTTAAAGGAATTCTTATGCTGGTAGATAAACATCGTTTTGCCTTAGAGGAGCAGCAACCCCACAAAAAGGTTTTCCATGTACAAAGCTCACACAATGGCTAGCAGCTGTTGAAAATGGAAAAGATAAAATGGATTCCATTTGTAATCAATCCATTATGAAAACCACGACAGCAAAAAATCTGAGAACAGAGGAAAGATTTTTTTTCGGGAAACAGGGAGGTAGGTTCCAGAGTGTTAGCCATAATTTCAGGTGCGATTGAAATATGACTTTCAACCCAGTTAATCCTGCCTTGCTTAGTGTTTCTGTCCAATAATCACTTGAGTGATTAACCCTTTGTAGAACCTTGCTTGGTCAGTTCCTGAGAACGTCTATCCAACCTGTCTTTGCCGCTCAAAAAGAAGACCTGCTCTCACACAGTCAGCTGCTGAGATGGCATTCTCCATCATGTAACATTTCTCAGATGCTCTTCGTCTGAAAGGTCATTTTAGTTTGCTTAGAGATATCTAATATATCTGGAGTCTTGGCTTACAATATGGTTCTTAACGATTCTATTGCATGCCTTGTATCTTTCGCCTTGGCACTGAAGTCCTGGACATGCCGCTTGCTCACTTTGTGGCTTATTAGTTGTCTCTTTTCAGGTCTTAGTCTGTCTCAACCCGAATTCTCTATTTTTGGAGGGATACTCTCTGACATTCACTCCTCTAGAGTGGAACACAATGATTTGAACATGAGAATCATTTTAGCTCACAGAGTTTAATCAACTTTCTATCTGCTTTGTGAATCAATTTATCCTCTATTCTATTGCACATAGCACATGGCTGCTGAATATTTGAATCATTGCTGGGTGTGGGTTGCAACGCTAATGCAGTGCCCCCTGTAGGTTAAAGCAGGAATTTGTAATTTGTTTTGATGCCGGCGATAACTCACTCACTCTTGGCAAAGGACACCATACTCGGATCTCGAACATCCACCAACCAATGCTAGAAGACGGTAAAATGCAGTTTCACGCTCATCCGAGGGACCGGTGCAAACAATGATGTCTCACTGTTTGTGGAAAAAAAACAGGATGACAATTACATCTGGGAAAGGAATCTACCCCAGGCTAGATAGCGCAAAGGAGAGTGTGCACACAACTAGGCTATCCTGCCATGTGAATGACGAAATAAAACAACTCGCAAGGTCTTATAAGGTAAATATTTCTCGCTCCTCCACAAGCCTCGACTTTGTATACAATATATATATATATATTTGGGTTGTTAATGCTGCATTATATTTTACAAATATGACTAATAAATGCCAATTCACTTCCTTAATAAATACAATGAATGTTTGATATTTTTGATTTGAAGGTACAATAAATATTGTGATATTTATCACAACATTATTTTATCACAACACCCTATGCTCTCCCCCAAGATTACTCTAATCATCTGTTGAATTCACCAATAACTTGAATTGCTGAATTTAATATGTTAATCCTGCAAACAGAACCCCACACTTAAAGCAGGAGATGTTGTTAACAATCTCGGTTTAATAATGCACTTTGACAGCTGTGTAGGTAAAAGTAGGTTTTAACAATACCACACATACTAATCGTGATATCAATAATTATATCACAGCTGGCCGATTAACCATCATATTGTTATGATGTGGTGTGCAGTATAATTGGTAGCCTCAACTTCTAGAATTCTCCAATAAACTTCATTGAGCTTTGACATATGTTCATTGAACAACTGTTACCATCTAACGAGAGCAGTAAAAACTATTTTCTCTATAGATATCTAACTCTTTTGCAAGGCTCGGTTTCAAACCTGGTGATCCATACACAGAATGATTGATGGGAATGCGAGGGGAAACATTATGTTGCACCATAAAAAGCATTTGACTTTCAAAGAAGGAATTGAGGGCAGTTAACATTTGGTTTACAAAATGTGAAATATAACGGTCTGATACCCAAGTCAATAAAGGCACATTGAAGCATATGAATATAGAACATGGGAATTACTCACAAGTGACATTTTGAAGCTGAAATAGGGTTTAGGGTTTGGGAAAGAAATGTGGTTTTACTGACCATAGTCGTGGAAGAAATTTGAACAAACAACAACACAAGTATAACTGTTGTGATATGGCTCATGCTTATGACAATATACAGTAACTGTCATGACAAAACGTGTCGGCATATTTAGCACTAATCTGAACCATTGGCTCATGATGTTGGATCTCAGGTTCAAATCCCTATCAATATACATTATGTAGTTGTTCAGCCAAACACACACACACACACCACACACACACAACACACACACACACACACACCACAGCTGACTCTGCTCGTGAGATCTGTGCCCTGCTGCCTTGTCAAGTTAGGGGGTTGATTTGTATTTATTAACGAGCTTCGCATGGTCACGAGCAAAGGATTTGCAGTTTGTCCTCCTGATGAACTCGTAACAAGATGAAATCTGGATTGGCAGCTATGCTTCATTTATTTGTGACCATAAGGGCATAATCTCAGTCTGCAAAGACCTGAGTTCCGGCACGGACGCCATCCTAGTTGTCGGTGATGTGTGTCAGAATAATTTTTGTGCATAATGTCAGTGTCATGTCACATCTCCTTTTGTGAATTCATTATACCTGACTGCAAATCTAACTGGTGATCAGCAGGGCAGAGAAAATGTTTGTGGCAGATGACATTTGTTGCGAACATATAATGCAGCAAGTGCTGTGATGGGACACGATTTCTGTCCTGCTGCCTCGTTAACTTAGGGGTGCGATTTCACGGGGGGGGGGGGCATGGAATGGGTGGTCTTTCTCTGGATCTTTTTTTTATCCCTGGCACTGCACTTGAAATTGCTATCCTTTATCCCCCCCCCCCACACTCTCACCCCATCAAGAAGATTTTGTATTGATGGTGATTTAATTCGTGAAATTTTAACGACTGACATTTAAAAATGATAAATACGCTGCATCCTTTTTGAGCACGAAATTATTTTCAAAAGCTTGTTCTAACCACACAAACAGTCTTAGATCAGCAGGACGTCATGGTAAACATGATTTGTTGACATGATTTGAAAACAGTGTTAGAAATGTATTATTGATATATTAATGTTATTTCACCGAAATAAGTCAGGGAGTGGGTCCTGGTGTCTGTCTGTAAACATTAGACGAAAACATATTCTCCTCATAAAACTACCTGACCGATATGGACCAAATTTGGTAAGATGCATCAGGACAGCAAGGTCTCATGGGGTTGTGCTCCCATCCGGATCCGTCCATTTCATAGTGGTGTAAGGGTTTTGCCCCAAATATTGTATTTCCTTCAAAAATCTTCTCCTCACAAACCGGAAACTGTATCCAAACCAAACTGACCATGCGGTATCGTGACCATGCCCTCACCCTCACCTTAAGTTGTGCTCCTCATGGCGTATTCTATGCTGGACAGGGGGCCACGGCCTCCCTCCGACAACCCACATCGTCACTAAACAACATTTTCCTCACAAACTACAACACCGATATGGATCAAATTTGGTACGATACATCAGAACAGAAGGTCTCATCGGGTTATGCTCCCCCTCTGGATCCACCCTCTATAAGAGGCTGAAAAGGAGGGTTTCGCCTCAAATTGAGGTAATTACCATTATTCACTAAAACATATTAGGTGAAGGAATGTTTCACCCCTTTCTGTCTGTCTGTGTTGGTTTGTCTGTTTACAGGATATCTCAAAAAGTTGTGAACGGAACCAGATGAAATTTCGTGGACAGGTTGGGAGTGTAACAAGGACGAACGATGAAGATTTTGATGAAGATCCAGATCCAGATCCAATGACTAGAATTTTTTAAGTGATTCTTTACCATTGAGAGATAGGGCTAAACAATATATTGCACTATATCTCAAAAAGTTGTCGACGGATTCTGGATGAAACTTGGTGAACATGTTGGGTGTTGACAAAGAAAAATTGATTCGATTTCGGTGAAGATCCAGATTGGGATCCAGATCTGATAATTTTTTTAGTGATTATTCACCATTGAGAGATAGGGCTAAACCGATATATAGCATGCATCTCAAAACGTCTGGATTGATTCGGACAAAACTTGGACATGTTGGGAATGTGACCATGGCAATTGATTCGATGTGGTGAGATCCGAATCCGGATCAGACTACGAGAATTTTAGTCATTTTTTACCTTTAGAGATAGGGCTCAAAAACGATATCGAACATGATATCTCAAAAATGTATTGGGCCCGATATGTTTCTCATGAATCAGGTATTATGGGCGGAGTATGCGCTCTACCGAGTGCCCTTCTGTCTATTTATAAAACTCTCAGAAACCGACGGCCAGATGCAGATCAAACTCTTCATGAAACATAAGGACCATGGCGTTATTTCAAGTTGTGCTCCCCATTAACGTACCACTTCAGGAAGGGGGGGGGGGCAAGGCCCTCACCTAATCCCTCATTTTCACCCTGCCTGTTGGGAAATAACCGTAATCACAAATGGCTATTTTTTAATTGTCATGTGACTTTTAGGCTTTATGTCCCATTGTTATGTATAGCTTGTAGTTTGTAAAAGTCAGGAATAAAAAAAAACAATGAAGTTTGTCAATTTTATTCTCCCACTGGAAGTTACAAATCGCACCCTGGTTCCATATATTCCCTTTCTGACAGGTGTTGATGTCACACATCAAATGAGCAATTTTTGGAGTGTATATTGGTACAAACGGGAAATCAGTGCAACTATTTCGTGAACAGATATCACAGTGGGTGGCAGCTGGTTACCTTGAAAACCTCCTGCCATTCCACCAGCTAAGATTTCCTCGGGTGAAATTATGGAAACTCGGTTAGGAAACCGCTTTCGCACTTTTGACATGACCACCGGACAAGATCACTGAAGTTCTTTCCATGCCAAACCGAACACCTCCATGCACATACCCCTCCCACATCGATTCTTCATCCCCAACCACGGATCTGATACCCTGCCTGTTGGGGAAATAACCGTCAATCACAAATGGGCTATTTTTTAATTGTCATGTGACTTTTAAGCTTTATGTCCCCATTGTTATGTATAGCTTGTAGTTTGTAAAAGTTCTCTATACTCCCCATAGCTTTGTTTCGGCAATTTCCATTCAGTATTTATCACAGCATTTCATTCTGGTTTCCCATTCAATGATCAGTAGTTTCAGTTTCACTTTCCAACATTAGTTTCACTTTGCAATATCAGTTTTGAATCATCATTGAAACTTGTGATGTGATGCAAATGGTGCACAGAAAAAAAAAGTCATCAAAAAACGATTTTCGGGGGGGAATTTTTTTCCTGATTCTCTAAGGCATCTAAAAGAGTCTAATGTGTCTTAGAGTTTTGCCATAAAGATGTCTAAAGGGTCTAAAGGTGAAAGAGCAAACGGGGGCTATAAAATATCCAAAGGGTCTAAAAAGCTCAATAGATCTGAAAAGTGTCGAAGGATCAAAGAAGTCGAGAGGTCTCAAAAGGGTCAAAATGGGTATGAGGGTCTAAAAAAGGTTTAAAGGTCGAAAGGAATCTAAAGGGTCTTACAAGGGTCTAAATGGGTATGAAGGGGTTTAAAGTGTCTTTAATCCTAGATAGGTGTGCAAGGTCGCGCCACCCAACACGAAACCTCATCCCCACCCCGGTTTGCCGCACATCAGACCGATGCCTTACTCTCAGTACCTTCAGCGTGTGGCCAGCCATCAGTGAAGCATGTGCCTCGTCTGCTCCTCCAGTACTTCTTGGATACACGCCGAGTTGGAGTGGAGACTACCCATCTCCACCTTGCGTATATGAATAAGGTTATATACATCGTATGCTTGGGTCATTCACTATGGGAACACATGCAACAAGACATCAGGCGATGGATGAACTGGCACAAGTTCATGAGTGATCTAGGAGGTAAACTTGTTCGACCGTGGGCCGAAAAGCGTCTCCATCAGGAAGGTATGAACAAACAGTGTGAAGGCTACCATTAGGAGGTCTTCAACATCAATTCCCCTTCATACCAATCGCTGCTGCTGAATTTTTACAAATGCAGAAGTGTTGTGGCAAGTGCAGCAGAAAAAAAAAATAAAAAAGATAGAAAACCAAAACTGTGTGCAGCATGTGCAATAAGCCGGTTTGTAGTTACCATTCATTTGTGACGTGCTTGGACTGTAATAGAACGAGTAACATAATCTGACCTGTGAAGTGTCTGTGAAGTTGGATCATGCCAACTCATAATTTATGGGAAACGTGTGTTTTCAGTAGTCTTGTAACATGCATTTTCTATTTGCCATTTTTCACCAAAATAATATCCTCACAAATTCCATGACCTGACCTGAATAAGCTACAGGCCCTATGATGCTCATTCTTTTTCCTAGGTACTTGTATCCATTTTCTCTGCTGTGTATGAATTTGCATGGAATGTGTCAATAACTATTTCTGCAGAAAATGTAAAGACGGTCACTTTTTTTTCCAAAATTAAATTTACATTTACCACGTAACATACTTGTTGATGTTTGAGATTTAAAAAACAGAAAAACCTGCAGAAAAGGCTAATAATATAAGATGGCATGCACCAATTTGATCTATCAATCTCTAAAAATGTTTTTTTTTTTAAAGGTTTTTTTTACAAGGCTGGTACACATCCTAGTCCACTAATTAAACTGCCGCTCAGGGGAACACCTATCTAGGGTTAAAGGGTCTAAGGCATCTAATGGTGTAAAGGTCGAATGGAAGAGGATTATTAAGGGGTTAAGGTCAAAAGGTCGTTTATAAAGGATTGAAGGGGTGGTAAAGGCGTCTAAGCCCTAGGGGTCTAAAGAGTTGAAGTGGGTATAAAGGGTCTAATGTGTCTTTAAAGCATCTGGGGTCTAAGGGGTGTGAGGGTATAAAGGGTCTTTAACAGTCTAAGCGGTATAAGGTGCAAAGTGTCTGTTATGCCTAAAAGGCTGAAAGTTGCCATTACAATAGTATGTAACTTGATTAAAAGATGCAAGCATGTGCTCCTCATAGTTATGCTCCTCATAGCGGACATAGAGGATCCTCATGCTCCTCATAGCATCCTCATAGAGGGAGCTCCTCATGCTCCTCCTCCTCATGTGCTCCTCATAGTGGACAAGCAAGTCTGCATAGCATGTGCTCCTCATCCTCCTCCTCATACACTCAGGTCAATAATACGTAATTAACAGACGTAGTCACGTTCAAAAAGTACATACATAATAGACTTACTAAAGTAAAAGGTTGGTGGTTTACACCATGTATCTGTGGCTCTTTGAAAGAGCTATTTATATTTTTTATACTTTAAAAAATATAACTAAGCAAAAGAAAAAGAAACAAGCCGGCAGGCGGCGATGGTGTCGCCGAGCATGGAAACTATAAGATATAGAGCAAAATGCGATGTCATATATCTCTCTTT
>CM068955.1:74715080-74733449 GCA_035128595.1 Eptatretus atami | reverse complement strand
GGGAACATTTCTTCAATAATTTCTTTACAAGCACTTACAAAAGAAAGACACAGAGCAGACTTATGCGGGAATACAACAGGCAAGATTTACAATGATCAACTAAAAACACTTCTGCAGTTCTACTTAAAGACGGCGCCACGCACTCAGATGCACACTCAGACAAAAATAAACCCAGATGTTTGCAAACAGCCAGAGAGGGAGGTGAGCCGAGATCGCAGTTCTCTCGGGTACCTCTTGGAGGGAAGGGATGCTCCGTGGTGCGGCACCTGCCAATGGTCGTGCGGCTCGGTCCACGGCCCCGCCGTGGAGACCGTGTCTGCGAAGGAGCCTGTCGAGTAGCGGAGTCCGAGGCGGGATCAGGTTTCCAGCTTACTCCCAAGACGACTCACTTTCCAGCTCACTCGCTCTCCCTCTCAGCACTCCAGACTACGAATCCTCCGACCCTCTCAGCACTCTACCCTGAGGATGGTGTCGTAATTTTTAGATCTCCCTCAGTGGGGAGGGGCCTTGGTGAAGCTGACGTCACTGTTCGCCCTGATTGGACGGGCCCTTTCTGGGTAAGGTTTCGGCCATACCGGGAAGCCCGCCCACTCCGCGTGTCCCGATTCGCCAAAAAGGTACTACACAAAGATTTTGCCTCCGAAAGCGGGAAGAAGGTACTGTGGTTCATACTGGAGGGGAGAAATGATTTATAAACCTAACTAAAAGCCATCGCAACGCACCCCTTTTGCTTTCCCACTACACACAAGGAGGGGTTCTATCTACACATATACTTAATGGAATAACTGACTTCGGGACAACTGTATGTTTGTATGCATACGGTTCCTAGAACCGTAACAATACTTCAAGCGCGCTCTGGGAGGACTTCATTCCACATTCTGAAACCCCTTATGTAGACACATAAACACACACAACACACTTTGAGGCCTGGCAGGTCTCTGTTTCACCTCCTGATGAACCCCACCTACATGTGGAGATAGCAGGAAACAACAGCAACTCCCACATATGTGCGTGCGCACACGGCCGATGTTGGCAATTTTTCGGGAATTGGCAATGTGGAATCAGTCTGATTACTGGCTACAGTACGTACTGTATACAACCCAAAAACCTTGAGTCGCTTTCACAAAAAAACAACGTTATATTTATGGAGACGTTTCAAGGACATGATTACAAACAATATTCTTTTTAACAACTGCGTGTGATGGGTGGAAAAAAATTGGCTCAGTTAATTTAGAAAACACGTCAAGACTGCAAACAGCTTTTGCTATGAAACTCACAAAGGGAAACATATAACCTTTGAAAAGCAAATACGAGAACCAAATGCTTTAGAAACAGGCACAAAGATAAAGGAAAACCTGATAGAACCTCCATAAGATACGGGACGAAACTGCCATTACGGCACCCGTAACAGGCATGGCATGTCCACAAACCCACAGAGAATCTGTACGCATTAATTGGAGACAAAAAACAACAACTACTCATTGGACACTTAAAAAAAGAAAAAAATCCATTGGAAACAAAAACAATCAGTTATTAAAAAAATAAAAATTAAAAAAACTGTTCAGACTAAAAACATCCCATGGCAGCCAACAAAAATCCCATAAAAGATTAAAGCACTCAAGACAGACCAATAACATCCCGTAAAAGACTAAAAACATCCCATTCAGGCTATAAAACATTCATTATCGTATTTGCAAAAGTAATACAAGTACGACAGCAAAAAGCATTTAGAATAAAAAGAAGACATTTAAAACGTATATATACAATATTGCGAACCATGGTGTCTGTTCGTGAGTGTCTGTTTACTGTGGCCATTTCCCACGCTGCGTTTGAAAAGCTACACACACAGGCAAAGCTCAACATTCACTTTTGAAATGACGGAAGAACAGCCATGAATAATGTTGATGCCAAATTATATTTCGCAAGCAACATATTCTACACTAGATTGTTAAGAAGTAATCATACTATCATTCACATTTCAAAATGTGATGCAACTTAAAGAATAAAAATGTTAAAATAGATTTAATACAGATCTTCATGGAGTAACACACAATTTAAAATAGCTACATTTTGCTCTCTTTTTTATACAAATCCAACCTCTGCTGCCTGATGTTGCACCACCAATTTGCGGTGGGTGGTATAAGTAGCTCAAAACTTTGAAACCAAGATTGCAACACAATTAACTTTTTTAAAGTCCATGAAATAATTTAAATTGATACATTAGCTTAAACTTTTTCCCGCCTCTGAGGACACGTACTTTTGCGATATTCCAGAATGGCTATGACAAATTGAATTTGTGTTTAATTACCATTTTGCAGAGGATGATACAAATACTCTAAAATGGGTATGACAAATTGTATTTTAATTAATTCGTAAGGAGATTTGATTTATGAGATAGTTTTTGAATGCACTGTACCTGTATATTGTGTACATAAATAATGTGTACCTGTTCATTACACCAACAACAAAAAAGTACAACAGCTCAGTTTTCCTTTGTTGCAAACAATATAGTGTATTGAGGATGGCCACTGGGTTGAGTGGTTAAAGACTTGTTTCTTTCTTCACTGACTGCTGCGGTTTGATTCCCGTAGCTGCTCAGTCTCGCTAAGCAGCTCGCACTTGGCGAGCATGACGAGACTCAACACGAGTTGAATGAGACCTTTATACTGCAGTACATTGAAATAAGGGCTAGTTTACGGGATTATAACTGTCATGACAAAACTATGTTTCATCGTCCATGAGGCAGAAGCATCAGAAGCAACCATGACTGTTTCTCCAAATGCCATGTGGTGTGGCCATACCGAGATGTTTGACTTATATTTCTGAAATAGAAGTGATTTACAAAACACACATGGTAATTTATCACAACAAAAAAGTCACCTGCCCTCTACTGAATGGTGGCTATTTCTAAAGAGTCAAAATTACGATATATGTACTACCCCTCCATTCCAATGACATGAGACGTACATATATTATATTTCCACAAAAACATATTCTATGAGTCACATTCCTTGGGTTATAAGTACAAGTACTGCTTTAAAGGAATTCTTATGCTGGTAGATAAACATCGTTTTGCCTTAGAGGAGCAGCAACCCCACAAAAAGGTTTTCCATGTACAAAGCTCACACAATGGCTAGCAGCTGTTGAAAATGGAAAAGATAAAATGGATTCCATTTGTAATTCAATCCATTATGAAAACCACGACAGCAAAAAATCTGAGAAACAGAAGGAAAGATTTTTTTTCGGGAAACAGGGAGGTAGGTTCCAGAGTGTTAGCCATAATTTCAGGTTGCGATTGAAATATGACTTTCAACCCAGTTAATCCTGCCTTGCTTAGTGTTTCTGTCCAATAATCACATTGAGTGATTAACCCTTTGTAGAACCTTGCTTGGTCAGTTCCTGAGAACGTCTATCCAACCTGTCTTTGCCGCGTCAAAAAGAAGACCTGCTCTCACACAGTCAGCTGCTGAGATGGCATTCTCCATCATGTAACATTTCTCAGATGCTCTTCGTCTGAAAGGTCATTTTAGTTTGCTTAGAGATATCTAATATATCTGGAGTCTTGGCTTACAATATGGTTCTTAACGATTCTATTGCATGCCTTGTATCTTTCGCCTTGGCACTGAAGTCCTGGACATGCCGCTTGCTCACTTTGTGGCTTATTAGTTGTCTCTTTTCAGGTCTTAGTCTGTCTCAACCCGAATTCTCATTTTTGGAGGGATACTCTCTGACATTCACTCCTCTAGAGTGGAACACAATGATTTGAACATGAGAATCATTTTAGCTCACAGAGTTTAATCCAACTGTTCTATCTGCTTTGTGAATCAATTTATCCTCTATTCTATTGCACATAGCACATGGCTGCTGAATATTTGAATCATTGCTGGGTGTGCGGTTGCAACGCTAATGCAGTGCCCCCTGTAGGTTAAAGCAGGAATTTGTAATTTGTTTTTGATGCCGGCGATAACTCACTCACTCTTGGCAAAGGACACCATACTCGGATCTCGAACATCCACCAACCAATGCTAGAAGACGGTAAAATGCAGTTTCACGTCCATCCGAGGGACCGTGCAAACAATGATGTCTCACTGTTTGTGGAAAAAAAACAGGATGACAATTTACATCTGGGAAAGGAATCTACCCCAGGCTAGATAGCGCAAAGGAGAGTGTGCACACATCTAGGCTATCCTGCCATGTGAATGACGAAAATAAAACAACTCGCAAGGTCTTATAAAGGTAAATATTTCTCGCTCCTCCACAAGCCTCGACTTTGTATACAATATATATATATATATATTTGGGTTGTTAATGCTGCATTATATTTTACAAAATATGACTAATAAATGCCAATTCACTTCCTTAATAAAATACAATGAATGTTTGATATTTTTGATTTGAAGGTACAATAAATATTGTGATATTTATCACAACATTATTTTATCACAACACCCCTATGTCTCTCCCCCAAGATTACTCTAATCATCTGTTGAATTCACCAATAACTTGAATTGCTGAATTTAATATGTTAATCCTGCAAACAGAACCCCACACTTAAAGCAGGAGATGTGTTAACAATCTCGGTTTTAATAATGCACTTTGAGACAGCTGTGTAGGTAAAAGTAGGTTTTAACAATACCACACATACTAATCGTGATATCAATAATTATATCACAGCTGGCCGATTAAACCATCATATTGTTATGATGATGGTGTGGCAGTATAATTGGTAGCCTCAACTTCTAGAATTCTCCAATAAACTTTCATGAGCTTTGACATATGTTCATTGAACAACTGTTACCATCTAACGGAGCAGTAAAAACTATTTTCTCTATAGATATCTAACTCTTTTGCAAGTGCTCGATGTTCAAACCTGGTGATCCATACACAGAATGATTGATGGGAATGCGAGTGGGAAACATTATGTTGCACCATAAAAAGCATTTGACTTTCAAAGAAGGGAATTGAGGGCAGTTAACATTTGGTTTACAAAATGTGAAATATAACGGTCTGATACCCAAGTCAATAAAGGCACATTGAAGCATATGAATATAGAACATGGGAATTACTCACAAGTGACATTTTGAAGCTGAAATAGGGTTTAGGGTTTGGGAAAGAAATGGTGGTTTTACTGACCATAGTCGTGGAAGAAATTTGAACAAACAACAACACGAAGTATAACTGTTGTGATATGGCTCATGCTTATGACAATATACAGTAACTGTCATGACAAACGTGTCGGCATATTTAGCACTAATCTGAACCATTGGCTCATGATGTGTGGATCTCAGGTTCAAATCCCTATCAATATACATTATGTAGTTGTTCAGACACACACACACACACACACACACACACACCACAGCTGACTCTGCTCGTGAGATCTGTGCCCTGCTGCCTTGTCAAGTTAGGGGGGGTTGATTTGTATTTATTAACGAGCTTCGCATGGTCACGAGCAAAGGATTTGCAGTTTGTCCTCCTGATGAACTCGTAACAAGGATGAAATCTGGATTGGCAGCTATGCTTTCATTTATTTGTGACCATAAGGGCATAAATCTCAGTCTGCAAAGACCTGAGTTCCGCACGGACGCCATCCTAGTTTGTCGGTGATGTGTCAGAATAATTTTTGTGCATAATGTCAGTGTCATGTCACATCTTCCTTTTGTTGAATTCATTATACCTGACTGCAAATCTAACTGGTGATCAGCAGGGCAGAGAAAATGTGTTGTGGCAGATGACATTTGTTGCGAACATATAATGCAGCAAGTGCTGTGATGGGACACGATTTCTGTCCTGCTGCCTCGTTAACTTAGGGGGTGCGATTTCACGGGGGGGGGGGCATGGAATGGGTGGTCTTTCTCTGGATCTTTTTTTTTATCCCTGGCACTGCACTTGAAATTGCTATCCTTTATCCCCCCCCCCCACACTCTCACCACGCATCAAGAAGATTTTGTATTGATGGTGATTTAATTCGTGAAATTTTAACGACTGACATTTAAAAATGATAAATACGCTGCATCCTTTTTGAGCACGAAATTATTTTCAAAAGCTTGTTCTAACCACACAAACAGTCTTAGATCAGCAGGACGTCATGGTAAACATGATTTGTTGACATGATTTGAAACAGTGTTAGAAATGTATTATTGATATATTAATGTTATTTCACCGAAATAAGTTCAGGGAGTGGGTCCTGGTGTCTGTCTGTAAACATTAGACGAAAACATATTCTCCTCATAAACTACCTGACCGATATGGACCAAATTTGGTAAGATGCATCAGGACAGCAAGGTCTCATGGGGTTGTGCTCCCCATCCGGATCCGTCCATTTCAAGTGGGTGTAAGGGTTTTTGCCCCAAATATTGGTATTTCCTTCAAAAATCTTCTCCTCACAAACCGGAAACTGTATCCAAACCAAACTGACCATGCGGTATCGTGACCATGCCCTCACCCTCACCTTAAGTTGTGCTCCTCATGGCTGTATCTATGCTGGACAGGGGGCCACGGCCTCCCTCCGACAATCCCACATCGTCACTAAAACACATTTTCCTCACAAACTACAACACCGATATGGATCAAATTTGGTACGATACATCAGAACAGGAAGGTCTCATCGGGTTATGCTCCCCATCTGGATCCACCCTCTATAAGAGGCTGAAAAGGAGGGTTTCGCCTCAAATTGAGGTAATTACCATTATTCACTAAAACATATTAGGTGAAGGGAATGTTTTCACCCCTTTCTGTCTGTCTGGTTTGGTTTGTCTGTTTACAGGATATCTCAAAAAGTTGTGAACGGAACCAGATGAAATTTCGTGGACAGGTTGGGAGTGTAACAAGGACGAACCGATGAAGATTTTGATGAAGATCCAGATCCAGATCCAATGACTAGAATTTTTTAAGTGATTCTTTACCATTGAGAGATAGGGCTAAACCAATATATTGCACTATATCTCAAAAAGTTGTCGACGGATTCGGATGAAACTTGGTGAACATGTTGGGTGTGTGACAAAGAAAAATTGATTCGATTTCGGTGAAGATCCAGATTGGGATCCAGATCTGATAATTTTTTTTAGTGATTATTCACCATTGAGAGATAGGGCTAAACCGATATATAGCATGGCATCTCAAAACGTCGTGGATTGATTCGGACAAAACTTGGACATGTTGGGAATGTGACCATGGCAAATTGATTCGATTGTGGTGAAGATCCGAATCCGGATCAGACTACGAGAATTTTTAGTCATTTTTCACCTTTGAGAGATAGGGCTCAAAAACGATATCGAACATGATATCTCAAAAATGTATTGGGCCCGATATGTTCTCATGAATCAGGTATTATGGGGCGGAGGTATGCGCTCTACCGAGTGCCCTTCTTGTCTATTTTAAAATCTTCTCAGAAACCGACGGCCAGATGCAGATCAAACTCTTCATGAAACATAAGGACCATGGCGTTATTTCAAGTTGTGCTCCCCATTAACGTACCACTTCAGGAAGGGGGGGGGGGGCATGGCCCTCACCCTAATCCCTCATTTTCACCCTGCCTGTTGGGGAAATAACCGTTAATCACAAATGGGGCTATTTTTTAATTGTCATGTGACTTTTAGGCTTTATGTCCCCATTGTTATGTATAGCTTGTAGTTTGTAAAAGTCAGGAATAAAAAAAAACAATGAAGTTTGTCAATTTTATTCTCCCCACTGGAAGTTTTACAAATCGCACCCTGGTTCCATATATTCCCTTATCTGACAGGTTGTTGATGTCACACATCAAATGAGCAATTTTTTGGAGTGTATATTGGTACAAACGGGAAATCAGTGCAACTATTTCGTGAACAGATATCACAGTGGGTGGCAGCTGGTTACCTTGAAAACCTCCTGCCATTCCACCAGCTAAGATTTCCTCGGGTGAAATTATGGAAACTCGGTTAGGAAACCGCTTTCGGCACTTTTTGAGCTGACCACCTGACAAGATCACTGAAGTTCTTTCCATGCCAAACCGAACACCTCCATGCACATACCCCTCCCCACATCGATTCTTCATCCCCAACCTACGGATCTGATACCCTGCCTGTTGGGGAAATAACCGTCAATCACAAATGGGGCTATTTTTTAATTGTCATGTGACTTTTAAGCTTTATGTCCCCATTGTTATGTATAGCTTGTAGTTTGTAAAAGTTCTCTATACTCCCCATAGCTTTGCTTTCGGCAATTTCCATTCAGTATTTATCACAGCATTTCATTCTGGTTTCCCATTCAATGATCAGTAGTTTCAGTTTCACTTTCCAACATCAGTTTCACTTTGCAATATCAGTTTTGAATCATCATTGAAACTTGTGATGTGATGCAAATGGTGCACAGAAAAAAAAAGTCATCAAAAACGATTTTCGGGGGTAATTTTTTTCCTGATTCTCTAAGGCATCTAAAAGAGTCTAATGTGTCTTAAGAGTTTTGCCATAAAGATGTCTAAAGGGGTCTAAAGGTGAAAGAGCAAACGGGGGCTATAAAGTATCCAAAGGGTCTAAAAAGCTCAATAGATCTGAAAAGTGTCGAAGGATCAAAGAAGGTCGAGAGGTCTCAAAAGGGTCAAAATGGGTATTGAGGGGTCTAAAAAGGTGTAAAGGTCGAAAGGAATCTAAAGGGTCTTACAAGGGTCTAAATGGGTATGAAGGGGTTTAAAGTGTCTTTAATCCTAGATAGGTGTGCAAGGGTCGGCGCCACCCAACACGAAACCTCATCCCCCCCACCCCCGGTTTGCCGCACATCAGACCGATGCCTTACTCTCAGTACCTTCAGCGTGTGGCCAGCCATCAGTGAAGCATGTGCCTCGTCTGCTCCTCCAGTACTTCTTGGGATACACGCCGAGTTGGAGTGGAGACTACCCATCTCCACCTTGCGTATATGAATAAGGTTATATACATCGTATGCTTGGGTCATTCACTATGGGAACAGTGCAACAAGACATCAGCGATGGATGAACTGGCACAAGTTCATGAGTGATCTAGGAGGTAAACTTGTTCGACCGTGGGCCGAAAAGCGTCTCCATCAGGAAGGTATGACAAACAGTGTGAAGGCTACCATTAGGGAGGTCTTCAACATCAATTCCTCGTTCATACCAATCGCTGCTGCTGAATTTCTACAAATGCAGAAGTGTTGTGGCAAGTGCAGCAGAAAAAAAAATAAAAAAGATAGAAAACCAAAACTGTGTGCAGCATGTGCAATAAGCCGGTTTGTAGTTACCATTCATTTGTGACGTGCTTGGACTGTAAATAGACGAGTAACATAATCTGACCTGTGAAGTGTCTGTGAAGTTGGGATCATGCCAACTCATAATTTATGGGAAACGTGTGTTTTCAGTAGTCTTGTAACATGCATTTTCTATTTGCCATTTTTCACCAAAATATATTCCTCAAATTCCATGACCTGACCTGAATAAGCTACAGGCCCTATGATGCTCATTCTTTTTTCCTAGGTACTTGTATCCATTTTCTCTGCTGTGTATGAATTTGCATGGAATGTGTCAATAACTTATTTCTGCAGAAAATGTGAAAGACGGGTCACTTTTTTTTCCAAAATTAAATTTTACATTTACCACGTAACATACTTGTTGATGTTTGAGATTTAAAAAACAGAAAAACCTGCAGAAAAGGCTAATATATAAGATGGCATGCACCAATTTGATCTATCAGGTCTCTAAAAATGTTTTTTTTTTTAAAGGTTTTTTTTACAAGGGCTGGTACACATCCTAGTCCACCTAATTAAACTGCCGCTCAGGGGAACACCTATCTAGGGTTAAAGGGTCTAAGGCATCTAAATGGTGTAAAGGTCGAATGGGAATGGAGGATTATAAGGGTCTAAAGGTCAAAAGGGTTTTTAAAGGATTGAAGGGGTGTAAAGGGTCTAAGCCCTAGGGTCTAAAGAGTTGAAGTGGTATAAAGGGTCTAATGTGTCTTTAAAGCATCTGGGGGTCTAAGGGGTGTGAGGGGTATAAAGGGTCTTTAAACAGTCTAAGCGGTATAAAGGGTGCAAAGTGTCTGTTATGCCTAAAAGGCTGAAAGTTGCATTACAATAGTATGTAACTTGATTAAAAGATGCAAGCATGTGCTCCTCATAGTTATGCTCCTCATAGCGGACATAGGGATCCTCATGCTCCTCATAGCATCCTCATAGAGGGAGCTCCTCATGCTCCTCCTCCTCATGTGCTCCTCATAGTGGACAAGCAAGTCTGCATAGCATGTGCTCCTCATCCTCCTCCTCATACACTCAGGTCCAATAATACGTAATTAACAGACGTAGTCACGTTCAAAAAGTACATACATAATAGACTTACTAAAGTAAAAGGTTGGTGGTTTACACCATGTATCTGTGGCTCTTGAAAGAGCTATTTATATTTTTTTATACTTTAAAAAATATAACTAAAGCAAAAGAAAAAGAAACAAGCCGGCAGGCGGCGATGGGTCGCCGAGCATGGAAACTATAAGATATAGAGCAAAATGGCTGTCTATCGGTAGGGATCACCTTAAGATTATGCATATCAAAACTCATCCAGTTCCATCTACTGATAACTACTCGGTATCCATTTGAATGAAAAGTACCGAAAATGCGGTTTGAAATCGGAAATCCCCAAAGTTAGAGGGGTGCTGTTGGTGAACAAAGATCTAAATCGAAAATCCGGCTCGATCGTTTGTGCACAATGTATTCCGATGATTAGTGTGATTTTCATGACCATCCGACCATAACCCTAGGAGGAGTAGCATTTGGCGCGAAGGCACCTCCAGCTCTCGCATATTATCGATTTTTGCACGAATTGACCTTTGACCCCTGACCTAAACGAAATCGGTCTATAGTCCTGAGGCAAAGTTGTAGTATCATGCGTGCTATGAACCTGCAAAGTTTCATTCGTATCGATGCACTCACCTGGTCGCTAGGGCCTTCAATTTTCGCCAATTTTCGGCATACCCTATTGTAGGGGGCGCTGTGGGTAAAGTATTCCATATATCACAAAACCCGGAATATATTTGATAGGCATCACCTGTAGATCATTTGTGCCAAATTTCATAACCCTACGTGGGATAATGGCTTTCGAATTGATTTTGCGTGAACGGTACCGATTTTGAAGGTTTTTCGCTGTTGCTAGGGAACCAAAGCGTCCCTAGCAACCATCACAATTTCCAAAGCACAGGTCATAAGATGTCACTACCACCCGAGTTTGGTCAAAATCCGCCAACGTTTACTACAACTATGCTGTGACAAACGAACAAACATCCAAACAAACAGACAGAATTACTGACAAAAGGGTCACCTATTTTGGCGACCCAAAGTAGGCCTCGACGTTTCAGGCAGTAAACCTCCCGTTTCGACCTCCTCTGCCCATCGATA
Organism: Eptatretus atami; assembly: GCA_035128595.1. Taxonomy (NCBI): domain Eukaryota; kingdom Metazoa; phylum Chordata; class Myxini; order Myxiniformes; family Myxinidae; genus Eptatretus; species Eptatretus atami. Next base: position 74,722,082 of record CM068955.1, on the reverse strand, counting down.
GGAGGAAGTCATGGAAACCATTCACACGTCAAAAAGGCTAAAGCGATCATTCTGATTTTTGGTGAACCAGGTCTGTGACCAAATATAAAAATCCTGTTGAAATTTCAAGTTAATTTGATGAAAATTGATGATTTGTGACCTTGACATTTGAGAAACTTTGAGATTTTGACCTCAAAAACAATATGCTTCGAGGTTTTGATTGGTGAACAATTCAGTGACCCAATATGTAAAAAAATTCGACAAACATGTTTTTACTTTGTCATTCTGGGGTATTTTGTGTAGATTGGTGGCAAAAAATATAAATTTAACCCATTTTAAATTCAGGCAGTAACACAGCAAAATGTGAAACAGTCAAGGGGTGTGAATACTTTCTGAAGGGACTGTATGTGTTCCTTTCACTTGTCACCATGCAAATTGGCTGGGTGTTGGTACCTCTTTCACCAGACATGGCACTTCAGCAAATGACTTCTGTGACTCCATGGGACTGGCTCGATATGTGAACTTTCCAATCTGGATTTCTCCCAATGGCAAATCCTCCCTTTTGGACTTGGTGATGACTAACTTTCCTGCAAATGTCTCTTACTCTTCCTCTGCTCCAATTGGTTCATCTGATCATATGCTTCTGACACTGGTTATTCTCATAGAGCTGCCTCAGCACCAGCAAATCTGGCATTTCACTCAAGCAGATTGGCAGGGACTGCAAGCAGCCATCTCTCTTCAGGACTGTCTCCCATACCTACTGCCCTGCATTCCGAATGAGGTGGGCAGGGACTGGCCTTCGCGTGGTATGGCTGCCCCTGCTGGGACATGGACACCGCCCCACTTGGGGGCGTATAAATATCCCGCTGGCGGCTTCGAACACACTCTGCTCAGCTCTGGTGCTCTTTGGGAATCTCTCACCGGTTTCAAACACTCTCTCTCTCTCTCTCTCTGGACAATCGCACTCTGCTGTGCTAACAGAGGCTGCTTTCAGGGCTGGTCTCAAGGTAGAGCGACAAGGGACGCAGCAGAGTGCAGCCTCTTAATAATCCGGCCGCATAGCGACACCACACTATCCCCGTAACAGTTCTCCCTTACCTTTTCCTCAGCATGGGAGAGCACGGTTCCATTGGGCCATGCGCAGTGAGAGAGGCCTTGCAATAACTCACCTTTTTTCTTTTTCTTTCTTGCTTATCTACCCTTCCAGTGATTACTCCGATTTGGTGACAATATGATGTATAGAATAAGTTAAATCTGTATAAGTTCTCATTGATCAGTTTAACTCTGCACTGTGTCTCTTTGCTTATGTAAACTCCATTTCTTTTGCCGCACCTTACCCATCCTTGCTTTCCCTGCTGTACGTATTTCCATGTACTGTCGGACCCCGCCGTTTGCGGATTCGTTTTTCATGGATCTCACCGATTCGCAGCTTATAAACTGTGACCTGCTTCGACATGTGTGGCCCTGTGCTTCATGTATTCACGGTTTCTCGCGGGCGAAATTTTTTTTCAAAAAAATTCCACGAGCCGCGCTCACAACAGTTCTAAAACATATCTTCCACCAGCTATGCTATAAGTGAGCTGTATGTACATACAGTACAGTACAGCATAGTATGGTACTGTATGCACAAACACTTCTTCCATGAGCCACACACAACACAATTCGAAAACATATGTTCCACCAGCCATGCCATAAGAGAGCTGTATGTACATACTGTACAATACTGTACACAAAAACATATCTTCCACAAGTGACACACACAGCAGTTCTAAAACATACGATTGCGGTTCGAGGAACTGGCACCGAAGGCAAATGGACACAACGTACAGGTCCCTCAGTTTAGTTATTTCCATAGTACAAGTTCAGAGTATTTTCTTCATCAAAGACTCTATTCCTCTTCCTTGCACTGCCCTCACTCCCCCACACCCAGGAACAACTCTGGCTACGGCTTCCCCTCCATTCCACCTCATGTTTAAATGTGTACTGTACCATCAACCAAACAGTGATGACTCCATTTACACCTCACTACCGAAAACATGGACCATTCTAACCTCTCATCCAAACTCTCTTCTCCTCATATGTGGTGACTCCAATTGTCATCATGCAGTTGGCTGGGTGTGGGTACTCTCTCACCTGTCATGGACTTCGCAAAAGACTTCTGCGACTCATTGAGACCGACTAAATCGGTCAACTTCCCGACGGATCTCAAAAACAGTACTCCCTCTCTTCTAGATCTGATTTTGACAAATTTCCCTGAAAATATCTGCTGTTCTTCCTCCGCTCCAATTGGTTCTTCTGACCACATAGTGTCAATGGACATCTCTCTGGCTGTGATCAGAGAACCACCTCAGGGCTGTCGAGTCTGGCATTTCACTCAGGCCGACTCGCAGGGTTTTCAAGCAGCCATCAAACTTCTAGACTGGTCTCCATCGCTACTTTCTCCAAATCAACTCATCCTGGAATTCTTTCAAAGAAATTGCTCTCCCTCATGCACAGATTTATCCCCTCTCGTTTCAGTTGTCCTACCCTCCTCCCGCCATGGTACACTGAACCTTGTGGCGAGGCACTTGTCCTGAAACTTGCCTTTGCCTCATGGAAAGTAAATCCAACTGAGGGAATCTCAGTTCCTTCCATAAAGCTCAGAACAATTGTGTATCCACTCTCAGGAGAGCCAGAAAACAACATCTTTCTAATCTCAAGTCTGAACTCTCAACCTCTCTCCCTCCTCCAAATCCAGTTGGCTCAATCAAATCTGTTTCTGGTGTATGTTCCCAGTCCATCGCCTCCCTTACCTCAAATGGCCGCACTGCTGACACCACATGAAAAGGCTGAATGCCTAAACTCTGTGTTTGCATCTAAATATTGTGTCCGAAACCCATGATCTTTCCTGGGAAAGCCACATTTCCAACCTGGCCTCCAAAGCCAGTTGCCGACTGGGCATCCTCCATCTGCAAGTCCTTCCTCGGCCACCTGACTCCTGACCAATACAAAGCTTTGCCTCGCCGCAGCCTGATGGAGTACTGCTCTCCTTCTGGCTGGTGCTCCTGCCTCTCACTTTCTCGGCTTCAATACTGTAGAAACCAAGGCATTTAGTATCATTGGTATCTCCCGTGGTGAGGCTGATCTTTGGGCCTCTCACTCTCTACCACAGGCAGGTCGGTGGTCTTCTGTCTTCGACAGTCTCTCTCCAGTCTCGCCCCCCCCCCCCGCTCTGTCTGTGATATGCCCCCCCCCATATTTCTAAGGGCGCTCACGGTCTGCAAGCAACCCCTTTCTGGTAAAACTACCAAAATCAGAATCACTGCTCACCTACACTCCTTCATTCCTCTTTTTTCCCCGCCTTTGGAATAAACTCCATCCTCTCTTCAATCCCTTTTCCCTCCAGGTCTTCAAACAGCTGTTCACCACACCTTTATCTTCCCCAACCAAAACCACGATCTTTTGCAGCCCCGTTAATCACCCCAAACCCACCTCCTTCAAATTCCCTGCCTTCCTTCCGAAAGTTCCCTGTCGTGTAAGTCCTGAAAGTCCGTGGTGTCCATCTTTATACCCTGTGTTCCTGCCCATCCTCTCCCCTTCCACACATATCCTAATGTCTTTTTCCCCACTGTTTTGTCCTTTTCCCTCTCCCACCCCTCTTGTGTGTTGTGTGTTGTGTGTTCTAAAACATATTGGCGTCTTTAGGGTCTCCTACGAGCCTCGACAATGAATACAAAAAATAATAATAATTTAAAAAAAGAAATAAAAAAAAGAGTAGCCCCTTCCCCTTGTGTAGTGGGTAGAATCTGATTGAATGCATTGGTAAAGGGATAAATAGGTTTTCCCCTTTGCTCCCCATTTCTTAGGGGGCAACTGTGAATCACCTACGAGCTTCGTGGCACATGCTGTGCACACGGGCGATGGCCAATTTGCACATCACGCCAAAAGCTCGTAACCACAGCACTAATTGAGAACAGCCACGTGGCAAAAAAATTGCCAATTTGATTTTGAAGTCCCTCCCTGAATTGACAGTCAGACTGGTGGTTCTCATTCGGTGCTGTGGTTCATTGTATGTGGAATTCACCTTTTGGGTGGAATGATATGGGTATAGAAAGGGAATTTAAAGTGGAGTACAATATTTGCTGAAACTAATTAAGTGACTAAATTGATGTAACGGTAATTTCTGGTTCTAAAGTGTTTTTCCAAGAGTATGTGACAAGAGCGCCTTAATTAACATTTATCAGAGCACCCACCCCCTGGGTGGATCGAGTTCACGCATTACTTACTGAAAAGAAGTGTAGCCTGTATTTTGTAAGAAGACTATAGATGTTTACGTGGTGTTCGCTTCAAAGCTTCTTGATGGTATAAAGGTCTAAAGACTACGTTCCAATATTAGTTTGTGATGAAGGATCAAAAGGGTCTCATCTCTCAAGCATGTAAAAAGGGTCGAAAACAGTCAAGTGGTCTAAACCCCTAAATGGTCAAGGGTCCAAGCTGTCTAAAATCTGTCTGAAGGGTGTAAGGGGTTTAAATGATGCTAAGGTCCAAGGGGTCTAAAAGGACTGAAGGGGTGTAAAGGTCGAAAGGTTCTCTGGGTCTAAAAATGGTGAAGGGATATAAAAAATGTCTAAAGTGTCAAAAAGGTATTAAAGGTAAAAGGTATCTCAAGGGTCATAGAGATCTTGAGGGTTCTCAAGAGTAGTCTTTGGATTTTTTTGGGGGGTCTTGGGGATTTTAGGGGTGTTAAGGGTCTTTGGGGTAAAAAGGATCATACGGGTCTTTGGGGTGGAAAGGGTCCTCAGGCTCTTCGGAGTATTTAGGGTCTTAGGGGTCTTCGAGAATCTTAAAGGTCTTGTGGGTCTTGGGGGTATTAAGGGACTTAGGAGTCTTTTAGGTTATTGGGGTCTTTTGGATCTTCAGGGTGTAAGGGCTCTTAAAGGGTCTTCAGGGTCTTAAGTGATCTTAAGGGTATTAAGGGTCTCATGGGTCTTTGGGTTCTAAAGGGCCTTGAGGGTTTTAAAGGGTCTTAGGGGATTTAGGTGTCTTAAGGATCTTTGGGATTTTAAGTGTCTTCCATGTCTTAAGGGTCTTTGGGTTCTAAAAGGTCTTAGGCATCTGTAGGGTCTTAAGCAGTCTTAGGGGTCTTCAGGGTTTTTGACGTCTTAAAGGGTCTGCATAGAATTGTACAGAAATCAAAGAAAATGCTTCACACTGACACACACAGACAACTTGCTCTGATATAATACTAGGAAGAGTAACCATCCCAAGTGACAGGAAAAGCTAGCAAAAGTATCCGTCCCCAGTGACGGGAAACGTTTAAGTTAATCTATCAATTTATATAATATTTCATGGACTTTGAAAGGGTTAATTGTGTTGTACTCTTGGTTTGACGGAGAGCCAAAGCTCGGAGCTACTTGTACCGCCCACCACAAAATGGTGGTGCAAGATAGGGTGGCGGAGGTTGGATTAGTCTCAAAAGAGTGCAAAATATCTTGGTTGTGAAATAAAATTTGGCATCAACATTACTCATGCCTGTTCTCCCGTTATTTCAAAAGTGAATGCTAAGCTTTTTAATGGAGCGCAGGAAGCGGCCGCCGTAAAGGGGAAACAGACGAATGCACGGACAGACACCACGGTTCACAATATAAAAAAGATGACTTCCCTTCCAAGGAACTTCAACACAGAAAGAGACTGTTCAGCTCATGAAGCCTGCACAATGGTTGCCAACCTATGACTCTTTTGTATGCAGAATCAAGGCTCGTGGAAGAGCAAGAACACGAAATGGATCAGGACACAACAGGTCAAAAGGAACAGTAGCGAGTGTTGGGACACCAACAGTGGAGTTGAAGGACAAAATAGAGGGAGAATTGGACAAACAATGAGGTAGGGAATGGTGCTCAGGATGTAAAGAGAAGGAAACTTCTTCTTCCTTCTTCGTGCAGGGGCATATGTTGAGATACATGGTCATGTTTGCAAACTATGTTAATTTATGTTGTAAGGTTTTTTGTGACTACAGAGTATATTGATATTTAAAAATCTTGGTGCCAATTTTTTTATGCATGTTTAGTGTGATTTTTTCCAGAAAATACGAGATACCGTGATCGTGTTATAACAAAAATTTATTTTTTCAAAACTTAATTATAAGTATGTCATATAGCACATGATCGGTGAGATGTAGAGAGTAATTTTGGCAGGAAATTATCATGCTACTTATCTTATATAAATTGTTATATATATTAAAATATGGAAAATATAGTGTATTTTCAAATTTATTGAACAAAATTGGTGCATGCGCTTGGCCAACTTAAGTTTGTTTGTTTCTTCTTACGGCTGCTCCCGTTAGGGGTCGCCACAGCGGATCATCCGTTATGATCGCCATACTGATTTGGCATAGGTTTTACGCCGGATGCCCTTCCTGACGCAACCCTGGTCCCTCTTACGACACAGGGATAAGGATTGGGTTTCGCCATGATTCCGGGCTGCCCTACACCCTCTCATAGCGCGGCCCAGCGCAGAGCTCCGTCCTCAAGCGATCCTCCAACCCAGCCTCCGAGTAGCCGGATTACAGGCGCAGCCACTACGCCCGGTTGCTTGGCCAACTTAAGTGTTATATTTTATATTATTTCAGAGTTCATCATTATAGTTCATCATCACTGTCATCTGAATCAGAGGCTGCTGATTGTTGAGTGTTCTCACAGATGTCATCAGATGCCTCCAAGTGCACATCTCTTGTACATACAACATTTGCTCGCTTGCAGGAACAACGTGCCGTTCTGCACATTTGTTTGACACATTTGCACTCACAAGTTTCCAGCACAGCCTTTGGTGCAGGTGGTAGATGGGTTATCACTGGCCTGTATAGGTTGTTCTCTAATGTCCAACCATATTCTGATGGTTCTGGTAGTTTGGGTTGGCTATTTCATCATGGTACCACACCATAGCCTGATAATGAGCTCGCTTGATGTGTTGTTCCAGTGCTCCTTTTGTAGGTGGCAATTTATTGGATGCTGCAAATGAGTTCACATTCTTGGGTATATGTGTCAC
>CM068955.1:74684660-74697033 GCA_035128595.1 Eptatretus atami | reverse complement strand
ATCGGAGATTCCCAGCAGTTTGTAAACAGTTGAAGGTCTTCATGGCCTTGTTCACTGAAGCAGTATACCGAAATAGACAGCTCAAGTGAACAAGGCTGTGAAGACAATAAAAATGGACATCCTGAGTTTGATAATAAAATGCTCTATGCAAGAGTTAGAGTAAGGGTAAGTAAAGCAATGGCATAGATCGACGGCACAGCATATTAGCTGCAAGGAACCACTTTGGCTTTAGTGGATAAAGAACAAGAAGCAGTAAAAAAGAGGTGAGAGGCCAACCAGGTGGAGCTGATGAAGAATGTCAATCTGAATAATAATTACCAAGAAGTATAGTATTGCACTTGCTGGAACAGTAGAAGAATGAGAAGATGATGAAAGAGACTTCAGTCCAGAGTTATCAGTTACGTCATAAATATCAGGTAAGAGATGAACAATTTATTAAGAACGAACTTTAAACGGATTACAATGTTCGACAGAGAGGAATTCGAGAAAGGGAATAAATCTGGATCAATACCAGGAGGCGGTACCCTGAAGAAGTGGTAAAATTCTGGAAATAAATATGGAATTGTAACAACTTGCAATGAGAAGGCTCAGTGGATAATGGAAATAAATGAGACTGAAAATTTTACAGCAATAGGTATACATATTATTCAAGCAGACAGGAGAGAAGCAGCAAGACGAATGAAGAACTGGGAATCACCAAGTCCGGACCAGCTCCACTTTTAACTGGCCAAAGAAGCTCACTAGGTTGCATTCACAATGGTCGCCTAATTGCAGCACATCAATGACAAACACTTGAGAAGGTGGGCTGGCAGGATAGTTTATAGGTATGCACTCACCTTTGAGCAGTCTAGCCTGGGTTGAAATCAAACCCCAGCTATAAATTGTCATCCTGGAGTTTCGCAAAAGGGGCAATCATGGAATCACTGTATGCCGTCCCTCAGATGGACGTTAAACTATGTGTCCTGTCTGTCAACTTTAGTTTGTCGACGTCAAAGGTCCAATGTTGTCTTACTATAAGGAATCGAGTTGTCGCTGGCACTCTGGCCAAAATGTCAAATTCATACACTAAGCTACATAGGGCACTGCATCAACAGCACAGCCACACTCCCAGCAATGATGCAAATAAGTGTCCACATGTTGCACATGAAATGATCATGACCTAAATAGCTCATTGAAGGAACAACACAGTTGATCTGCAAGAACAGGAACAAACCAGCAACAGATGCAGGAAATTACAGGCCAATAACATGTCTACCATTGATGTGGAAGCTACAAACAGCCATATTAGTAACAGCAATTAGAAGACATTTATAGGCCAATAAGATCATAGGATGTGAGCAGAAAATCAATTGTAGGCAAAGAAGACAACGAATAATTAGCTGCTCATCGACAGCACTGAGAGATTGCAATTAAGGCTGGAAAGACCAGTTTGGTGTTGTACTGAGTAGATTGTAGGAAGGCATTTGACTCAATCCCAGAAAGATTGATCCTGGAAAGCTTGAAGATGTAAAAGTTCAATGAATGCATGGTGAAGTATAATTAAGGAGGAAGGAAGCTGTGACAAACCAGTTTATAAATCTTAACATAAGGGATCAAACAAATATGGATGTCACTAAAACCCCCAAATTGACATTTAACACTGGGCCTGCATGGAGGTTCCCACCAAATACATACACTGAATATATATATATTTATTTTTTATATATATATATATTTTATATTTTTATATAATATATAATATATATATAATATATTATTATATATATATATATAAATATATATATTATATTGTTACGGTTCTATGAACTGTATGCATTCAAACATACAAGTGCCCCGAAGTTAGTTATGCCGTTAAGTATTTGTGTAGACAGAACCCCTCTTGTGTGTAGTGGGAAATTGAAGGGGTGCTTGCGATGTTTTTACAGCGCGTGCGCTGTATACATTGCACCGAGTTTGAAATGTCCCCGCAGGCGTCTACCACGTCTCCCACGTCTCCGGTGTCCCCCCCCTCCACGTGCCTCAAGACAGCCAATGACGGCCGTCGGTAGATGCAGTGCGTAACCTCGAGGAAATGGCGACAATTGACGGAAATACCCGAGTATTTCAATGGAAATTTGTGAAAGTAATGTGTTATATATGTGAAAACCATTTAATTTTTGCTTGACGGAAAAAAACGAAGAAACGCGCCCCTCATGTACGAACGAACGAAAGACGTCACTTCCGCCACCATCGCATTTCCGCCGATCGCCGATTGCTGAAAGCTAAGTTCTTCTTATGCCATCATTCTTTTGCGGTCCCCTGCCACGCTGTATCGAACGATTTCATTCCTTCTGTTATATATAAAGGTGCTTATCACAATAATAACAAGATTTTTACATTTCAAATATTAGGTACGCTTTTTAATTGTTTTTCAACTGAAAGCATAAATTGCATATTTTAACATTAGTGTACTCATTTGCTTCACCACACGCGTCACGCGCTGTATTGAAGGATTTCACTTGTTTTAGTTAGGGTAATAAATCTTTTAATTCCCATCTTATTTGAACCACAGTACCTTTTTCTCGCTTTTCGAGGCGAAATCTTTGTGAGGTACCTTTTTTTTTGGCGAGTGCAGTCACGCGAGGAGGGGGAGGGCTCCCGGTATGGCCAAAATTCCGCCCAGAAGGGGTGGACCTATGGAGGCCCTGTCCAATCAGGGCGGACAGTGACGTCAATTTTGACCAAGTTTTCGCTCGGTAATTCTGGCAAATGGCTGCTTTCTGCTGTTCGTCCAGCACTCCAAACATGGCATCGTAAGCCAGGCCTGTGTTAAATTGGGGTTGCATCTCGCTTTGGTAAAGAAGGGATGATCGCGAGGTTGATGGTTGACCACATGCAACGATGTGCCAATAGGCAAGTTGGATTTGGCTGAAGTCTGCTTGAGGCTCCACCCACACTGGTCGCCGATAAAAAGGATGGAAGGACCGCTTTCCTGACAGTTTGTGACAGCTGGGTGTTGGTTCCGTTCAGCTCCATTCAGTTGGTGACAGCTGGTTATAGCTCCTCACAGCACCTCACAGCATCTCACAGTGCCTGACAGCACCTCACAGCGCTTTACAGCCAAGGGCCCTGTCACACCTTGACGTTTTAGCCAGGAATGGCAACGTATAAAAATGCACATAAAACGTTGGCTAGTGTTATGGGTGGCGGCTTGGATCCTAGGCGCTGAGTTCCAGCCCCATTGGCCGCTGAATTAAAAATACACCAGGAGGTTGACTCAGCCTGTCATCCTTCCGAGGTCGCAAAATGAGCACCAGTGTAATGGTAAGGGGACACTGCATCAGCGCATAGCTGCGTCCCAACCAATGATGCAACCAGCAGCCACAGGCTGCACTCGATAGCGAGAGAGAATTCGTCCGCAGAGATAGATCGTGGAAAATCATTCATATAATGCATGAAATCGATCCAAGCTCCTTATATGAAAACTATTGTACTTAAAAAAGCGATGTATACAACAATTCATAGCTAATGAACAGGCATTCAATGAGTGAAGAAAGTGAAAAAAAAAACTTTATCGCTCATAAATCGTTGCAACCTGTCCAAGTCAAGGCATGGTTTAGCAGGCCAATAAACATGGCGGCTAAAGACCCCAGCGAGGTTACCCAGGAAACGCCATGTGACCCCAGAGAGTGAGGTGGCCAAGGATCGCCTGATGAAGGATATAATTAAATAAGGCCGTTAATCATCTTCAAAAGGGATGTTTAATTAACCCAACACCCACTTTCACTCCTGCACTTTCTTGGAGTTTTCTTTGTATGCATGCAAAGTTTCAGGCTGCCATGTTTTATGGTTTTGGAGTTATGGAGGAGACACACACTGACACACTGACGCACGCGCTGCACACGCACACGTATACGCACACACACACAACCTTTATTAGTGTCGACACTCTATGCCTAAATGTTGAACGTCATATAGTGGTCCGAAAACAGTATGGCCATCATTGGATTGCGGACACCGGGGAGGCTTATCATTGGCGATTGCTGTGTGGAATTGCACATATTAGTTACTTTTCTTATTTCTTGCTCATATTTTAAAGAACTTTGATATTTTGCTTCTAAATGAAAGGCTCTATATAAGAAAATGATTGAGTGATACCAACAGAGGTAAAGCAGGAAGGGATTAGGAGGCAGTGGAAGAGCAACCAGATGAGAGAGACATACAATGAAATACATTGCAAGGGAGCACACAAGAAGATGTTGAAGAAACATCGAGAAACTCTGCAATATCAGAAGATGTACATCTCAGTGAGGAAAAACAACTGTTGAACAAGATATCAGGAAGTCGATAGACTACATCTTTCTTTGAATATCATCATGAAGATGAAACATGTAGTTCTACCAAGGTATTAGGAAATCGGCACTCAAAATTGGTGTAAGCTCAGTACTTGGCTTAAACACGAATCTATTGCATTTCATAGTGGGAAGGTGCATGACTACTCAAAGTTTTCAACAACTTCAAAATATTCCACAAAGTAAGCATAGCTGCATACTCAGTGTAGGGCAATGAAGGGCAAAGAAGGGGTGGGGCAACACCTGTTAAACAGCCTGGTGGGGTGGCCAAGGCGGCAATGGGCCAAAGGCCAATCACATTCATGTGGATGTGATGGGCCAAAGGCCAATCACATTCATGTGGATGTGGTTAAAGGTGGAATATTATGGCTACCTTATATAATAATATTGTATTGTAATCTGTGTTTCTGCCCGAAGGCAGGTCAAGTAGCGGACTGCCAAAATATTCCCTTGGCAGGTGTTATATGCTGGGTGTTTGCCATCACCTTCCCAGCAGTAGTTCTGGCAGGAATTGGGAATTTGTTCATGTGCCGGTGATAGCTCGCCTCAACTTCACGAAAGACACTGTTGAATCTTTAACATTCACCAACTACTGCCAGCAGACAGGACATCCCGTTTAACATCCATCCGAGGATGGAATACACAATGATGAATCACACTGCCTGTGAAACACAGGAATGACAGTTTATATCTGGGCTGGGATTCAAACCCAGGCAAGACAGCTTAGAGGTGAGTGTGGCGAACTTCCAAATAATCCTATCAGCCCTATATAATAAGACGATTTAATGCAAAGTGTTTTCACACATAATTAACAAGATATTTCATACTGGAATCAAAATAAGATTCTGCATCATAGAAATCCATTAAAAAGTACAGAAACAATTAACGATCGTCATTTTGTACGCACCCTGTGGCTGCTGGTTGCATTATGGCTGGGAGCACATGCTGTGCTGCTGGTTCAGTGCCCCATTTCCAGGAAGCTGGTAGTCATTTTGCTGACCTCAGAAGGATGACAGGCTGAGTCAACCCACCTGGTGTTACTTCAACGGGTAAAAACAGTGGCTTGAACTCAATACCCTAAAAATTTTAAGCCAGTCACTTTAACCATTCAGCCAACACCAGGCTAGAAGCAAGTAATAAAAAACATTTTAAAAAAAAAGAGTTCAAAAAACACCTTACCACATCCAGTCTTGAGAAAAAGGACATGGCGCGGTCAGTGGGTGGTAGATTTGATTTGTAGTGATGATGTAAAAATGCCGTAATATTTTGTACAAGTACTGCTAAACGTAAAGGTTTTCAAAGTGCCAAACGATTTGTGTTCTTCAATGTTCAAGTATATAATTCAATTGAAATAAAATAAGATTTTAAAGGTGGTATAAAAAATTTTTGGGGAGTTTAACCGCCGTTGACGCAGCATTTTTACACCACCTCATTTAATGCGTTATTTTAGTTCTTCGTGCCTATTTGTGTCCTTTATGATATCCTTAAAAACAGTAAGTTTCCTGTTTGGAATGATTTTCAATTTTGCTTGACTGTCAGACAGACAGACGAAAGAAAAATAATCTCACTCCTCTTTGTGCACGTGCGATCAGGCCGAATTTAGAGCCAAAGTACTGTTAAACTGCAGGTTAGTTTTCCGATTCATGTTCAAAATATAAACATTCAATTGAAATTAAGTTGTTCCTCAATCATAAACTGACGTTTGTGGACAGACAGAAAGACAGATCAAGACAGAGACAAAGTGAATTGCTTAACCCTGCTTTTCTCTTCACATGCGCAGGGTCAAAATGTAAAGAACAAGCCGGGAGCGACGATGGTTCGCGGGCATTATTGAGGAAGCCCTACCGTAAAAACCTATCTCTTCCATCAAAATTGACCAAATCAAATCGGATTTTTCATATGTTGTACTTATGGACATTACGCACAGCTTCTGGAAATGAAATTGCGAGAAAAATATCGAGAAAAAAAGTTCAAGTGGGCGTGGCTCTACCCAAAAGGGCGTGGGACGCCCCTCATACAAAAAGACACAACTAGACCATGATATCTAGCTTGTGTCCAAGTTCATAAAGATCGCATCAAACGTCACGGGGCTATGCTCTGGAGAGAGTCACAAACAGACACAGACAGACACACAGACACAACGATAATAGTGGTCACTGCTTGCGCCCGCGAACCAATATAGGAATGGTATGCCAAAACTATGCAAACAAGGTCGGATTGTCACAAAAAATTGTCATAGAAACCATCTCTGCATCATTCTTTGAATAATGGTTGTGCCTGCAAATTACACCACCGTATAACATTTCTCTCGATTTGGGTTCACAATCACCACAAACACCAACCAAATTGATGTGTGTGTGTGGTGTGTGTGTGTGTGTGGTGTGTGTGTGTGTGTGTGTGTGTGTGTGTGTGTGTGTGTGTCTTGATTGGTATCTACATATGTGAGTTTCAAAATGTGGAAAGGATTTTCCCAAGGCAGCCTCATATCAACGGTTTCATATTCACTGGTCAAATTCATAATTCATAAATGGAAATCAACAACATACACGGCCATGACAAACGGATGCAGGGATGGACAGGGAACAACCATTATTCAAAGAAAGATGTAGGGATGTTTTACATGATAATTTAGTGTGACCTTCCTTACCTTGTTTACATATTTTTTGACATGCCATCCTACATTCATCCATTGGGACCATACTCTGTGCAGACCGTTGGTGCTGCAAAGCAGTCTCTTGTGCTGTTGGGCACAATCCTGGATGTCGACCACTCCAACACAGGATACCAGCAAACTGGTACTCATTTTGCCGACTTCTGAAGGATGACAGGCAGAGTCAACGCCACCGAGTATTAATTCAACAGCTGAGCGGGATTTGAACTCAGCATCCTAGTTCTCTGCCATTCTCTGCCAAGCCCACCACCCTAACCATTAAGCCAACTCCAGACATATCCCTACATCCTTTTACATTAAAAAAAAATTTTTTTTAATTACTTGTGATCGGAGATTCCCAGCAGTTTGTAAACAGTTGAAGGTCTTCATGGCCTTGTTCACTGAAGCAGTTATACCGAAATAGACAGCTCAAGTGAACAAGGCTTGAAGACAATAAAAATGGACATCCTGAGTTTGATAATAAAATGCTCTATGCAAGAGTTAGAGTAAGGTAAGTAAAGCAATGGCATAGATCGACGGCACAGCATATTAGCTGCAAGGAACCACTTTGGCTTTAGTGGATAAAGAACAAGAAGCAGTAAAAAAGAGGTGAGAGGCCAACCAGGTGGAGCTGATGAAGAATGTCAATCTGAATAATAATTACCAAGAAGTATAGTATTGCACTTGCTGGAACAGTAGAAGAATGAGAAGATGATGAAAGAGACTTCAGTCCAGAGTTATCAGTTACGTCATAAATATCGGTAAGAGATGAACAATTTATTAAGAACGAACTTTAAACGGATTACAATGTTCGACAGAGAGGAATTCGAGAAAGGGAATAAATCTGGATCAATACCAGGAGGCGGTACCCTGAAGAAGTGGTAAAATTCTGGAAATAAATATGGAATTGTAAAAACTTGCAATGAGAAGGCTCAGTGGATAATGGAAATAAATGAACTGAAAATTTTACAGCAATAGGTATACATATTATTCAAGCAGACAGGAGAGAAGCAGCAAGACGAATGAAGAACTGGGAATCACCAAGTCCGGACCAGCTCCACTTTTAACTGGCCAAAGAAGCTCACTAGGTTGCATTTACAATGGTCGCCTAATTGCAGCACATCAATGACAAACACTTGAGAAGGTGGGCTGGCAGGATAGTTTATAGGTATGCACTCACCTTTGAGCAGTCTAGCCTGGGTTGAAATCAAACCCCAGCTATAAATTGTCATCCTGAGTTTCGCAAAAGGGGCAATCATGGAATCACTGTATGCCGTCCCTCAGATGGACGTTAAACTATGTGTCCTGTCTGTCAACTTTAGTTTGTGACGTCAAAGGTCCAATGTTGTCTTACTATAAGGAATCGAGTTGTCGCTGGCACTCTGGCCAAAATGTCAAATTCATACACTAAGCTACATAGGGCACGCATCAGCAGCACAGCCACACTCCCAGCAATGATGCAAATAAGTGTCCACAGTTTGCACATGAAATGATCATGACCTAAATAGCTCATTGAAGGAACAACACAGTTGATCTGCAAGAACAGGAACAAACCAGCAACAGATGCAGGAAATTACAGGCCAATAACATGTCTACCATTGATGTGGAAGCTACAAACAGCCATATTAGTAACAGCAATTAGAAGACATTATAGGCCAATAAGATCATAGGATGTGAGCAGAAATCAATTGTAGGCAAAGAAGACAACGAATAATTATCTGCTCATCGACAGCACTAAGAGATTGCAATTAAGGCTGGAAAGACCAGTTTGGTGTTGTTACTGAGTAGATTGGAGGAAGGCATTTGACTCAATCCCAGAAAGATTGATCCTAGAAAGCTTGAAGATGTAAAAGTTCAATGAATGCATGGTGAAGTATAATTAAGGAGGAAGGAAGCTGTGACAAACCAGTTTATAAATCTTAACATAGGGATCAAACAAATATGGATGTCACTAAAACCCCCAAATTGACATTTAACACTGGGCCTGCATGGAGGTTCCCACCAAATACATACACTTATATATATTATATATATATATATATTTTATATATTATATATATAATATATATATATATATTGATTACGGTTCTATGAACTGTATGCATTCAAACATACAAGTGCCCCGAAGTTAGTTATGCCGTTAAGTATTTGTGTAGACAGAACCCTCCTTGTGTGTAGTGGGAAATTGAAGGGGTGCATTGCGATGTTTTTACAGCGCGTGCGCTGTATACAATGCACCGAGTTTGAAATGTCCCCGCAGGCGTCTACCACGTCTCCCACGTCTCCGGTGTCCCCCCCCCTCCCACGTGCCTCAAGACAGCCAATGACGGCCGTCGGGTAGAAGCAGTGCGTAACCTCGAAGGAAATGGCGACAATTGACGGAAATACCCGAGTATTTCAATGGAAAATTGTGAAAGTAATGTGTTATATATGTGAAACCATTTAATTTATTGCTTGACGGAAAAAAACGAAGAAACGCGCCCTCATGTACGAACGAACGAAAGACGTCACTTCCGCCCACCATCGCATTTCGCCGATCGCCGAATGCTGAAAGCTAAGTTCTTCTTATGCCATCATTCTTTTGCGGTCCCCTGCCACGCTGTATCGAACGATTTCATTCCTTCTGTTAATATAAAGGTGCTTATCACAATAATAACAAGATTTTTACATTTCAAATATTAAGTACGCTTTTTAATTGTTTTTCAACTGAAAAGCATAAATTGCATATTTTAACATTAGTGTACTCATTTGCTTCACCACACGCGTCACGCGCTGTATTGAAGGATTTCACTTGTTTTAGTTAGGGTAATAAATCTTTTAATTCCATCTTATTTGAACCACAGTACCTTTTTCTCGCTTTTCGAGGCGAAATCTTTGTGAGGTACCTTTTTTTTGGCGAGTGCAGTCACGCGAGGAGGGGGAGGGCTCCCGGTATGGCCAAAATTCCGCCCAGAAGTGGACCCATGGAGGCCCTGTCCAATCAGGGCGGACAGTGACGTCAATTTTGACCAAGTTTTCGCTCGTAATTCTGGCAAATGGCTGCTTTCTGCTGTTCGTCCAGCACTCCAAACATGGCATCGTAAGCCAGGCCTGTGTTAATTGGGGTTGCATCTCGCTTTGTAAAGAAGGGATGATCGCGGAGTTGATGGTTGACCACATGCAACGATGTCCAATAGGCAAGTTGGATTTGGCTGAAGTCTGCTTGAGGCTCCACCCACACTGGTCGCCGATAAAAAGGATGGAAGACCGCTTCCTGACAGTTTGTGACAGCTGGGTGTTGGTTCCGTTCAGCTCCATTCAGTGGTGACAGCTGGTTATAGCTCCTCACAGCACCTCACAGCATCTCACAGTGCCTGACAGCACCTCACAGCGCTTTACAGCCAAGGGCCCTGTCACACCTTGACGTTTTAGCCAGGAATGGCAACGTATAAAAATGCACATAAAACGTTGGCGTACGCTGAAGTGTTGAGGTTTTTTAAAGTTTTGGTCTATTCATAACGTGTTGGTCGTATGCATAACGTATTAGAACGGGCACAGAACGTTTCGTTGTGTAAAAAAACTTTACCAACGAATGCTTAGCCTGTTGTCGGCGTTCACAACCTATGCCAATGATAGTTTAACTTAGTCATAGCGCGCTGCACGTATCGCCGACGAACTCATGGCGTTCTCTGTTAAAAACCTGCCGCACGCCGATTTAAATCATAACCGCCTGAAAATTGGAATGTCAACATCGCAGTCACACCTTGACGATTTAGCCAGCGTATGCCGACCTATGAAAATGTGTCTAAAACGCTGGGACACGTCGAATACGGTATGGGTAAGTTTTGTATACGTTAGGAGTACGCTGAAAAACAATGAAGTACCTGGCATATTACGTGGTACGTCTAGTACGTCGTGAAATTTCAAGCATGCTGAAAATTTTACGACGTACTCGATGTATGGCTCACAAGTTCCGCATACGCTCATAAGTTCTCGGCAAGCTCCGCGATCGTTTACACACGTCGGCCACACGTTACTTCTAAGTTACTCATAAGTCGAAACACGTCGAGGTAATGTTTAGCATACCCGAAACTTAATTTAACTACGTAACGCTTTGAACTTAGACGTGCTTTGAACCTAGTGTAGCGTGCTTTGAACCAGGTAACGTGCTTTAACCTATGTGTAGCGTGCTTTGAACCTATGTGTAACGTATCTCAAACGCACATTGGCGTATGTAGACGAATTTGATTGACGTTCTCTCGGACGACCACAGAACTTACTGAACGTGTTTCTAACTTACAGCTACCGTATTAATGGCGTATGGCAGCGTTTAGGGAATTAGTATATACAAATGGGCTTCACAAGAGGAACCCGTCAGTGTTCTAGACTCCATGTTGAGTAGATGTCAATGTCAGTAGCAGTAGCAGTAGCAGTAGTAGTAGTAGTAGTAGTAGTTCGAGAGAATTAGTGATGTCGATGTTATTAGTAGTAGTAGTTCGAGAGAATTTAGTGATGTTGATGTTATTAGTAGTAGTATTAGTAGTTCGAGAGAATTTAGTGATGTCGATGTTAGTAGTAGTAGTAGCATATAGATATAGCAGAGTAGTAGTTCGAGAGAGAATTAGTGATGTCGTTGTTAGTAGTAGTCGTAGTAGTAGTAGTTCAGAGAATTTAGTGATGTCGATTTTAGTGATAGTAGTATTAGTAGTAGTAGTAGCAGTAGTTGTAGTTCGAGAGAATTTAGTGATGTCGATGTAGTAGTAGTAGTAGTAGTATAGTAGTAGTAGTAGTAGTAGTTCGAGAGAATTTAGTGATGTTGATGTTATTAGTAGTAGTATTAGTAGTGACGAATTTAGTGATGTCGATGTTAGTAGTAGTAGTAGCAGTAGTAGTACAGTAGTAGTAGTTCGAAGAATTTAGTGATGTCGATGTTGGTAGTAGTAGTAGTAGTATTTCGATAGAATTTAGTGATGTCGATGTGTAGGTAGTAGTAGTAGTAGTAGTAGTACTTTCAAGTAACGTGTTGCAAAGTGTGAACAACGTTCGTGTAGCGTGCTTACAAAACGTTACTCATAGGTTAGAAATAAGTTTCGGGTACGCTAAACATTACCTCGACGTGTTTCGACTTATGAGTAACTTACAAGTAACTGTTTTCGACGTGTGTCAACGATCACATAACGTGCGCTACAACTTATGGCCAGCGTAGCGGAACGTGTGAGTCATACGCCGGCATACGTCGTAAAATTTCAAGCATGAAAAAATTTGAGGAAAACCCAAAAAAGTTAACGTTTAAAGCCAGCGTACTACGACGTATGGCAGTGTTTTTCAGTGTGCTCTTAACGTATACAAAACGTACCCATAACGTATTCGATGTACCAGCATTTAGACAAATTTTTCATAAATCGGCATACAC
>CM068955.1:74674144-74684635 GCA_035128595.1 Eptatretus atami | reverse complement strand
TACTGTTGGGTTACGCTGAAGTGTTGAGGTTTTTTAAAGTTTTGGTCGTATTCATAACGTGTTGGTCGTATGCATAATTATAGTAACGGGCACAGAACGTTTCGTTGTGTTAAAAAATAACTTATACCAACGAATCTTAGCCTGTTGTCGGCGTTCACAACCTCTGCCCAATGATAGTTTAACTTAGTCATAGCGCGCTGCACGTATCGCCGACGAACTCATGGCGTTCTCTGTTAAAAACTGCCGCACGCCGATTTAAATCATAACCGCCTGAAAATTGGAAGTGTCAACATCGCAGTCACACCTTGACGATTTAGCCAGCGTATGCCGACCTATGAAAAATGTGTCTAAAACGCTGTGGACACGTCGAATACGGTATGGGTAAGTTTGTATACGTTAGGAGTACGCTGAAAAACAATGAAGTACGCTGGCATATTACGTGGTACGTCTAGTACGTCGTGAAATTTCAAGCATGCTGAAAATTTTACGACGTACTCGATGTATGGCTCACAAGTTCCGCATACGCTGCATAAGTTCTCGGCAAGCTCCGCGATCGTTTACACACGTCGGCCACACGTTACTTCTAGTTACTCATAAGTCGAAACACGTCGAGGTAATGTTTAGCATACCCGAAACTTAATTTTTAACCTACGAGTAACGTGCTTTGAATATTAGTAGCGTGCTTTGAACCTATGTGTACGTGCTTTGAACCTATGTGTAACGTGCTTTGAACTATGTGTAGCTGCTTTGAACCTATGTGTAACGTATCTCAAACGCACATTGGCGTATGTAGACGAATTTGATTGACTCTTCCGGACGACCACAGAACTTACTGAACGTGTTTCTAACTTACAGCTACCGTATAATGGCGTATTGGCAGCGTTTAGGGGAATTAGTATAACAAATGGGCTTCACAAGAGGACCCGTCAGTGTTCTAGACTCCATGTTGAGTAGATGTCAATGTCAGTAGCAGTAGCAGTAGCAGTAGTAGTAGTAGTAGTAGTAGTTCGAAGAGAATTTAGTGATGTCGATGTTATTAGTAGTAGTAGTTCGAGAGAATTTAGTGATGTTGATGTTATTAGTAGTAGTATTAGTAGTTCGAGAGAATTTAGTGATGTCGATGTTAGTAAGTAGTAGTAGCAGTAGTAGTAGCAGTGAGTAGTAGTTCGAGAGAATTTAGTGATGTCGATGTTGGTAGTAGTAGTAGTAGTAGTAGTAGTTCGAGAGAATTTAGTGATGTCGATGTGTAGTAGTAGTAGTATTAGTAGTAGTAGTAGCAGTAGTTGTATCGAGAGAATTTAGTGATGTCGATGTAGTAGTAGTAGTAGTAGTAGTAGTAGTAGTAGTAGTGTAGTAGTTCGAGAGAATTTAGTGATGTTGATGTTATTAGTAGTAGTATTAGTAGTTCGAGAGAATTTAGTGATGTCGATGTTAGTAGTAGTAGTAGCAGTAGAGTAGCAGTAGTATGAGTTCGAGAGAATTTAGTGATGTCGATGTTGGTAGTAGTAGTATAGTATTTCGATAGAATTTAGTGATGTCGATGTGGTAGTAGTAGTAGTAGTAGTAGTACTTTCAAGTAACGTGTTGCAAAGTGTGAACAACGTTCGTGTAGCGTGCTTACAAAACGTTACTCATAGGTTAGAAATAAGTTTCGGTACGCTAAACATTACCTCGACGTGTTTCGACTTATGAGTAACTTACAAGTAACGGTTTCGACGTGTGTCAACGATCACATATTCCTCTGGCTAAATCGTCAAGGTGTGACAGGGCCTTAATCGTTGGTTACAGCTCCTGATAGCTCCTGATGGTGGGTGACAGTTGGACCCTTCCTGCTGATTCTGCTCGGTACCTGCTCTTGGCGTACCTGATGCTTGGCATCCCTGGTTCCTGGGGGTGATGACGTGACGTCGATTGTTGTTCGAGCCTGTTTGCGAGTGGGTGCATGGCGAGGCAGGGCGCTGGCAACGGACCAAGGCACGCTCACACATTTTGGGACATTTTATTGGACGCACGACGACTTCTAGCTTGGTAAGCTGAGACCGTATTTCTTTCCCCCCTGAATGATCTGCTGGGTACCCACGTCTTGTGTTTAATTGTTAAGTAAGGCAGAGTGATAAGCATCTACTCCTTGTCTATTTTTCTATCAATGCCAGTTGAATTCTTCATTTAGTCACCAACTCTAATCAACAAATTCATCTCTCACCAACTCTGATCAGGATATATATGTATGTATATATTATGTATACTCTGGTCAGGATCTCTGTCCAACTGTGGTCAGGATCTCTGACCAAATCTGGGATCAGGATTCCTGACAACTCCTGATCAGGATTACATGCTAGTGTATATACTTATGTATACTCTAGAGCTCACTATGCTACACTGTGGTCAGCGATCTTGACCAATATCTGACTCAGGATCCTCTGACAATCGGTGATCAGGAACTCTCACCAACTCTGATCCAGAGCACTCCTCGACCAACTCTGATCAATGGACTTCTCTACCAACTCTGATCGCAGTCTCTCACCAACTCTGATCAAGGATCTCTCACCAACTCTGATCAGCGATCTCACCAACTTCTGTGATTTGAGCGAACTCTCTCACCAACTCTCTTATACAGAAACTCTCACCATCTGATCATTCAGGATACTCCACCAATATCTGATCAGCGACTCTCACCAACTCTGATATCGAACTCCACCAAACTCTGATCGGAACTCTCACAACTCTGATCAGGAACTCTCACACTTGATCAAGGAATCTCACGCACCTGCTGGATGAGGAATCTCCACAACTCTGATAAGGATTTGTCACGAACTCTGGGAAGTTCAGGTATTCACAAGTTCTGGGACAAGGAATCTTACACAACATCTGATCAGGATATCTCTGCACCAACTCTGAATCAGGGATCTCTCCACTCTGATCAGGGATCTCTACCACTTGATCAGATCTCTCACAACTCGAGTCAGGATCTCTGAGCAGTTGGTCATCAGGATCTCCCACCAACCACCAGCAGGATCTCTCACCAACTGCCAGTAGGATCTCTCACCAACTTCAGTGGAGCCTCGTGAGAATACCAGTCTGAAGCCTCAGCTTAGTTTCAGGTGTGCATATATCTTCTTTATTTATTAGATATCCTATAGAAGTAAATTAACACTCGTTTTACTCTGCGTGCGTTGCACATCATGTACAGTGAATTTCACCTCTCTGTGCAATGTATTTATAGTATTTTTAAACGCTTCTGTACACTGCCATTGAGGCCCGGTTGCAAGTCACAGTCTACATTTCCAATAGAAGAGATGTCATTAACCGTAATTACTTCCTTCATTGAAAATCGTTTTTCAAAAGTTTTTTTTTAGCCAGAAAAAAATAGAACCGTAGTGAACCGCACAGTCGTGTTCAATGATTGGCCTTTAAAACCCCTCTAAATCGTCCTTTTGAAGGGGAAAGACATCACACAAACAAATACACAAACACATTGCGTTTTATATGGTAGATGTGGTGGAAATAGCACCGCCTTTAGTGGAAGTCAGTATTACAAATCATCATTCCTTTATCTTATAATATGAGTATGATATGTTGTGATCAATAAATTTCTTTCAAAAATGACAAAAATTTAAAGTGCATTTCCAAGAATGCTCCCAGTACATTGACCCACTGAAGGTCAGCCAAGAAGGATACTCCTGTCTGGAGAGCGGGGGTGCTCACTCGTGGAACAATTACATGGAAGTATGTCCAAGAGATGGTGATGGCATAACGCTGTTCTCCATAGTAAATCATACAAGTCAACTACTGAATGGGCGCAAAATGGGGTACAAACGAAGATTGGTGCACAAATGTCACACCTAACTGTACATGATCGATTTTAACTATGCGGGATATTGCAGAAAGATTGCACTGCCGAATACAAGTCACAAGGAGATTCTCAAACAACATAAGAATGAAATTGTGGAACAAAAACTACCATTTAGCGATATAAGAGGAAACTAACAGAAAGCTAGCCATAACAGAAGAAGATGAAGAGAAGATCAAGGCATAGTATAAGAGAGGAGTTGAAAATATATTCGAGTTTGAAAGACATTAAAGATTTTTTAAGACAAAAAAAAAAAGAGTCGAGAAAGTGGTGATATTTTGGGGCTGGCAGGATGGCCTTGAGGTACGTCCACTCACCTCAAGTGTCTAGCCTGGGTTTGAATCCGAATCCGTTAATAAACTGTCATCGCCGATGTTTCACACGGCAGGGTGATTCATCAATGTGTGTGGCATCCCTCGGATGGAGTTAAACTGGTGGCCCGTCTGTGGCATTAGTTGGATGTGAAGATCCCATGTGTCCCACGAAGAGGAGGAGAGCTATCGCCGGCACCACGAACAAATTACAAATTTCTGCCCGAACCTTAGTTGAACGTCAGACATGACCAGCCAGTTCGTGAAAGCCTTGGATAGGGCTTCCCCCGGCCAACCCCACAGTTATGTGGAATAATTGTGGCTGTTAAACAATAAAAAGGAGGAGTAATGGTTGAAATTTAATATTATGAGATCCATCAACCTAGTTATTGCTATAGAGGTGGGATTTGTGGACTAGGGCATCAAAAGAAGCATGCAAGCGTTACACAAAGAAACCGAAAGTGAATGAACATAGAAAGGAACCCCACAGCAGAGTGCAATAGGTGGACGTCAAGAGAAAGAATGTGTATAAGGAGCTCAGAAGTATAAAATATATGAAATAAACAGGGAAGCTGGCCCTAATAGATAATGTGAATAGAACAGATGAGTGATTGATTGATTGATTGATAACAAAAAGTGAGATCAATTGCAGAACATGAAAGAAGAATAAGAATAGCAAGCAGAACAGATGCCCAGAATAAAGCAGGAATAAGAACTGCAGACAACAGCTGGAAACAAAGTTACTGGCTAGTACACCAGGCAGCTGGAAAAGTGTTACCACAATGCAGACGTTTTGATGGAAAAGTGTAATTTGAAAGTGGGAATCTAAATATGGCTAACTATAGCACAGACCAGGTATACAACATCATTTACTAATGAGGCGCAGAATCTACCAGAAGTGAAATGGTCTATCCCTGGTCACCTTGCTCTCCCATGACCAAGATCTTTCAGCAAAAAGGCTTAATATACGAGTCCCCAGAATAGGAACTTCAAGCAGGAGTGGCGATTCAGAACCATCAAAGCCCTGCTCTAGTATTGCCAAGCTATGGTGGTTTGTCCGTGCTCTATCCTTTTTAAGTGCGAGCATCAAGGAAGGAAGCAGCATGTAGCAGGTCTTGGGTTGAACTCAACAGGTTAAAACCGCCGCACTCCCAGACTCAGAGTGAACGCTGTTATAGTTGGTTGAACGACAAACCATTACGCCACCGATCTGGTCAGGAGCAGTGGGCAAATAAATATTGGGATATGAAATGCTAGCCAATGGATCTTATCAGGAAAGTTGTAACTAGAGAGCTCAGAGACACCTTACCACATGCAGTCTTGAGAAAAAAGGACATGGGAAGGGTCTGCAGCGGCAAATTGATTGGTCGAATGAGATGGTGTAAAATGCCAATATGTTTTGTCCAAGTACTGCAAAATGAAAGGTTTTGAAAGTGCCAATAAGGCAATTTGTGTGTTCCCAAGTGTTCAAGTAATATATGCAATTTAAAATAAATAAAGATTTTAAAGGTTGAGAAAAAAAAACATTTTCAGAAGTTTAAACCACGCCATTGAGCAGATCTTTTACCACCACTTATTTAATACTCTAATTAGTTATTTGTGCCTGTTGTATGCGTCCTTCATGACTCGCTGAAAACAGTAAGTTTCCTCTTTGGGAATAATATTCAATTTTGATTCATTGCCAGACAGGCCCAAGACAAAACAATTATCTTACTTCTCTCAGTGCAATGCACATTCAGGACGAAATTCCATACAATTTGCCAATTCAGCACAAATTACTGCAAACCAGAGTTACCGAAGCAGCTAGCTAGTGCTTGTCAAACCAGCTGTTCCTTATCAACGGGTTTGAATGGAGTGCTTGCTTGAGTGCTTAAGCCACTTGGTGAGCACTCTGCAAGAACATGGTAATGGAACACACGCCAAGTTCGTGTTCCGATTTATGTCAAAATATAACAATCAATTGAAATTAAGTCATTCCTCCATCATAAACTGACGTTTATAGACAGACAGACAAATAAAGTAAACCAATTGCTTAACCCAGTCTTTCACTTTGTGTATCAGGGTAATAACATTGCCAAGACATTATATACACTGGCTATGTGTAAAAATGCTAATGTAAAAGTTATGATTAGTTTTATCAAGTAAAAGTTAACAAAGGTATGCTAAATCTCTACAGGAAGCAAAGTATAAGTAACCAAATCAGCAGTGGAAACAACAAACTAAGGTAGCATTAGAGATAATGGGAGTAGGGTTACCAAAGGTCTTGGTATAACAATAAAGTGAGGAAAACAGCCACAGACCAGCCATAAGATTGTGGAGAGAAATACAAAGTACATCCCTGTTGGAGACTACAAAGGCTACAACATCGAAAAAGAAGAAAACAAAAGATAATGAAATACTGAGATCTGAGATGGAAATGAAAAATTGCAAAAAGTTAGAGTGGAAGTGATACCAGTTGTTGATCGGAATCTGGGGAGCAGTGAACAATAAATGAAAAGAGTACATCAGGAAGATGAAAGACAGCATCTGGCTAGATCTTCAGAAAGAGTCACTACGCTTGCGTGCTTGAACAGCCAGGATTGTATGGAATGCGCTTTGGCTTTCTAACCCTTGGAAGAGCAATACAACTGTATGCTTGTATCAATCCCTCCAGGGTGTGTGAAAGAAGGTTATTAATAATATAGTAGATTTGTTATATTGTATTCACCATGCATACAAGTTGGCGTTTTTTATGTTCTCATCTGAGCACATAGCTCATGATGTTGGGATTCCAGTTTCATGGTGGTGTGTTTATTTGAAATTGTCTCTTCCTGTCCTGAGCTCGTATGCCAAATGAATTGCACAAGCTCCTGCATGAGTCTCAGAAACTTTAAAGAAAAGCACAGTCTCTTCAACAACCAGAATGAAACGTGCTCATTCCACCTATTCGCCTGGTACTGAAAAAGCTTGAACGCTCGATAACCAAAATACAACTTCCAAAGTTCTGCCAAAAGCTATGCCAGCAAAAAACATATATTCTTGGGACAATAAGTTGAACCATAATAATAGTATTCCACTTTTCTTTTGTATTCTAGCTGTGCCTCCAGTATTTAAAAGCCAAAACCTTTTTTGCATGATGAATTTAGACATAGGTACAGGCGGTGAACTCAATACAATAATCTATACCAGGTCATTTCATAACTCAGGATAGTATAGGGAGGCAATAAAGGGCCCTCCTCAGTCCAAACGGGTTATTAGAATGGTTGACTGTTAATTAGGATTGAATTAGGTTATGTAAGTATCCATTTAGGGATAGGGAGAGATCATGTAATGCAGAATATGCCCAGGGTATTACTCATGAGCTGTCTAGTCTGGTTCAATTCCAACCCGAAACTATAATATGCTGGATTGATTCTTCGCAGGCAGGGCATTGGCTTCAGTAAAGTGCACCTCAACTCGTTTTCGACATTATAATTGCAAAACTAAAAACCATTCATATAAAATTCAAATCAATATACTTGTAACATTAAATAGCAAAAATTTAAAACCTCTATAAAATAAATAAAAAATCAATACACTGCACACATTAAAATGGCAAACAAAAAACTAAATAAAAATTGAAAAACCAATATGAATGCCACATTTTAAATTGCAAAACAAATAAAAACAACTAAATAAAGTTTCGAAAATCAATATACTGTACAAATTAAAATTGCAAAACAAACAAAAAAAACTCCTCATAAAAATTAAAAAATCAGATAAACGAAAACAGTAAAATTGCAAAAATAAAAAACTTTTTTAAAAAATCAAATCAATATACTATAATCATTAAAATTGCAAATTAAAAGCTTCATAACAAGCTCGAATGAAGCTAAGATCCTCGTCCTCTTAATCTGATGACGTCATAAAAAACGAATATGACGTCATTGTGAGTACTTCAGGTTTGCGATAAATTAATTATTGTGCTAATGCCGCGCTTGATTCCCGCAAACAAGCATTCAAACAGCTTGCCTAGTTTCAAGATAATGGTATATAAGCGTTTCATTAGCGGCGATATGTGAACGTCAAACTTTTTCTAGGAAAATTTCCAAAAAATCGGAGATGGTTACTGCCTGCACGTAGGGCTTTCCTGCGATATAACATGGGCAAGTTTCACGAAGATCCGATTGAAAACTCTGGGTTGGATAAACAAAAAAATGTCAAAAAATAGGCAAATGACGTCATAAAGAATTGATTATGATCGTCATAGTGATGTTATTCATATGTGCGGTAATTCATCTCTGCTAATGCCCTCTTTCGACTTCCCGCAACAGAAATTCAAAAAGCTTGCCTGTTTCGGAGATAAATCTTTTAGGGGCGTTTCCATTAGCGGAAGAATTTTGAAGCATAACTTTTTTCTAGGAGGAATTTTCAAAATCGGAGATTGTTACTGTCGACGCAGCGTTTATTTTTAAACATATATACTTCCAAGTTCAGGAAGTTCGATAAACTGTAGGCTTGTGAAACAAAAAAAGTCCACAAGAACAACTGGTTGGATTAACACAGTAAAGACTTAGAGAACATCCTCCAGAGGATTTCCAAAATTTTAAATTCAATATACTTGCACACATTAAAATGCAAAAAGAAAAAACTTCTAATAAAATTTAAAAATCAAGTATGCACACTTGACAATGCAGACACTTCTTGCAATAGCCAATTTTAAGCAAAACAAAAAAAATGAAATCAAATTTAGGAAAATCAATATACGTAACAAATTTTAAAATTGCAAAACAAAAAAAACTCTATAAAAATTAATAAATCAATATCTACAACACATTAAAATTGCAAAACAAAAAAAACTCACATAAAAATTAAAATCAATTTAACGCACATAAAATTGGCAAGAAACAAAAAAACTTCATAAAATTAAATCAATAAACTTAAACATAAAATTGCAAAAAAAAAAATCATAAAAAAAATAATCAATATCCGCTGTACACTTGAAAATTATAAATCAATATAATGACACTTTAAAATTGCAAA
Source organism: Eptatretus atami (assembly GCA_035128595.1). Lineage (NCBI taxonomy): Eukaryota > Metazoa > Chordata > Myxini > Myxiniformes > Myxinidae > Eptatretus > Eptatretus atami. The sequence goes on along the minus strand of CM068955.1, from coordinate 74,675,473 downwards.
AAAATAAAAAAAACTCAATAAAAATTCAAATCAATATACAGTAAACATAAAAATTGCAAAACTTTAAAAGCTATAAAAATTAAAAAATGTATTACTGTCCACATTAAAAAGAATGAAATATATTAAAAATCAAATATTGTACACATTAAAAATTGCAAGTTTAAAAATAGCCCATCAGAGATGGGAATCCCCAGCCATTGAAAAATAATGAAAATCAGATTAAGCGTTCTCATTTATTCCCAAAAAAACATTTTTCAAAAGATGGCCGCCCCTCCGGCCAACTTGGATCCTGGGCGGCACGCCCAAAATCAATAGGGTCTTCCTTTCAGGTGGTACATGTGTGACCAAAATTTCAAATCGATATAGCGAAGAGTTTATGAGTTATTCGTAACTTACAGCACTATAAATGTTGACGCCCCAGCCCAGCAGCCGACGGACGGACGAACCGCCCCAGTCCCGCCATCTTGATCCGCCCACGCCCAAAATCAATAGGGTTCTCCTCAGTGGTAACTGTGTGACCCAAATTCAAATCGATATGGCGAACAGTTTATGAGTTATCGCACTCACAGCTATAAATGTGGAACGCCGCAGCCAGCCGGACGGACGACCGCGTGACAACATATCCCCTTCCGCCAACGCGGCGGGGGATAAAAACGAAAACTATAATTACTGTTAACCATTACAATTGCAAAAATTTGAACACTCAAAAAAAAAAATCAAACCTCTGATCCAATGACATCCCAATCGTTCAATGAGTAGGCAGCAACCTCTTCTCTCCCTTCAGACCTTGAATAAATACACAAGCTGTAAAACACTTGGGAATCATGTCTTTCAATCCTGACAAATCTCACCACCTCCTAACCATCTCTCTCCAAAAGGACTGTCTGGCAAACCCTCCTATATAAATTTCCTTAACAATCTTCTTTGAAGAAGTTCGCACTCAAACTTCTGGATCTCACCATCACAAATGTCTTTCTTGGGCAAAACCACATTTCAAAGTTGAATCTCCAAAGCCAGTCACCGACAGGGCTCTTCCATCTGCGCACATTTCCCTTTTTGGCACACCTGAACTCATAATCCACCCTCAAGCTTCATCAAGCTGCTCTCCCATCTTGGCGGCATCTTGCCTCACACCCTTTGCCCCACTTGTCGCGTGTAAACCAAAGCCTTCAAATCAATGGAAACACCCACGTGAAGCTGAGTCAATGCCTTAATCACATTCCCATTACTGCAGCGGTCGTGATTACTCCATGTCATTCCTCCCACCTCCATTCGGTCTTGCACCTCTGCCCCTCTCCCATGTTTGTCCCAACCCCCTTCCATCGTGCA
>CM068955.1:74645447-74674119 GCA_035128595.1 Eptatretus atami | reverse complement strand
ATTTTTGTTGAAAACTAATGTTTTTCGTTTTTTTTTGTTTGCTTAAAAAAGAATACCCTTTAGTGAAAAACACACTCACTGCAGTCATTTGTCATTACACAGTTTATTGCCTTTTAAACCCTTTGCTTAGAATTGGTCCTTATGTAAGTACGTTTTGGGGGTCACATAACACTCGCCCAAAAACAAAACAGCAAATAATCTAATCAGGGCACAATCATTACTATCTGTGGTTTTGGAGAAGTATACAGTATATATAATATATATATATATAATATAGTATATATATATTTATATATATATTAGTACTACTATATATACTATATATATAATATATATATATATATAATAGTTGCGGTTGTGGAAATAACCCGGGAGTTGCACTCAACACATAAGGGATTCCTAGTTTAGCTATTTCTATCTAGTTTTGTTTAGTTAGGTTACCTTCTCCTCATATCAGGGACAGAGAAATGTGTGTGTGGTGTATAGCAGGTCCGAATCCCTCCCTTTGCAATTTTTTCCCTTTCCAAAATCTCTATCCTTCTAATATCTCTCCCAATCCTCTTAACCCCTCTCCTCCCCCCCCCCCAGCACCTTCCTACAGCGCAACCATGCACACAGAGCAACATGCACACTTACATTCAAAGTCATTCCAGTGCACATCTGAGTCCTCCACCTCCACATTGCACCATTCTAGTGTTGCCATCACCGCCCTGCAAAGCCATTCAACACCGACTGCACTGCAGGGAGGGAAACTGTAAAGGAAGTAAGGATTGGGGTGCACTATGGTGAGGGAATCTGCATGGCCGAAGGAAGTAAGGACCGGGTGTGAGCCAATGCGAGTCAAAGGGTGCTGCGGTGACATTCGCTCCCAAAAGCCATGCCCTGCCCGGGTGGAATAAAAGCCAGATATTTTCAGGCATCGGGGCTGCCACACATCTGGGAAACGGAACGAGTCGAGCTGCGCCACGAGATGAACCTCGACAAGGGCGAACCTCTGCGGAGACAAACAGGCTGGTGCCATGAGGCAGAGAGTGGGCAAACAGCAGAGGCTCCCTGGACGTAGTGACCAAAACACACTGACTTTCATGATCATTCTCTTCCATCACTACTTCTAATTCGTTTACTTGAGACGTATGAAAGAGCTCAACGGTTGCCTCTTGCCCCATTATGGTTAACACCTACTAACAGCAACAGATGCAAGGTTCAGCATTCCCGATCACGTGGTGGAGATGGAGAGCATCAACAATTACCCCTTGACCCGTCCAGGCAGAGTTACTCACTTGCACCCTCACAGTTTCCTTTCACGCACACATTGCAAACACCTGCATCTCTCCCGACAAGCTGCACTTCAATATCTTCCTCTCCTTCCTCCCCTTCCTTCCCCCTTCAGTTTTGGAGCCATGTGGGCCCACCAACTTACATTGGGGTGAAAAAGGGGTCGACAATATGCCTTGCCTTCTTCTTCCTCTCTCTATTCCCTTGTGTATAATTTCCCGGTTGAATGAGGTGTGCCTGTATTGCATTTTAGTGTTAAGGTCAAATGTTAAAGTCAAATTCTTTGTGACACTGCATCTTAATGAATACTTGTAATTACGTGCCTTGGTTAAATCATTATAAATTTTCCAAACCTGCTCGATCATCTGTTTCCTCCATTGGTTAGACGTAGTGGGTAATAAGTAGAAGGGACTTTGATCCCCACTGATTTGCTATGCTAGACTAGCCAATGTCCCACTTACGGTTCCGCTCGGCCATACCTAATTTATAGATAAGGCTGGGATATCAAGAGCATGGTTCCGCATCTGGGATAACTAAATCATGTGGAAGGTAACGCAAAATTTGGGCATGGGGATCCGATCAGTTTAGTCACTTCAGATGGCATCCGTGGTTGCTTAGCAACCCATCGTGCTGCAGAGTTATCTGCAGCTCATCGACTTCATGGTCTAACATCGGGAAGTGGGTCCGATAGGCTACTTGTGACCCAGCTGACAAACTCTTAATACATGTATACATATAATCTTCTTCTTGGACGGCCACCATTATCCCATCTATCTTGTGGGGTCAGCCAGGGGAAGCTTGGGCTGAGTTTTCATGAGCCAGCTGGCCAGGCCTGATGTCCGACTACTTATTGCAGGAATTTGGAATTTGCCTATTGTGCCAGAAACAGATCTCTCTGTTGAACATGGGATACTTTTCACGACGGACACCATGGGATCTTTATCGTCCACCAATGAATGCTGGCAGACGGGGTGCATAGATGCATATACTTCGTAGCAGGGGTACCCGGCATTGTCGGGTCTTCCTCCCACCCCTTCCCCTGCCTCCTCCCACTCCACCCCGCCCTCCCGGGACTCCACTCCCTCCCTCCAGACTCCCACCCAACCCCTTTCCCTCACTCCTCCAAATTCCTCCTATCCCACTCCCTTCGTGCCTCCTCCACCCACCCAACCCTGTGAATTACATGTCCATCAGTTTATTTATAAGCCTTGAAAAGTCGGGCGAAAGGCAAAAGTTTTTTTTTTTTCATTAAAGAAAACTATTTTCTTTCCTCTACATTATCAGAACTTATGAGAACCTCATTGTGAGGTCATTTAGACTGCTGCCAATGCACTGCGTACACAACATATATTACCTCGTTTCTCTGCATGAGTTGAAATCAAAATGTACCTTTGTTTCCTCAAATGGTACCTTTTTTTTTGACTAGCAGAGTTACCCGGCATTGCCCGGTGGAGGGGGGGGGGGACTGAGAAGTGGGAAACGCAAGAGCCGGCAGGGCTGAGAATGGGGCAGGCCAATAGGGAGACAGGATAACCGATGGGGTGGGGGTGGGAACCGTGTCGGGGGCAGGAGAACCAGAACACCAGTGGGTAAAGGAGTCTTAAGGGTCTTGGGGTCTTAAGTGTCTTTAAGGTCTTAAGGGTCTTCCAGGTCATTGGGATGTTAAGTGTTTGAGGTGTTGAAGGGTGTTTGGGGTCTTACAGTTCTTAAGGGTCTTCAAAGTTTTAAGGGTCTTTGGGGATTAAAGGGTCTTTGAGGTCTTCTGGCTCTAAGGGGTCTAAGGGGTCTTCAAAAGACTTAAGGGTCTTAAAGGGTCTTCAAGAGTCTTAGGGATCTTAACCATCTTTGGGGTCCAAATGGTCTTTGGGGTATTCGGGGTTTTAAAGTGTCTTAAATATTTTTGGGAAATTCAATGGTCTTAAGGGTCTTATGGGTCTTTGGATCTTCAGGGTCTTATCTCTCAAGCATGTAAAAAGTCTTCTCTCAAGCATGTATTCTAATCTCTCAAGCATGAAAAAAAAAAGGTCTTATGGTTACTCGGGGTCTTTAAAGGCTGACGTTGTGGATAAAAATTCACTTAGGACAACCCCTGGGTAGGATTTGGTTTGTGTGCCGAATTTGGTGGTCGTCAACCCAGCGGTCTTTGCAAAAAATGCAAAGACAAAGAGACAGACAGGCAGACAGACAGGCAGACAGACATACATCCGATGAATTATATTTATTCAATACAATACCGTAATATTATTTGACAATACAGCTCTATACGAATGCTGTGTGTGTCACGTGATTGTTGTTTATAGTTGTTTTTCACCATTGAGAGATGGGGCCAAAAACTATATAAAGCATGATGTTTCAAAAAGTTGTGGACGGATTATGATAAAACTTGATGGATGAGTTTGGTATGTGCCAAGAACAAGCCGATTCAATTTTGGTGTGTGACAAGGACGAATGATCCGGATTCAGATCCGGCCTATCAGCAGGATACAAAATGTAAACTGTTCAGCCTGGTGGAGGTATGCGCTCTACCGAGTGCCCTTCTTGTTACCTCCACCACCGAAGGTGAAGGAGGTTGTGTTTTCACCCCTTTCTGTCTGATTGTTTGTTTGTCTGTCTGTTTGTATGTCTGTTTGTTTGTTTGTGTACAGGATATCTAAAAAAGTTGTTTTTGTGGATGATCCGGATGGAATTTTGTGGAGAGGTTGGGTGTGTGACAAGGACGAACTGATTAGATTTTGGTGAAGATCCGGATCCGACTACTAGCATTTTTAAAGTGATTCTTCACCATTGAGAGATAGGGCCAAAAACTATATGTAGCATGATATCTCAAAAAGTTGTTTTCTAATCTCTCAAGCATGTAAAAAAAAAGGTCTTATGGTTATTCGTTGTCTTTAAAGGCTGACGTTGTGGATGAAAATACACTTAGGACAACCCCGGGTCGGACTTGGTCTGTGTGCCAAATTTGGTTGTTGTCGGTCCAGCGGTCCTTTCAAAAAACGCGAACAGACAGACATCCGATGAATCTTATTTATTTGATAGAAGATGCGTTATTCAGTCTTCAAATGTACACCAGAGGCCGATGAAGCTTCAGAGCTATGTAGAGCAAAAAATATGGTCGCGATTTCTGGGCCGCTGGAGGGGAAGGTATGGCCTGGCTAATGGACAGTGCTTGTGATGCTGGGGGAGAGGAGGAGGTGTGGTCTCTAGAATTGGCGGTGCTTATGACATAGACAGGAACTGAGCTTTATGTATAAGATACTAGTATAAAAGCCCGTCAAAAATGATGGGTTGGAATGATTTTATTTGAAATATACAGACTGGAAGATATGATGTCTTGAAGCATGAAAAAGCGTTATTGTAAAACACTACATGTGCAAATGTGATCCGATGTTCTTTAACTTCTGGGACATTTAATTTTGACGGTACAGGCTCGTGAGAATACCAAAGTCTGAAGCCTCGGCCTAGCATCAGGTGTGTCATCTTCTTTATTAGACATTGCACATATGTAAATGAACACTCGTTTTACTCTGCGCACTTTACACATTACGTGCTGCGAATTTCACCTCCCTGCGCCTTGTATTTATTGTTAATTTTTTAATGCTTCTGTACACCGCCATTGAGGCCCAGTTGCAAGTCACCATCTACATTTCCAAAAGAAGAGACGTAATTACTCCTTCATGGAAAATGTTTTTCAAGTGTTTTTTTTAGCCAGAAAAAAATAGACCGTAGTGAACGCACAGTCGTGTTCAATGATTGGCCTTTAAAACCCTTCTTAAATCGTCCTTTTGAAGGGGGACAGACATCACACAAACAAATACACAAACACATTGCGTTTTATATGGTAGATGTGGTGGAAATAGCACCGCCTTTAGTGGAAGTCAGTATTACAAATCATCATTCCTTTATCTTATAATATGGAGTATGATATGTTGTGATCAATAAAATTTCTTTCAAAAATGACAAAAATTATAAAGTGCATTTCCAAGAATGCTCCCCAGTACATGACCCACTGAAGGTCAGCCAAGAAGGATACTCCTGTCTGGAGAGCGGGGGTGCTCACTCGTGGAACAAATACATGGAAGTATGTTCCAAGGAGATGTGATGGCATAACTGCTGTTCTCCATAGTAATAAATCATACAAGTCAACTACTGAATGGGGCCAAAATGGGGTACAAAACGAAGATTGGTGCACAAATGTCACACCTAACTGTACATGATCGATTTTAACTATGCGGGATATTGCAGAAAGAATTGCACTGCCGAATACAAGTCACAAGGAGATTCTCAAACAACATAAGAATGGAAATTGTGGAACAAAAACTACCATTTAGCGATATAAAGAGGAAAACTAACAGAAAGCTAGCCATAACATAAGAAGATGAAGGAGAAGATCAAGGCATAGTATAAGAGAGGAGTTGAAAATATATTCGAGTTTGAAAGACATTAAAGATTTTTTTAAGACAAAAAAAAAAAGAGTCGAGAAAGTGGTGATATTTTGGGGCTGGCAGGATGGCCTTGAGGTACGTCCACTCACCTCGAAGTGTCTAGCCTGGGTTTGAATCCCGAATCCGTTATAAACTGTCATCCCGATGTTTCACAGGCAGGGTGATTCATCAATGTGTGTGGCATCCCTCGGATGGATGTTAAACTGGTGGCCCGTCTGCTGGCATTAGTTGGATGTGAAAGATCCCATGGTGTCCTTCACGAAGAGGAGGAGAGCTATCGCCGGCACCACGAACAAATTACAAATTTCTGCCCGAACCTTAGTTGAACGTCAGACATGACCAGCCAGTTCGTGAAAGCCTTGGATAGGGCTTCCCCCGGCCAACCCCACAGTTATGTGGGAATAATTGTGGCTGTTAAACAATAAAAAGGAGGAGTAAGTGGTGAAATTTAATATTATGAGATCCATCAACCTAGTTATTGGCTATAGAGTGGGATTTGTGGACTAGGCATCAAAAGAAGCATGCAAGCGTTACACAAAGAAAACCGAAAGTGAATGAACATAGAAGGAACCCCACAGCAGAGTGCAATAGGGTGGACGTCAAGAGAAAAGAATGTGTATAAGAGCTCAGAAGTATAAAATATATGAATAAAACAGGGAAGCTGGCCCTAATAGATCATGTGAATAGAACAGATGAGTGATTGATTGATTGATTGATAACAAAAAGTGAGATCAATTGCAGAACATGAAAGAAGAATAAGAATAGCAAGCAGACAGATGCCCAGAATAAAGCAGGAATAAGAACTGCAGACAACAGCTGGAAACAAAGTTACATGGCTAGTACACCAGGCAGCTGGGAAAAGGTGTTACCACAATGCAGACGTTTTGATGGAAAAGTGTAATTTGAAAGTGGGAATCTGAGATATGGCTAACTATAGCACAGACCAGGTATACAACATCATTTACTAATGAGGCAGAATCTACCAGAAGTGGAAATGGGTCCTATCCCTGGTCACCTTGCTCTCCCATGAGCCAAGATTCTTTCAGCAAAAAGGCTTATAATACGAGTCCCCAGAATAGGAACTTCAAAGCAGGAGGTGGCGATTCAGCCCATCAAAGCCTGCTCTAGTATTGCCAAGCTATGGTGGTTTGTCCGTGCTCTATCCTTTTTAAGTGCTGAGCATCAAGGAAGGAAGCAGCATGTAGCAGGTCTTTGGGTTTGAACTCAACCAGGGTTTAAACCGCCGACCTCCCAGACTCAGAGTGAACGCTGTTAGAGTTGGTTGAACGACCAACCATTACGCCACCGATCTGGTCAGGAGCAGTGGGCCAAATAATATTGGGATATGAAATGCTAGCCAATGGATCTTATCAGGAAAGTTGTAACTAGAGAGCTCAGAGAACACCTTACCACATGCAGTCTTGAGAAAAAAGGACATGGGAAGGGTCTGCGAGCGGCAAAGTTGATTGGTCGAAATGAGATGGTGTAAAATGCCATAATGTTTTGTCCAAGTACTGCAAAATGAAAGGTTTTTGAAAGTGCCAATAAGGCAATTTGTGTTCTCCAGTGTTCAAGTATATAATGCAATTTAAATAAAATAAAGATTTTAAAGGTTGCAGAAAAAAAAAACATTTTTCAGAAGTTTACCGCCATTGATGCAGCATCTTTTACACCACCTTATTTAATACTCTAAATTAGTTATTTGTGCCTGTTGTATGCGTCCTTCATGACGTCGCTGAAAACAGTAAGTTTCCTCTTTGGAATAATATTCAATTTTGATTCATTGCCAGACAGGCCAAAGACTAAAACAATTATCTTACTTCTCTCAGTGCATGCACATTCAGGACGAAATTCCATACAATTTGCCAAATTCAGAACCAAATTACTGCTAAACCAGAGTTACCAAGCAGCTAGCTAGTGCTTGTCAAACCAGCTGTTCCTTATCAACGGGTTTGAATGGAGTGCTTGCTTGAGTGCTTAAGCCACTTGGTGAGCACTCTGCAAGAAACATGGTAATGGAACACACGCCAAGTTCGTGTTCCGATTTATGTTCAAAATATAACAATCAATTGAAATTAAGTCATTCCTCCATCATAAACTGACGTTTATAGACAGACAGACAAATAAAGTAAACCAATTGCTTAACCCAGTCTTTCACTTTGTGTATACAGGGTAATAACATTGCAAGAACATATATACACTGGCTATTGTGTAAAAATGCTAATGTAAAGTTATGATTAGTTTTATCAAGTAAAAGTTAACAAAGGTATGCTAACTGCTACAGGAAGCAAAGTATAAGTAACCAAATCAGCAGTGGAAACAACAAACTAAGGTAGCATTAGAGATAATGGGAGTAGGGTTACCAAAGGTCTTTGGTATAACAATAGAGTGAGGAAAATCAAGCCCACAGACCAGCCATAAGATTTGTGGAGAGGAAATACAATGTACATCCCTGTTGGAGACTACAAAGGCTACAACATCGGAAAGAAAGAAGAAAACAAAAGATAATGAAATACTGAGATCTGAGGATGGAAATGCAAAAATTGCAAAAAGTTAGAGTGGAAGTGATACCAGTTGTGATCGGAATCTGGGGAGCAGTGACAAAATTAAATGAAGAGTACATCAGGAAGATGAAAGACAGCATCTGGCTAGATCTTCAGAAAGAGTCCTACGCTTGCGTGCTTGGAACAGCCAGGATTGTATGGAATGCGCTTTGGCTTTCTAACCCTTGGAAGAGCAATACAACTGTATGCTGTATCAATCCCTCCAGGGATGTGTGAAAGAAGGTTATTAATAATAAGAATTGTTGTTATTATTATTCACCATGCATACAAGTTGGGCTGTTTTATGTTCTCATCTGAGCACATAGCTCATGATGTTGGGATTCCAGTTTCATGGTGGTGTGTTTATTTGAAAATTGTCTCTTCCTGTCCTGAGCTCGTATGCCAAATATGATTGCACAAGCTCCTGCATGAGTCTCAGAACACTTTTAAGAAAAGCACAGTCTCTTCAACAAGCAGAAGCATGAACGTGCTCATTCCACTATTCTGTGTACTGAAAAAGCTTGACCTTCGATACAAATAAAACTTCCAAGTTCTGCCAAAAGGTTATGCCCACAAAACATATAATTTTCTTGGGACAATAAGTTGAACCCATAATAATAGTATTCCACTTTTCTTTGTATTCTAGCTGTGCCTCCAGTATAAAAGCCAAAACCTTTTTTGCATGATGAATTTAGACATAGGTACAGGCTGGGTGAACTCATACATATAATCTATACCAGGTCATTTCATAACTCAGGGTATAGTATAGGTGAGGCAATAATATGGCCCCTCAGTCCAAACGGGTTAGAATGTGGGTTTTACTGTTAGGATTAGGATTGAATTAGAGTTATTGTAAGTATTCCATTTAGGGATAGGGATGAGATCATTGTAATGCAGAATATGCCCAGGGTATTACTCATGAGCTGTCTAGTCTGGGTTCAATTCCCAACCCAACTATAATATGCTGGATTGATTCTTCGCAGGCAGGGCATTGCTTCAGAAAGTGCACCCTCACTCGTTTCGACATTATAATTGCAAAACTAAAAACCTCTCAATAAAAATTCAAAATCAATATACTGTAAACATTAAAATAGCAAAAATTTAAAACCTCTATAAAATAAAAATTAAAAATCAATACACTGCACACATTAAAATGGCAAAACAAAAAAAACTAAATAAAAATTGAAAAACCAATATGATGCACACATTTAAATTGCAAAACAAAAAAACAACTAAATAAAAGTTTCGAAAATCAATATACTGTACAAATTAAAATTGCAAAACAAACAAAAACTCCTCATAAAAATTAAAAAATCAATAAACTGAAAACAGTAAAATTGCAAAAATAAAAAACTTTTTAAAAAATTCAAAATCAATATTACCTGTATTATTAAATTGCAAAATTAAAAAGCTTCATAACAACTCGAATGAGCTAAGATCCTGGTCCTCTTAATGATGACGTCATAAAACGAATATGACGTATTGTGATGTATCAGGTTTGCGATAAATTAATTATCTGTGCTAATGCCCGCTTGATTCCCGCAAACAACATTCAAACAGCTTGCCTAGTTTCAGAGATAATGGTATAGCGATTTCCATTAGCGGCGATATGACGTCAACTTTTTTTCTAGAAGAATTTCCAAAATCGGAGATGGTTACTGCCTGCACTGGGCTTTCTGCATATACTGGCAAGTTCACGAAGATCCGATGAAAACTCTGGGTTGTGAAACAAAAAAATGTCAAAAATAGGAATGACGTCATAAAAATTGATATGACGTCATAGTGATGTATCATATGTGCGGTAATTCATCTCTGCTAATGCCCTGTTCGATTCCCGCAAACAGAATTCAAAAAGCTTGCCTAGTTTCGGAGATAATTTTTAGGGGCGATTTCCATTAGCGGAGATATTTTGACGTCATAACTTTTTTTCTAGGAGGAATTTTCAAAATCGGAGATTGTTACTGTCTGCGCAGCATATTTTACATATATACTCACAGTTTCAGGAAGTTTCGATGAAAACTGTAGGCTGTGAAACAAAAAAGTCCACAAGAACAACGTGAGTAAGACTTAGAGATCCTCCACGAGGATCTAAAAATTTAAAATCAATATACTGCACACATTAAAATTGCAAAACAAAAAAACTAAATAAAAATTTAAAAATCAATATAATGCACACATTTAATTGCAAAACAAAAAAAAATGAAATCAAAATTAGAAAATCAATATACTGTACAAATTAAAATTGCAAAACAAAAAAAACTCTTAATAAAAATTATAAAATCAATATACTACACACATTAAAATTGCAAAACAAAAAAACTCAAAAAATTATAAAATCAATATAACACATTAAAATTGCAAACAAAAAACTCAATAAAAATTATAAAATCAATATAATGCACATTAAAATTGCAAACAAAAAAAATCTTCATAAAAATTAAAAAATCAATAAACTTAAAACATTAAAATTGCAAAAAAAAAAAATCATAAAAAAATAATCAATACCCTGTACACTTTGAAAATTATAAATCAATATAATGAACACTTTAAAATTGCAAAAAATAAAAAAACTCTCAATAAAAAAATTCAAAATCAATATACAGTAAACATTAAAATTGCAAAATTAAAAAGCTTCATAAAAATTAAAAATGTATATACTGTCCACATTAAAAAGAACTGAATATAAATTAAAAATCAAATATTGTACACATTAAAATTGCAAGTTTAAAATATACCCATCAGAGATGGGGAATCCCCCGCCATAGTAAAAAATAATTGAAATCAGATAAGCGTTTCTCATTTATTACAAAAAACTTTTTTCAAGATGGCCGCCCCAGTCGGCCACTTGGATCCGGCCACGCCCAAAATCAATAGGGTTCTTCCTTTTCAGGTGGTACATGTGTGACCAAAATTTCAAATCGAAGCGAAGAGTTTATGAGTTATCGTACTTACAGCTATAATTGACGCCCAGCCAGCCAGCCGGACGGACGGACGACCGCCCCAGTCGGCCATCTTGGATCCGGCCACGCCCAAAATCAATAGGGTTCTTCCTTTTCAGGTGGTACATGTGTGACCCAAATTTCAAATCGATATGGCGAACAGTTTATGAGTTATCGCACTCACAGCTAATAATGTTGACGCCCAGCCAGCCGGACGGACGACGGACGGACGACCGGGTGACAACAATATCCCCTTCCGCCACGCGGCGGGGATAAAAACTGAAATCTTATACTGTAACATTAAAATTGCAAAAATTGAAACACTCAAAAAAAAAAAATCCAAACCTCGACAATGACATCCCAAATCGTTCAGATGAGTAGGCAGCAACCTCTTCTCTCCCTTCAGACCTTGATAAAATCACAAGCTGGTAAAACACTTGGAATATGTCTTTCAATCCTGACAAATCTCACACTCTAACCATCTCTCTCCAAAAGGACTGTCTGGCAAACCCTCCTATATAATTTCTTAACAATCTTCTTGAAGAAGTTCAGCCACTCAAACTTCTGGATCTCACCATCAGCAATGATCTTTCTTGGGCAAACCACATTTCAAAGTTGATCTCCAAAGCCAGTCACCGACAGGGCTTCCTCCATCGCGCAATTTCCTTTCTTGGCACACCTGAACTCATATCCACCTCAAGGCTTTCATCAGCTGCTCTCCCATCTTGGCTGGCATCTATGCCTCACACCTTGCCCAGCTTGTCGCTGTGTAAACCAAAGCCTTCAAGATCATTGGAAACACCCACGATGAAGCTGAGTCAATGGGCCTATCACATTCCCATTACCAGCAGGTCAGTGATCTCTCTGTCTTCCTCCACCTCCATTCTGGTCTTGCACCCTCTGCCCTCTCCATGTTTTGTCCCAACCCCCCTTCCATCGTGCATGCAGTCCACCAGCAATGCCCTTCTGGTGAAACTCCAACATTCAAGAGAATCACTGCTCACCTCCACCCATTTGTTCCTCTTTTTTTCACCTGTGGAATCATCTTCCACATTCTCGTCAATCTCATTCTCCCCTCCAGATCTTCAAGACAGCTGTTTACCACCATCTCTGATCGTCCCCATTCCAAAACCATGACATTTTCTACACCTGCTAATAACTCCCCCCCCCCCCCCCCCCCCCCCGACACTCCAATCCATCCATTGGGACCATACTCTGTGCAGAGGGTTGGTGCTGCCTAAGCAGTCTCATGAGCTATTGGGCACAATTCTGGACAGGTCGCCACTCCGAAACAGGATACCAGCAAGCTGGTACCCATTTTGCCAACCTCAGAAGGATGACAGGCTGAGTCAACCACACCTGGTATAAATTTCAAAAGCCGAGGGGGATTTGAACTCAGGATCCCAGGATCCCAAGCCCACCACCCGAACCATTAAGCCAACACTAGGTATACCACCCCCTCCCCCTCCATTTTTATGCTCACTTTGTTATGTTGCATCTTGATCCCTTGTATGCTCCAGCTCTTCCACAAGCCTTGACACTGTATAAAAAAACTGGGTGTCCCCACTGCTGACCTTAGACAATAAAGATTCTACGTTGTCTTTCACAAAGAGTAGGTGAGTTATCACTGTAAACTGAACAAATTTCGTATTCAGGCTTGTACAAACCATCTTCAGCCACCGATCGCCAAGCCTAGCCAGTTGTTTTGTGAAAGACAGGTCAAAAACTTTCTCCACCTGACCACACAAGAAGGTGGTATAATGCTTGGAGCATCCACTCTAGTCTGAGAGGCCGGTGGTTCGAACGCCAAACGAGTCATACCAAAGACTTTTAAAATGGTATGTGCAGCTTCCTTGCTTGACATTCAGCATTCAAAGGACAGAGAGCAGCCAAACAACCATAGGTTGGCAATCATTGCACAGGCTTGATGGGCGTAATAGCCTCCTGCAATTAAGTTCCTTGTAACGGAACTCATAAAAAGGTGGAAATAATTGAGGCCATTAAAATAGTTTTAGTAGAGTAGTAGTAGTAGCTTACATGGCCCATCCAAAACACCTGAGTACAACATCATCAGGGAGAAGAGTTTTGTTTTTCTTGTTCGACAGGTAATCAAACATCTCTAAAAATAGCGTGTGTTAGTGTTATTTCATTGTTTTGCCTGAATATTTCGTTAATATTGCTTTGCTTTGATCTGCTGTCATTAAGTTCTGCTGTCATGATAATGGGTGTTGCTACCAATCGTATAAAGACATTACTGTCTTTTCTAAGCAAAAATCCACATCTATTTTGAAGAGCCCTTGTACATTTGTTTACAAGGCAAAAGATGGACGGAAATGTCTCATCTTCTCTAGACAGCCTGGAATGTCTCCGAGCTGGAACTAAAGCAATTTGTGTCCCCACACACAAGGTGGAAAATTGATGCAGGTGGCTGTAGATAATTGAGACACAGTTTATTGGAATTTCAAAAAGGTTCTGTAATGTTGCACATGCGAACAAACAGAGAAGTACATCATTCCCTTTCCAAACGTTTTTAGACAAACAAATATGTCTCTTTGGCCTAACGTAACCAGCGCTTCCTGCCTAACGTAGTGCTGGTTGCTCGCATCTTCTTGCCATGTGGTGATCATGACTACGAAAGTTTTTTTTTTACAAAAAGCATGAAAAGGCAAGATCACCACCCCCCCCCCCCCCACCCGCCCCATGTTTTGACATCAGAACACACATGTCAAAACAGGGGGGAGGGGGGGATTTTAACTCAAAATTTGATATTGGGTCATTCCTGGTGGACCTTTTTGCCACCTTTCAACTTTGCTTTCGATGGGAAGTGTGGGAGTTTGCGATGGCATGCCATCGACTTTGCTGGAGCTTACCTTTTTATGGCCCACCTTGTGTAAGTATACCATTTTATTCTTGCTTGTATCTGTCAAAAAGTTGTATTTTCAGTGCTTTCTGTAAACATTTATGTTTCTGGTTCTCTTTGTTCTTGGTAAAAACGTCACTTTAACACATGCTGATCCTTTCTCATTTTCTTCCTCTCTGGGCCATTGTTACTCTCTTTGTATTGTTACACCTTTCTTGCTTCTATATGTCCTCCACATCCCCCTCTCATTTTCCACTCATTACCCTTTGTTATTCTGTAAACCTGCACCGCCTTGTGGTTTAGTTCCTCCACTGGCCGAGACCCTTGTATAAAAAGTAAAGAGGATGAGACGTAAACACGATGATGTATGAGATGTAAACATGATAACACAATTTGAGGCTTGCAGGAGAAGAAGAAAAAGAATCCTGGAAACTGTTCATTCTGCTGTAGGTGCAAGTTGGAACCACTGAAAACGTAGCAGAGCAGATCTGAAAGACCCCACTACTGTAAACACCACAAGGGAAAAGATTGGCATTCTGGGTACGTTAGACCGTTGGATATGCTGGGTATGTCAGGCTGGAAGCGCTGCAATGAAGTTTTATGATGTTAAGACTATACCTTGTTTTAACTTGTGGAGTGGTGACAGAAGGTAGTGTTTCAATGTGAATGCAACACCTAGTCTGAGTATACAGACATATGTCATGCTCGATATAACAGCAGATCCTCATCATGAGATGGTCATAAAAACGGGTACCATGGGGTACCTTAGCTTCATATCTATACATCTACATGATGATATATTTGAAGGAATGGATGGATTATTATTTTCTGCGAGTAATGCATTGTTAACTTATTGCAGTATTCATGGCAAGATATTTCTCTTAATCATTCAGACACTGGGTGCACTTCATGGACTCCAAAAAGCCTGACCTTTCGATGAACACAAAATTCTGAATATTCACTACCACATCCTCAGCTTATTGAAGACAGACAGAGCCCCGCTCGATGATTCACTGATTGCATTTGGACAACCTGAGCCACGCCCAGGCTACACGAGACAATATATATTTTCGCCCAGGAAAGTGAACCATGCCTTGCTGCTCAAATGAATGTTACTGTGTATGTTAGGAGATAAAGACCCCAACAATGATAAAAGGGAGATAAAGCAACAGAAACAATTTGATATATAGGAATGGATGAAAACGACAGAAACTATATCCGAAAAAAAACTGCACAGAGGAACTCAACAAAGGCTGGTTCACTGTGGTGTGAAAGGTCAACAATGGTGAAACAAGGACTTTTTCACAAGTACCACCGACCAGGTCCTTGTTGCTTTCCACCTCTGTGAAGTGAAGCAAAAGAGCCAAGGTCGAGTTAGGAAACGGAGAGTACATGATTATTAGTCTTGATACTGTCAGGAAGATAACCTCACCATCAATAATTTACATGTCACAATGACCCTCATCCACCTCACCTTGATAATGTCACCTCACATGATTAGCTTTGATACTGTCAGTAACATAACCTTACCATCAATAATTTTCAGGCCTACTAGTACATATTGTTATGAATTTGGAATTCAATCGCACACAACATACAGGTTCCCTTAGTCAGCTATGTCGTTAAGTGCATGTTCCCTAGATAGCTCACCTCCCATTGTTTAAATGTTTTGAAATCGATTAGATGCGCTGCGGATCGATTTAATAGTTAGGGAAAGAAACAATGGAGACGTCCCTACCCCTCTTCTGCGAAGAGGAAGAAGAACCTGCGGTGACGTCAACAACTCCCTCCACCCCGTGTTGAGCGGGGGAGGTGGATCACGAGGGCATGAGTCACGCCGGGTGCGGGGGAAGGGGTGCAAAGGATAAAGAGGACACCAAGAGAATCCAAAAAGAGTTCGTGGAAAGCGTTCGCGGTGAAAGTCCCGTGAAAAGAATCCAAAAAGAGCTCGTGAAAGTCGAGTAAAAGGAGTCCCGTGGGAGAGTAAGCTTTTTGCTTCGGCAGTTGGGGGAGTCGGGAGGAACCCAGAAGCCAAGGAGCTGCGTGGAAGTCCGGGCGTCGCGAAGGAGACGCGAGCTGGAGGCGCAGCCTTGCCTGCTGTGTCGCGCAAACCCGCGTTCGTGTGGAGAGGCCGGAGAGAGCTCGCCTGCCACACGGGGGGCTCGAGCTCGACCGCGGCTACGCTAGCTGCCGTGGGGAAGGAGCCATCGCGGGTCGCCCAAGCGCGTTCGTGTGGAGAGAGCCGGAGAGAGCTGCCTGCCACACGGAAGCCCGAGCTCGACCGCGGCTACGCTAGCTGCTGTGGGGAAGGAGCATCGTGGTCACCCAGCCAGACACCACGAGGGTGCAGGTAACCTGCAACGGTCTCGTGGGACTCGTTGGTCTGCCAAGTCCCACGCCATAAAGACCCAAGAGTCCAGTCTGACCCCATTGCCTTTGATTGGGTGTCTTTTCCTGCTTTTCTTTCGAATGAATGTTTGTGGCGCCGATTCCCGTAAGGGCCCTGTCACACCTTGACGTTTTAGCCAGGAATGGCAACGTATAAAAATAGCAGAAGATTATTACCTGAGTTTTGAGGGTTTTTTTAAAGTTTTGGTCGTATTCATAACGTGTTGGTCGTATGCATAACGTATTAGTAACGGGCAAATAACGTTTCGTTGTGTTAAAGATAACTTATACCAACGAATGCTTAGCCTGTTGTCGGCGTTCACAACCTATGCCCAACGATAGTTTAACTTAGTCATAGCGCGCTGCACGTATCGCCGACGAACTCGTGGGGTTCTCTGTTAAAAACCTGCCGCACGCCGATTTAAATCATAACCGCCTGAAAATTGGAAGTGTCAACATCGCAGTCACACCTTGACGATTTAGCCAGCGTATGCCGACCTATGAAAAATGTGTCTAAAACGCTGGGACACGTCGAATACGGTATGGGTAAGTTGTGTATACGTTAGGAGCACGATGAAAAACAATGAAGTACGCTGGCATATACGTGGTACGTCTAGTACGTCGTGAAATTTCAAGCATGCTGAAAATTTACGACGTACTCGACGTATGGCTCACAAGTTCCGCATACGCTGGCATAAGTTCTCGGCATGCTCCGCAATCGTTTACACACGTCGGCCACACGTTACTTGTAAGTTACTCATAAGTCGAAACACGTCGAGGTAATGTTTAGCATACCCGAAACTTAATTTTAAACTACGAGTAAGTGCTTTGACCTATTATAGCGTGCTTTGAACCTATGTGTAGCGTGCTTTGAACCTATGTGTAACGTATCTCAAACGCACATTGGCGTATGTAGACGAATTTGATTGACGTCTTCGGACGACCACAGAACTTACTGAACGTGTTTCTAACTTACAGCTACCGTATAATGGCGTATTGGCAGCGTTAGGGAATTGGTATATAAAAAATGGGGTTCACAAGAGGAACCCGTCAGTGTTCCAGACTCATGTTGAGTAGATGTCAATGTCAGTAGCAGTGGCAGTAGCAGTAGCAGTAGTTCGAGAGAATTTCGTGATGTCGATGTTATTAGTAGTAGTAGTAGTAGTAGTTCGAGAGAATTTAGTGCTGTCGATTTTAGTAGTAGTAGCAGTAGTAGTAGCAGTAGTAGTAGTAGTTCGAGAGAATTTAGTAATGTCGATGTTGGTAGTAGTAGTAGTTCGAGAGAATTAGTGATGTCAATGTTAGTAGTAGCAGTAGTAGTAGTTCAAGAGAATTTAGTGATGTCGATGTTGGTAGTAGTAGTAGTTCGAGAGGAATTTAGTGATGTCGATGTTAGTAGTAGTAGTAGCAGTAGTAGTAGTTCTAGAGAATTTAGAGAAGTCGATGTTAGTAGTTCGAGAGAATATAGTGATGTCGATGTTATTAGTAGTAGTAGAGTAGTAGTAGTTCGAGAGAATTTAGTGATGTCGATGTTAGTTGTAGTAGTAGCAGCAGTAGTAGTAGTTCAGAGAATTTAATGATGTCGATGTTAGTAGTAGTAGTAGTAGTAGTAGTAGTTCGAGAGAATTTAGTGATGTCGATGTTGGTAGTAGTAGTAGTAGTAGTACTTTCAAGTAACTTGTTGCAAAGTGTGAACAACGTTCGTGTAGCGTGCTTACAAAACGTTACTCATAGGTTAGAAATAAGTTTCGGGTACGCTAAACATTACCTCGACGTGTTTCGACTTATGAGTAACTACAAGTAACGTTTTCGACGTGTGTCAACGATCGCATAACGTGCCTACAACTTATGGCCAGCGTAGCGGAACGTGTGAGTCATACGCCGGCATACGTTGTATATTTTCAAGCATGAAAAAATTTGAGGAAAACCCAAAAGTTCAACGTTTAAAGCCAGCGTACTACGACTTATGGCAGTGTTTTTCAGCGTGGTCTAACGTACACAAAACGTACCCATAACGTATTCGACGTGTGCCAGCGTTTTAGACAAATATTTTAAAAATCGGCATACGCTGGCTAAATCGTCAAGGTGTGACAGGCCTTAAGTAAAACTGTGTAATAGACTTACATTAATAATTGCTTATAGACGGTTGTAGTTCTTTTGTTGCTTGTTTAATTGCATACGTGTTTCATTATAATAAATGTCCTTGTGTAAATGTAAACCTGCTCGCTTCGTCCATTCCCTCATTGACTGAACATTTCGTGTGTTGGGAGTTAGAAAGCTGTTGGTTTGCCGTAATAGGGGGACATTTGGACCGACGGTTCTCGGCGATTACGCCGCTTGAATCGCGCACGGACAAGCTCGCCTCGGCGGTTTGTTCCGTACGAGATCCGTTGAGGGTGGAATACCCCGGTAGTTGGATCACGTGGGTATTTAGGTACATTGAAGATTGGCATCTCCCCTACCCCACGTGATCTGCCGATTGGCGTATTTCGGTTCTTGTACAAGGACCCGTCGCTCGGAGTTATCCGGGCGGCGATCTATATTCCAGGCGATCGTCGGGCCGACTCGACTTGCGGCTCCGTTCAGAGCGGTCGGTTGGCGGCCGAGACCCCCGGCCTGTAACAACTGTAGTCAGGAGTGGGTGTGAACCCATCCACCTCCGTAAATTTGTAGGTTCGAATCCGCAACAATTGGTTGTCAGGAGTGCGATTCGGCCCCTCCGCCTCCGTAGCAAAATTCACGGAGTCGGATCAGGGGTATATGGAGCCGTGCCAATTACGAGCGTTATAAATTTATTCCCAGCACCTAAAATGTTCAGCCACAGGCGAGCAGGAGGATAGGAATGTGTTTTGAATGTAGGATCCATGGCCCCGGACGTTCTTATTATTATCACCCCACCCTCAATGGTAATCAGTGGGGCCGCTCACCCTATACTGAGCACGAACTTTCCCGGCAAAATAGCGGCGCTGCCGCATCTCAGCGCAGCACGGAGCGGGCTGCTATAATTAGCACAGCGAACGGCACAACACGAGGCGGGGCTCCCAACCAACGATTGAAACCCCGTGATCATGGCAGGCGAGGCTGGCGGACTGGCGGGCTTCGGGCACAAAACAGAGAAATATCTGCGAAAACTAAAAGAAAACGGTGAGAGAACGAATGAAAGGAGAGAGCAAGCATGCAAAAGAAGTGCGGAGAGCGAACTGAAGAAAAGAAAAGAGGAGCAAATTAGTAACTCCCAGGATAGAAAGAACTTAAAAGAAGAATTGGAACAACTGAAGGAAGAGGTAAGAATAGGCAATCGGAAAAGAGAGAGCCTGGAACAGGAGGCAAAAAGAGGAGAGAATTGGGTCAAAATTAGCAAGGAATTCGGTAGGGAATGGATGAAATGAGGAAGAAAGAATGTGAAAGAGGTGTAGAGATGAAAAAGGAATTAGAAAAGAAAGCTTCTGAGATACTGAAACACCAAAGCAAAGAGAGAGAATTACAAAATGAACTGAGGACGTTGAAAAGAAGAATGACAGCAGAGAATGAAACGTTAATGAACCACACTGCACAGATCGAACAGCTGGAAGCGAAGGCCAGATTACAGAGAGATGCAGGAAAGAGTAATGAAAGAAGAACGAATGAGCAGGAGAAAGAAATCAGTCGATTGAAGGAAACAACGAGATTGGAGAAGGAAGAACAAGAGAAACAGTGGAATAGAAAACAAAAAGAACATGAATTGAGGTGGACCAATTGAAAGAAAAGGCGAGGCTGGAGTGCGAGGAGATAGAGAACGAACAACGAACGAAACGGGAAAAAGAACTAAGCCAATTGAAAGAAACGATGAGATTGGAGAAGGAAGAACGAGAGGAACGGGTGGTAGAAAACAAAAACAATATGAGTTTGAAATTAATCAACTCAAGGAAACAGCAAAATTTGAGTCCACGGAGATGGAAAAGCTCCGGATAGAAAAATGAACAACTAAAGAGGCTCAGAGAGGCAGAACGATCAAATGGGAAGGAAAATGGAGCGAGGAAGAAAAGGAAATAATAAAGGAGTAGCGTGACAACGACGGAGACGCAGGATAAAATGTACAGAGACACGGGAGATAGAGGGTGAATTGGACGGGGTTAAAGACGGACACACACCCACACAGAAGGTAGCGAGGCTTAATGGGCGAGCTGGCGGACTGTCTCGTGACCCGGTGCGGCGAGCAGCTGGATAGCCTCCTTCGGGAACGGAGGGAGACGCTATTTCTCTCTGAAGCGAATCCGACCAGGTGAGTTCGTCGTCGTGCCGAGCGAGTTAGAGGGGGCGAGTGCTGTTGACGGGTGACGAGGAGCTTGGGGGTATGGAGGCCCCGGAACCCTTGTGGTGGCACGATTCCCCAGTGTGATTGGCCCGGTGTGTGTGAGTGAAACGGTCCGTGTTGGATGAAGCACCGTGTGGAGTGAAACACCGCGTGTGAGTGTCCCCGCGTGTGTGAGTAATATGGTGTGCCTGGTGGCGAGTTGCCGAAATGCGGGCCTTCCAGCACGCCGTGTGTAAAGGAAACACCGAGTGTGGAAGGAACGGCGTGTGTGAGAGCGCTGTATGTGAGGGAGATGACAGTCGGTATGCGGGAGGACGCAACCGCATCCCCGTGTCTGAGTGCCATGGTGGAGTGTGTGAGCGTCGTAGCACGCAGGAGTGTGTGCGTTGAACGCG
This sequence comes from Eptatretus atami, assembly GCA_035128595.1. Taxonomy (NCBI): domain Eukaryota; kingdom Metazoa; phylum Chordata; class Myxini; order Myxiniformes; family Myxinidae; genus Eptatretus; species Eptatretus atami. The sequence goes on along the minus strand of CM068955.1, from coordinate 74,652,983 downwards.
CGACGACGGGACCAGATGAAGGACAAGGGCCGAGTAGCGGCCGCAGCATATTTGAGAACCGTGCCGGGTTTGCACAGCAGCGAGCGCAGGGTCCGTGCTGTGTTACGCACAAGGCCGCCACGTGCGCGGCTGCGCAGGTGAAACCCGGTCCGGAAACGCCAGCGTGGATGTTAGCCGATCCCACGGACGGACAGAAGCTAGGCTGGATTCGGAATTTGGACCGGATGGGTTCTCCACGCGAGCGTGTTTGTAAAGCTCCGACGAGCAGGAGCACATGTGTTCGCGTGGGGAACCCCTCAAACGCGGGGCTTGCTTTAGATGCGCAGAGTGACGTCATGGCTGCACATGTGTTTGGAATCCGGCAGAAGGGAATTCCTGCCGGATGGTACCGTCCAAGAGGGACGAGGTGCCCTTGGACGAGGTGCGCGGGGCGCAAGCAGCTGCCATGACATCACGGAAAAAGAGCACGGCTGTGAACTGCCACGCTGTAGTGCGCATATGGAAAAAAAAAGGAGTTGAGAAAAGCAAGCCTCGCTTCGGGTGAACAGGATTCCCAGGCAAGCGGTGGAAGACCCCTTGTAGGGGCACAGGAACTAATAGTAGGAGGATGGGTTAGAGTTAGTTAGACCGGCTTCATGGGGACATGGGTTGGTTGTACCTCATGAGGCCCGTGGAATGGATTAGTTGAGGGATTTAGTTCAGATTTAGGAAATGGGAATATTTTTTAGGATTTTCGGAGACATGGACAGACTGGAAATGTGTAGTGGAGACGTAGCTTAGCTACGTAGAGTAAATGGAACGTGCATGAGTTTTAAGGGATGACGGGGAGCACGAGTTAGTCAGGGGATTTAGTTAGAAGGATGGCAGTGTGGAGTGTTGGTGTGAGTTGCGAAATGGAAAGTGTGTGAGGAATGAGTGTAGGACAGTGAGCCCAAGTGTGCGAGTGGAGCGAATGTGGTATGCATGGTGCGAATGACTGGTTGGGGGAGGAGTGATTCCCCACCAAGTGACCCCGGGGTCAGTTTAATGTTAGCTAGTGGGTTATTCAAATTACTAACAGGAGGTCGTTTTGTTGTTGGTGTCGAGAGAAGGCACAAACCCGTTTGAGGGGTGCAAGAGTTCATGGACCGGCTGGGAGCGTGGCTGTGGAAAGGTGAGTTTTGTTTAGTGGGCACCCGGGCACCGGACTAGTCGGCCAGAGTAGGCCAAGGCCCAAGAGGGCCGGGATAGAGTAGTGGGCACGGGCGACCCGTCGGAAACGGGACCCCTAGCGCCAGAATGCCACGGGGGCAGTGTAGTGGGCACGGGCGACCCTCGGAAAGGGACCCGGGGCACAACACGCCACGTGGGCATCGGAGGGGGGCAATGCCAGAGAGGGCAACCCCCCACATTTATAGGAGCAGCTAGGCTCGGAGGCAGCCTGCGGCCTGGGGGTGCCATGGTTAGAGTTCGGCAGAGGGGAGTTCCTGCCAGTTGAGCCACGCTGCCCAGCCAGGAAATTGTGCGAGGGCACGAACGAAAATTTGAGGGCAAGGCCCAAATTATAATGGACACCAACACAGGCGACGGGAATCATGGTTTTTAGAACCGATAGTTTTAAAGTGTGAGGCGTTTTTGGAAAGCCCCGGGGTAGTTTCAGGTTAATGAATGTTAGGGTAATAGGAGATGTACCCTTCGCACCATCCATCCCTTCGCTCGTTGTAGGCCGCTGGACTCACCTTGGTAGATCGCTGAACTCTGAGGAGGCCATTCTGAGGCTTCGTTGGCCTCGAGACAGGCGCTAGTCTCTCCCTATTCCCCTCCAGAGAGGGAACGTAGGGGTTGGAGTAGGCTAGTTGACAGGATAGGTTAGCCGGACAAAGACAATAAAGGGGGTTAGGGAGACAATTTATAAAGGAAATAAAATAAAGAGGGGCTAAATTTTGTTGTTTTGTGGCAAATTAAGGGAGCGGGTATGGACAGAGACAGGCAAAGGCGATAGAGTGGGGGGAGACAGTAGGCTAGGTCCGAGCCCGCCTTCAGAGCGGCCGGCCCACCCGCACTCCCTCCAGATCTGATGGAACCACACCAGAGGCCGCCAGCTTCACCTGCCGCCTGGTGTGCTGCAGCTGCCTGTTCTGCATGGGCTTACCTTGCCATGCCTAGTTGCCTGCCTCTGCATGACCCCCTGCCTGCTAGCCCTTGTTTGCGTTTGCCCCTGTGTCATCCATCACCAAGCGCGCCAGGACCATCCCGTTTTGTGAGGACTGCCCTGCAGCAGCCTGTGCATCCAGTCCATTTCTTGTGTTTTGCAACCATCTCCATCCATTCCCCTGCACCAAAGACTTTGCTATGACTTTTGCCTTCCCTTTCACAGATCAAGTCCTGGGCCATGGTTAGTGAATGTAATAGATAGTTAAGATTGTAAATACGTGGAACCCCACCTGCATGTTTGATTAGCGCCGGCATTTTAGTTAAGTTGTCCGAATGAGGCTGTGAGAGTTTGTTTAGTTAGTTACGCAGCGCATTAGGTTATTTATTTTTGGGACACGTATAAAGAAATGTCGCACTCAGGGATCCGAAGGTAGAACGTACTAGGGGAAAACTTACACATGCTGGTCACACGAAATTGACGACTCAGGACGAGTCTGTAAAAGGGGAGGGGTAGTGTTACGAATTTGGAATTCAATCGCACACCATACAGGTTCCCTTAGTCAGCTATGTCGTTAAGTGCATGTTCCCTAGATAGCTCACCTTCATTGTTTAAATGTTTTGAAATCGATTAGATGCACTGCGGATCGATTTAATAGTTAGGGAAAGAAACAATGGAGACGTCCCTCCCCCTCTTCTGCGAAGAGGAAGAAGAACCCTGCGGTGACGTCAACAACTCCCTCCCACCCGTGGTTGAGCGGGGGAGGTGGATCACGAGGGCATGAGTCACGCCGGGTGCGGGGGAGGGGGTGCAAGGATAAAGAGGACACCAAGAGAATCCAAAAAGAGTTCGTGGAAAGCGTTCGCAGTGAAAGTCCCGTGAAAAGAATCCAAAAAGAGCTCGTGAAAGTCGAGTAAAAGGAGTCCCTGGGAGGAGTAAGCTTTTTGCTTCGGCAGTTGGGGAGTCGGGAGGAACCCAGAAGCCCAGGAGCTGCGTGGAAGTCCGGGCGTCGCGAAGGAGACGCGAGCTGGAGGCGCAGCCTTGCCTGCTGTGTCGCGCAAACACGCGCGTTCGTGTGGAGAGGCCGGAGAGCTCGCCTGCCACAGGGGGCTCGAGCTCGACGCGGCTACGCTAGCTGCCGTGGGGAAGGAGCATCGCGGGTCGCCCAAGCGCGTTCGTGTGAGAGCGGAGAGAGCTCGCCTGCCACACGGAAGGCCCGAGCTCGACCGCGGCTACGCTAGCTGGGGGAGAGGAGCATCGTGGGTCGCCCAAGCCAGACACCACGAGGGTGCAGGTAACCTGCAACGGTCTGTGGACTCGTTCGGTCTGCCAAGTCCCACGCCATAAAGACCCAAGAGGTCCAGTCTGACCCCATTGCCTTTGATTGGGTCTTTTTCCTGCTTTTCTTTCGAATGAATGTTTGTGGCGCCGAGTCCCGTAAGTAAAAATGTGTAAGTGACTTGTTAATATATTGCTTATAGACGGTTGTGTGTTGTTGCTTGTTTAAGTGGTCTATGGTTTCATGTGCTTGTGTAAATGTAAACTGCTCGCTTCGTCCATTCCCTCATTGACTGAACATTTCGTGTGTTGGGAGTTAGAAAGCTGTTGGTTTGCCGTAATAGGGGGACATTTGGACCGACGGTTCTCGGCGATTACGCCGCTCGGAATCGCGCACGGACAGCTCGCCTCGGCGGTTTGTTCCGTACGAGATCCGTCGAGGGTGGAATACCCGGTAGTTGGATCACGTGGGTATTAGGTACATTGAAGATTGGCAATCGACCCTACCCCACGTGATCTGCGATTGGCGTATTTCGGTTCTTGTACAAGGACCCGTCGCTCGGAGTTATCCGGGCGGCGATCTATATTCCGGGCGATCGGTCGGGCCGACTCGACTTGCGGCTCCGTCAGAGCGGTCGGTCGGCGCCGAGACCCCGGCCTGCAAACAATTATATGAGACACAAACACAGATAGCATGTGAAGTTCAAAATATGGACACAACAATGGAACGTGTGATAAGGATTGTGAATCCTTACTATAATTCATGGACTGGTGTGTATTTCTTTGTCACGCAACTCCTCCTACAGTTCTGGTCCAATTACATCCAGACTTGCTACATATAATCAGCATGACCACAGTTAAGGTATACGGGTGTTTTTATCTCTGCCGGTGGTCTTGGGACGGGAACGCAAATTCTCTATGTAAATGTGTATCGTGTATCACCATCTTCAGGTGGGGGAAGGTATTAAAGGCGAAAAAAGGTGAATAAAGCTAAAGTTTGAGGACCACCCCCCCCCCACCCCCAAAAAGAATTGCAGTATTGAGGGCCCTTGGCCTGTGCTCCTTGGGCACAGGCCTGTGCTCCATTTGGAAACTCAAAATCATAATTGTATTGAGAAATTTATGAAACCTCCCACCCACATTAGGACACCTCCCACACCCACACTGAAACCTCCCACACTGGGACCCCAAAAACGTTCCCCAGAAAGTTTGGTGGGGGTAACCCCAAAACTGAGGGAGTATTTCGGGGATGGACACACGGACAGACACTCTTGCTTTATAATATAACGAGTGGGTCACCCGTGGGAAACCCTCAGGCATAGACATGTATGACATTTGGAAATCTTGAGTTAGGTGCTGCACATAGAGTTTTACAAAATTGGTACCGGTAATTCGTCAGATCCAGAAATTATGTAATCTACACAATTTATTTCCTTCACATGTGTGAATATATGTCCATGTACTTGCGAAACAGAGTTTGTAATGTGTAAATCCATGTAAGGTTAAATTGTGACTTCAAGATATCATTTCTCCCCCTGTCCCTCTCCCTCCCCCCCCCCCCCCCACTCCTCTCCCACACTCTTTCCCCAATCACACACTCTCCCGCTCTCTCTCCCCTCTGTCCACCCTCTTTCCTCTCCCCTTCATCACACATACTGCACACGGAGAGGATCTTGCACAGGGGGAAGAGGAGAGAGGTAGGGGTGAGGAGGGGGAGGTGTGGAGAGACTTACTTCTGCCTTGACTTGAGAGGTGGGGAAAGGGGATAAGGGTGGAGGGGGAGAGGATAATGCACAGGGGAGAGAAGTGACTTACTTCTGCCTTAACAGGTGATTGAAATGGGAGGATTGACTTGATTGACTTCACTTGAGAGTGGAGATAACCTGCCTTAACTGACTTACTTCTTGTTTTCTGTGAGTAATGCATTGTTACCTCCACCATCGAAGGTGAAAGAGGTTATATTGTTGCGAATCTGGAAGCCATGAGCACACAACAGCCAGGTCCTATAGATCAGTTATATCGATAAGTACGTGTTTCTAGTTAGGGTCCTGTCCCTAGTCTAATGGGAATTAAATGTTCGTGCGCTGCAGAGTTATTTTGATAGTCAGGGTTTTCTTTTACATTTTTACATCACTTACAACTACAACAACACTCTGCTCACAGCATTCTTCGCGCGCTCGCTGGCGAGCGCGTGCGTGGGCGGAGTTTGACATGAGCATGGCGTCCCTCTTTGGCCAATCCGCAAGGAGCGGGCGTCTCACCCGCCCCATCTCCCACTCAGCACCATCGCCATTACGCACGTGGCCGGAGGTGAGGAGGTAGAAGGAACTACAAACGCCTCCGATTGGGACTCCACCCAGAAGGGTGGGAGTTGCCCCGCCTACCGTGGGCCCGTCCAATGGAAGACGGCCAGGGAATCGTGCGATTGGTCCGACCAATGAGGAGGCGAGTGGCCAAGAGAAGAGGCCCCTCCCTCCTGAAGAGGAGATTGTGGTTGTCGGGACGAGCAGAGAGAATTTGCGTCCAGTCGGCTCGAGTACGCGTCCAGTCGGCTCGAGTGCGCTTTCAGTCTGCTCGAATGAGTGTCCTGAGTCTGCTCGAGTGCGCGTCTCTGCCTGGGTTTGCGGCGGACTTCATCCCACGCTTCGGAGGTGTCTCGTCTGGCACGTTACAGCGAGCGGTCGACGATTTTTTTTATCAAGGGAGATCACCTCGTCTCGCCTCCTCTGGATTCGACTGCCCTGGTGATGACTTTGATCCTTTGATGACCGGAGCTCCAGGAAGGGGTGGATGACCAGCCGCGCGCTCGCGGCCAGGTAGCCAGCCGTCCTGACTCCCAGCCAAACTATACTCCTCGGCTGGAGAGCCGAATAAAGACCCGGCGGGTCCATTTCTTTTTTGGGTGTGCGTCTGTGTGTGGGCCCTTCTATAAGTAGAATCGTTAAGTGCTTGCGTTATTGTGCATTGGAATATATTCGGTTGTAATCTGCTCTTTGTTCCCCTCTTGATTATTCTTTGTAATATAAATACCCCTATTGTTGAATGTACCAGCTCGTTTCTGTGCTTCTTTCATTGGCTTAGCATGGCTTAGCATGGTGCATGTTGGAAAATAGCGAAGCGGCAAATTGTTCATTTGGTCCGGCATGGCTCTGGTAACTCCGCTCGGTTATGCCGGTTCCGAGTCGTTGCCTGCGACTCGGATCGGACAGTCGGTCGAGGGTGTGAGTCATTGGTAGTTAGACTGCGTGGGTATCTAGGTATATTGAAATTAGGCAATTAATCCTATCCCACGCGGTCGAATTATTGGCGATTCACGGTCCTGTAAGGGACCCGTGCTTTTCGGAGTTCTCCGAGAAGTACAATCTAGATTCCGGGTGTTCAGTGGAGCCGACTCTACTGCTCCACCTAGCGGTCATGCTCGCCGCCGAGACTCGGCCCCACAACAATATTTTCACCCCTCTCTGTCTGTTTGTTTGCTCTTCTGTTTGTCTGTCTGTGTGCAGGATATCTCAAAAAGTTGTGGACAGATCTGGATGAAATTTTGTATACAGGTTCAGTGTGCGACGAAGACAAAATGATTAGATTTTGGTGAAGATTCAGATCCGGATCCGATGACTCGAATTTTTGAAGTGATTCTTCACAATTGAGAGATAGAGCTAAACTAATAAAAAGTACGATATCTCAAAAAGTTGTGGACTGATTCGGATGAAACTTGGTGGACAGGTTGGGTGTGTGACCCTGACGAGTTGATTCGATTTTGATGAAGATCCGCATCTGGATCTGGATACGAGAGTTATTGAATTTTTAAAGTGATTCTTCACCATTGAGAGATGTGGCCAAAAACAATATAGAGCACGATATCTCAAAATGTATTGGGTCCAATATATTCTCGTGGATCAGGCATTACGTTGCGGAGGTATGCGCTCCACTGAATGCCCTTCTAGTTAGTAATGCATTACTTCATCGTTTATTTTTAAACTTGAAAGCATCGAACACACCACTTCACAATTTAAAAATTCCTGAAAACCAAACGTTATGAATAAATATTGGATTCCATCAATCGTCCCCATGTTCAATGTATTACGTGCAAAGTTTTTTGAAGTATTGTTTAATTATATAGTTGGAAA
>CM068955.1:74637947-74642947 GCA_035128595.1 Eptatretus atami | reverse complement strand
TTTTTTCTCCAAGCCCTACGATGCCGCCAAACGCCCTGCACCTTCTAAGGCTTCTGGCAAGGAACCGAAGCGCCAGGGGAAGGTCCTGACGCTCCAGGAGAAGGTTAAGGTGCTCGATATATGCTTCGGGAAGGAAAAAGTTTGCCGCCGTTGGACGAGCACTGCTCGTACCAGCACCTCAAAACCGACCAGACCAGACGAGTCGATCTCCGGCACCTCAAACCCAATCACTGCCAAACCGACCAGACCAGACGAGTCGATCTCCGGCACCTCAAACCCAATCACTGCCAAACCGACCAAGACCAGACGAGTCGATCTCCGGCACCTCAAACCAATCACTGCCAAACCGACCAGACCAGACGAGTCGATCTCCGGCACCTCAAACCCAATCACTGCCAAACCAACCAGACCAGACGAGTCGATCTCCGGCACCTCAAACCCAATCACTGCCAACCGACCAGACCAGACGAGTCGCTCTCAGGCACCTCAAACCCGATCACTCCCAACCGACCAGACCAGACAGTCATTTTTTGGGAGCGTCCATTCATCGCGGATTTTCACTTAGCGCGGGGGTTTGGAACGTAACCCCCGTGAGAAACGGGGATTACTGTATATATTATATATATATATATAATATATATATATATATATATATATATATATATATATATATAACACATTAGAGAAGTCGTCCGTCGAAGTCGAGAAGTCGAACCAGAGAGAAGTCATCCGTCAAGTGAAAACGTTCTGAAATTTGATGTGCATATCTTGTCTGTCGCCAACACCCAGCCTTGCCATGCATCCACTTGCCACAGCCTTGAACGCCAGTCGACATCTGGGGAGGCACCGAGATCATCTGTCACGGGTTTAGACCCTGGAGCTGCGACACAGGCAGCTCCTCACACTTCACGGAACTGGTGATGTCCAGTGATCGACACGGTCCATTGGTGACTGACCGCGCCTCACTCGTTGTGACCGATCCGTGCCTCACTCGTTGGTGACCAACCCGTGCCTCACTCGTTGGTGACAAACCCGTGCCTCACTCGTCGGCGCTGCTCACACCCACATGCACACCACATGCTCGCTTGCTCGAGCACTGGAAAGGACGAACTGACTGACAAATTGTCTCGTTGTTGACGCTGGTCAGCCACACGCTCACTCGCTCGCTCCTCACTTCTGCCCAGAACGGACCTCCTCCTCTTTTAATATATCGCCGTCTCGGTGGCACAGAGTCCCCAAGCTCACCCCGCCGCACTTGCGCACCGTTACCGTGACAACCCCGTGCTCTCGAAAAAGGGCCAGCCTAGGCGTCTGTGAAAGAAATGTGTGTAAACGTTGCTGAAAAAAAAAAAAGGCGGGCATCGGTGCTCGTGAAAGAAATATGTGCATAAATGTGTCTGTCTTAAAGAAAAAAGCTTCCCATAAGAGAGGGGATCTATTCTTTGCCCTTCTCAATGCATCACATTTAAAATCCCACTAAACATGGGGATGGGGCTAATCTGGACATGCATTTATGGAAATAACTGTCTAAGGACCTGGATGTGTGGATGCATTCATCAGACCGGATTCTGAAATCCGTAACAATATATATATATATATATATATATATATATATATATATATATATATATATTTGTGGTTCTAAAAACCGCATGCCTCTAAGGCAATGGCACCCAACATACAGTGATCCCCAGACAGTTATTTCATTGGTATATGTGCAGGTAGCCTTCCCTCATGTGTAATGGGTTAACAGGACGAAGTGTGTTGCGTGGGTCTTATAGCTAGGTCTAATTATATATCTGTCTTCTTTTCAACCCTGATTTACGTCCAACCCTTTCCTTCAATCCATGATTCAAAGCGAAGCAGGCGCAAATGCACGTAAACAGACACGCACGCAGCCCCATGATAATCACCACCACACTGTACGGGACGTGCACGGCGCATATATTCATTCGGGTCTGCGCGCTGATTTACAACGGCGCCTCACCATCGTCCTTCGCTCACCACCTCGGCCACCAATAACTTCCGCAAACGGCAGAGGTCATCCCGTGCCTCCTCGCACCTTCGCCTCGATGCAGTCGCCACCAAGCAGAGGCGTGCTGCATGGCCCAGACCGCTCGGGCCGCGTGGCAAGCGGACGGAACAAGCGCATTGACCAGCGCCAACCGCAGAGTGCCGGGGGTGCCCGAACGGGCATGCGGAACCAAAGCGACCCACGACCAGTTGCAGAAACACGACCCGGGAGTTCGGTGCAGGGCGATTCATGTTGCGGTGTTCTGTGCTAGTCAATTCCGCGGCTCGGCCATGTTGCGCCGGATGTACGAATGGGATCACTTCCGGCCATAGGAGCCTGGCAGCGCGGGACTGGGGCCCAATATGAGCGCACGATTCGGGTGACGATGCATCGCTTTGGGTCGTCACCCAACCTACACCACGGGGCTTATAAAAGGCGGATTGCAAAGCCGTTCGCTCTCTGGATCTTTGCATTCACCTGCTGTTCCACCTTCCTCACCTGCTGTGTCCGCCCACTCCACCCACCTTACTCGCTTGCTGACTCTGCCTTCATCCTTGCCTGCCTGCTCCACCCACGCTCTGGACCATTGCATGCGCTTCCACGAGCCCTGGCACAGTAATTAGCAGGAGACAATGCGCCAACTCTCAAGGTGGGATCGCTCAGTCAGGCGTCCCCCAAAGTGGACTGGGTAGTGTGGTCGGCGACCATGCAGGTATTGCGAGGCCGTTAGTCCTCATCTCCTCACCTTCCCTCTGATTATCTCATCTTAATCGGTGTGTGTTGGGTGTGTGGTGGTGGTGTGTTTGTGGTGTTGTGTGTTGGTGTGTGTGATGATGGCATCTGTCCTCGCTTAAGTTGAGAGTGTATAAATATAACGTATAATCTCTCTGTGTCTGCTTTCGTAAGTTGCTTGCTTTCTTTTGTCGCACCCCACAAATTCCTTGCTATCCCTTTTGTACATAACAATAAACCGATTTCCCGTGCCACATACTTTTCCTCGCCTGATTGTTAATAAATGTTTGTGTAGAAATGTTCCCAGCTTGCTTTCGTCTTTTCCTTCATTGATCCAGCATGGTCCGTATCCAAGCCTTTCTGGGATGTTATCTCCCAACGATCCGTTCTTCTAGCCCGTACGTTCCTTGGCAGTTACGCTCGGCTACATCTCACCCGGTAAGGTGACCCGGTTCGGACAAGGCATACCGAGGGCGTGTCCCCCGGTAATTAGGTCACTTGACTATTTTAGGTAACCGGTTAACCTTAGAGGGAGGACCCAAAGTCACGTGGTTGAGTTATTGGCGTTCACGGTCGATTAACGACCCACCGTGTCATGGAGTTATCCACGTGCGACGGCCTGCGATTTCTGAGAGTCTGGTGGGAACCCGAGTAGATTCCCCCCCCCCCCCCCCCCCCGTCGTCGAGGTCATCTCGCCCTGACCCTGGTTCCACAACAATATATAAATATATATTTAATTTGACTCCTTCCATGCTCTTCCAGCCGAAGAAGTTCGATAAAGCAACCAAGAAAGTCGACACAAGATAAGCCCTTTGCTGTTTCAAACCCTTCCCAGAGTTTCTCCAAAGCTAAAAAGACATTCACAAATAGTACGCACTTGAGAATCCCAACACTACACACCCCCTCAGCTGCCGGACCAGTTTCATAGGTTATTGGCGAATCATCAGCAACAGCGCGGACAGAAATTCATACCAATGAGGCTCCCAAGCATGTACCATGTGCACATATCGAAATATCAGGCGATCCTCAGCCACCTCGCTCTCTGGGGTCTGAAGCCACCATGTTTTTTCGCCTGCTCATCGATGCCTTGACTTGGAACAGGCCACAAAGATTTCTTGACGATAAAGTTGTTTTTTACTTTCATCAGTTATATTATCGAATGCCGAAGATCATAGCTCCCTGTACATTATTATAGCTACGAATCACTGTATACATCACTTTTGTCAGTCCTATAGTTTTCAAATATGGAGCATGCAGCAATTTCACACATTATACAACACGATTTTCCACGATTAACTCTCACAGACTAATTAAAGTATTTCATCAAAATATTATTTTAGTTTTGAGGGATGGATATCATCCAGACTAAATAAGTGTCAAAATCTGTTGTGAAATCTGATAATATGAGGAAATAACGAGTCTTACAACTAATCTGGTTGACCCGGTTCTGGGTTTGCAATGGCAGGTTCTCTTAGGGGTCTCTGCCGACTTTCTCAAAGTAAGCTTCCGGTCGTTATTTGTCCCGTTTTAACTGTTTATTTTCTCACCTACATGTGTGTTCCTCGTTCAGTTTTGTTTCAAAATAGTGTTTTTTTGTGATTTTGCGACCTTGTCTTACTGGTCCTTGAGACCTACCAACCTTCCCCTCGGGGAGTACGATCGTTTTTTTTGTATTCTCTCCCTATTACTTCAATTCCTATTTTCCCCACTTTCCCAATGCCCCATCCTCCCAACTAAACACTCTGTTTCTTGTCTTAAATAAAATAATAAAAAATAAAAATAAAATAACCCTTCTCCCTGCATAGCCCCAAGTCCCGATCCTTCTTTTTCTTCTCCTTCTTCTTCCTCCTTCTGCGGCACACCATCTTTCTCTACTTGAGCTGACCCACTCTCACCATTACCTTCACAATTTCTTCCCAAACCTTCCATTCCCGAATCTTACCATCGTCAAAAATCCATCAAAAAATAATAATTTTTCTTGTATCCTTTCTATCTATAACCTCCTATAACCACATGTCTCTCTACTCCTTCCTGATAATTTTCATCATCCATCAGCTTCACCTGCGTTTACCGTTCCAAATTCACCAGGCACCTTCCTACAATTTTACTTCAACCTTCCCTTTTCCGAATATGACACAATCCTTATTTAAAATTAATAAATACATAAATTCACTTTTGACAACACACCTCCCAGAGCCACGTGCTTCTCCCGTAACCACGTGATCTGTTTCCACCCTCTGCGTTTACCGATCC
>CM068955.1:74618180-74636300 GCA_035128595.1 Eptatretus atami | reverse complement strand
CCTAAGGTAGACGTTTAGAAAGTGAGGTTGCATTGCCAAAATAGAATGGCGCATAGTTGAGCACATCCCTCTGTCAGGCTGAACAGTTTACGTTTTGTATCCCACTGATAGACGGGATCTGAATCCAGACATTAACCAAAATCTTATCGGCTTGTTCATATTACCTAACCAACTCATCCACTGAGTTGTGTCATAACCCGTACATAGCTTTGATGAACTCTCATGCTAATTTTTGGCCCCTCTCTCATTGGTGAAGTATCACTTTAAAAATGAAAGAATTCTCGAATCCGGATTCGGATCTTCACCAAAATCGAATCAATTCGTCTTTATCACTCATTCAATCTGCCCACAAAATTTCATCCGAATCCGTCCTAACTTCTTGAGATACTTGCTCACAGTGAAACAAACAGCTAGACAAGCCGGTAGGCGGCGATGGGTCGCCGAGCATGGAAACTATAAGATATAGAGCAAAATGGATGTCATATAGCGATAGGGAATCACCTAAGATTATGCATATCAAATCTCATCCAGTTCCATCTACTGATAACTACTCTGTATCCATTTGAATGAAAAGTACCGAAAATGCGGTTTGAAATCGGAAATCCCTAAAGTTTGAGGGGGTGCTGTGGTGAACAAAGAATCTAAATCGAAAATCCGGCTCATCGTTTGTGCACAATGTATTCCAGACGATTAGTGTGAATTTTCATGACCATCGACCATAACCCTAGGAGGAGTAGCATTTGTGCGAAGGCACTCCAGCTCTCGCATATTATCAATTTTGCACTAATTGACCTTTGACCCCTGACCTAAGCGAAATCGGTCATATGTCCTGAGGCAAAGTTGTAGTACTCATTGAGTACCAGAACCTGCAAAGTTTCATTGTATCGATGCACTCACCTGGTCGCTAGGGGGCCTTCAATTTTTGCCAATTTTCGCGCATACCCTAAATGTAGGGGGCACTGCGGGTAAAGTATTCCATATATCACAAAAACCGGAATATATTTGATAGAGCATCACCTGTAGATCATTCGTGCCAAATTTCATAACCCTACGTGGGATAATGGCTTTCGGAATTGATTGTTCGGTGAACGGTACCGATTTTGAAGGTTTTTCTTGTTGTTGCTAGAGACCAAAGCGTCCCAAGCAACCATCACAATTTCCAAAGCACTAGGTCATAAATGTACCTACCACCCGAGTTTGGTCAAAATCGGCCCACGTTTACTACAAGTATGCTGATGACAAACGAACAAACATCCAAACAAACATCCAAACAAACAGACAGAACTAGAGGGGGAGCACTGGTAGGTGCAAAACCTCTGCCGCCAATACTGCTGGGTCACTTAAGTGAACCTGATATCCTATCATTGTAGGTCAAAACGGATCAGACTCTACTGAACCACGATTGAATAAACAAACGAGATCGACGCGCATGTAGAAATGCCAAAAAAAAATCGAATTTTTTTTGAAAAAAAGGTGCAAAATTTGTTTTTTTTTCTCTAACAAATTTTTTTGGGGGGGGGGGGTTGAAATCACTTAAAACATGTAGAAATGCAAAAAACAAAAATTCAAATATTTTTCAAATAAAATCGAAATTTTTTGAAAAAAGTTGCAAAATTTTCTGTTTTTTTTTTCTACAAAATTATATTTATTTTTGGTGGAAATCACTTAAAACATGTAGAAATGCAAAAACAAAAATTCAAATTTTTTTCAAAATGGCCGCCATAGCGGCCATATTGGACTTTGGACCAAGTCCAAAATCTAATGGCATGATCCTTGGACCATACCAATCCCCCACCAAGTTTCGTCGAAATCCGTCCAGGAGTTTTTCCGTGAATACTGTTCACAAACAAACAAACAAACAAAACAACAAGCAGTCATAGACTGGTACTTACAAAATCGTAAACTTGACCTCTGACCTTGTCTAATAAAAGCTGTTCTAGAGAAGTAGCGACGCAAACAGAAGTTTATCGATGATTCTGTACCAAACCATCAAAAATCGAATGTTTGACCTCACCGTGACCTTGACCAAAATCGAATCAGCACTAGCCATCACCCCCTGAATCACGTGGTGTAATTTGACATTGGTAGCTTCTTCTGTTCTCGAGTTATCTGTACCAAACATCAAAAATCAAATGTTTGACCTCACCGTGACCTGACCGTTGACCGATTTTTGAACAAAATCTAATCAGCACTAGCCATCACCCTCCTGAATCACGTGGTGTAATTGACATTGGTAGTTCTTCTGTTCGAGTTATCTGTACCAAACCATCAAAATCGAATATTTGACCCTCGCTGTACCAAACCATCAAAAAATCGAATAATTGACCTCGCTGTGACTTGACCTTTGACCGATTTGACAAAATCTAATCAGCACTAGCCATCACCTCCTGAATCACGTGGTGTAATTTGACATGGTAGCTCTTCCGTTCTCAAAGTTATCGTGCCTACAAAACAAACAAACAAACATACAAACAAAACAACAAACAACAAAGCAGTCATAGACTGGTACTTACGAAATCGTCAACTTGACCTCTGACCTTGTCTAATAAAGCTGTCTCTAGAGAAGTGCGACGCAAACCAGAAGTTTCTACGATGATTCTGTTCCAAACCATCAAAAATCGAATGTTTGACCTCACCGTGACCTTGACCGTTGACCGATTTTGACCAAAATCTAATCAGCACTAGCATCACCTCCTGAATCACGTGGTGTAATTTGACATTGGTAGCTTTTCCGTTCTCGAAGTTATCTGTACCAACCATCAAAAATCAAACATTTGACCTCACTGTGACCTTGACCTTTGACCGATTTGACCAAAATCTAATCAGCACTAACCATCCCCCTCCTGAATCACGTGATGAAATTTGACATTGGTAGCTTCTTCCGTTCTCGAGTTATCGTGCCTACAAACAAACAACAAACAAACAAACATACAAACAAACAAACAAACAAACAGAACGGTAGTCATCAATATACTTTACAAAATCTTTAGATTTCGTATAGTAACAAAAAGCAGTCATAGAACTGGTACTTACGAAATCGTCAACTTGACCTCTGACCTTGTCTAATAAAGCTGTCTCTTGAGAAGGTAGCGATGCAAACCAGAAGTTTATACGATGATTCTGTACCAAACCATCAAAAATCGAATGTTTTGGATGTTTGACCTCACTGTGACCTTGACCTTTGACCGATTTGACCAAAATCTAATCAGCACTAGCCATCACCCTCTGAATCACGTGGTGTAATTTGACATTGGTAGCTTCTTCCGTTCTCGAGTTATCTGTACCAAACCTCAAAAATCGAATATTTGAACCTCACTGTGGCCTTGACCTTTGACCGTTTGACCAAAATCTAATCAGCACTAGCCATCACCCTCCTGAAGCACGTGGTGTAATTTGACATGGTAGCTTCTTCCGTTCTCGAGTTATCGTGCCTACAAACAAACAAACACACAAACAAACAGAAAACGGTAGTCATCAAATACTTACGAAATCTAAAGATTCGTAAGTAAACAAACAAACAAGCAGTCATAGACTGGTACTTACGAAATCGTCAACTTGACCTCTGACCTTGTCTAATAAAAGCTGTCTCTAGAGAAGGTAGCGACGCAAACCAGAAGTTTCTATGATGATTCTGTACCAAACCATCAAAAAATCGAATGTTTGACCTCACCGTGACCTTGACCGTTGACCGATTTTGACCAAAATCTAATCAGCACTAGCCATCACCCTCCTGAATCACGGTGTAATTGACATTGGTAGCTTCTTCCGTTCTCGAGTATCTGTACCAAACCATCAAAAATCGAATATTTGACCTCACTGTGACCTTGACCTTGACCGTTTTGACCAAAATCTAATCAAGCACTAGCCATCACCCTCCTGAATCACGTGATGTAATTTGACATTGGTAGCTTCTTCCCTTCTCGAGTTATCGTGCCTACAAAACAAACAAACAACAAACATACAAACAAACAAACAGAAACGGTAGTCATCAATATACTTACGAAATCTTTAGATTCGTAAGTAACAAACAAACAGACAGGGGTGAAAACAGTAACCTACGTCCATCTTCGATGGCGGAGGTTAATTACTGACAATAAGGGTCACCTATTTCGGCGACCCACAGACAGGCATACGGGTGTTGAAACATAACCTCCACTCACCTTCGGTGGCGGAAGTAATTAATGGACAAAATCAACAAGAGGTGTGGTAACCGCCGTGGGAAGCAAGGGAAATCTGACATTTCAGCCGTTAACCTTTCGTCAGAGCAAAAATGGCAACGTCTGAAATGTCAGCTTCTCCTTGCTTTCTTCGGTGGTATCATCCATATTTCTACCTGTCTCCCAATGCAGATCTATACTAACCTTCACCAAAAAGACTAGTTCGTCATTCTGCTTTGCTGGATTGACTATTTGGACAGTCAAAGTCGTAGATCTACTGATATGGACTCGTGGCTGATGTTGTGGACCCACAGTTTAAAAAGGCTCTGGGTTGAAAGGGTTGAAATCTCTATGGAGAAAGGAGTCGAGCTGATGAGCGAGGAAGTTGGAAAAGCAGTCACTAGCTTACAAGTTGCTAAATCTTACTTGAGGCATGCAAATATTTTAGCCATTACTGTTGAATAAATGATTATAATTGTTGGAACAACTTCATTCAAAAAAATTTTTTTATAAATTGAAATTAAAAAAAGACGTGTGTGTGTGTGTGTGTGTGTGTGTGTGTGTGTTGTGTGTGTGTGTGTGTGTGTGTGTGCTGCTAATTAAGGTCCATGTTCAGTTTGCTCAAACTACTCCGTGAGTGAAGATAGCTGTCACAACAAGCCACAGCACCAGCGTGCAGAATCATAGTTGCCACAGTTAATTTGCCACCGAGTGCGGCTCATCATAAGGCCTTGTGGCAGATTGCTGACGTCCCTCAGGCTCCGATGCGCGACCTCAAAGAAGAATGTGCTCAGGCTAAAAAAAAATAAAAGGAAATAAAGTTTCTCTTCGTCCATTTGTGGAGGTAAGTAGTGTTACCGACTTCATTGCAATCATCAGTTTGCCAGGGCACGTGGCCAGTGTCGAACGTCATCGCTGGAGGAAATTAAGCTCTCAATTAAACGATGCAATACAGATCTCCTCAATATTTGTTGACTTGGTAATGAAGGAGAGTTTTTTTGGAGGCATTCATCTCATATGGGTGTTGAATGATTGTGTTGTTATTCGTTTAACAGTTATTCACCATAAAGCATGCACGGGTGACTGTGATAGTTGTAGTCCTGATCATGAGTTTAGAGATGGCAAACAGATGATGAGCCAAACAGTATGCATTTGGGATGGCAGGACAACAAGGCTAAGTCTGAATTTCATTCCTGTCGAAATAAGATCTTCTTGCAAACTGTCATTGCGTGCTCCAGGGTAAGAACATCAGAGTATGCCGCCAATACAGAAAGGTCATTCGGCCAGTTGTCCCGTTTGCTAGCGTTCACTTGCGGACAATAAAGATCCAACATGGTATCTCTCAAAAAGGTAGGCCGTTGTGCACTAGTAACACATGTGGGGTCAAAGACAATGACAATACACATTGCATAATCAATTAAAGCAGTCTTTATGTGGAATTAAATTCCAATGATGTTGTAATTGACCCCAAGTCTTTGCAGTATCCTGTCCAAATTCAAAATCCAACCTCTTAAGGTTGATTAAAAATATAATATATGCTGCACTGACCATAATGGTGCCAAGCACAGATTGTTTTTTGACAAACAATGGCTGCAGACAACACAAAACCTCAAATTATGAATAACATCATGGAGATTCACCAAAACTTGCACGCACGAATTTCTGAAACGTTTGATAAAATGGACATCGCTTTGGTGAAAAAGACTGTGTTTTAAGATGATCAGAGTGACAGCTAGCTATTTCTAGTCATCGATCCAATTATATGTTAGATAAATGACCAGAAATTAAACCGGACTCAGTGATGTAATGGTTAAGGTGTCCACTCTGAGTCAGCAGTTTGAACACAGGCCATATCATACCAAAGACTTAAAAAAATTGTGGAGGTATGTGTTGCTTCTTTGCTTGACACTCAGCATTTAAAAAGGATAGAGTGCAAACAAACTACCAAAAGTTGGCAATATATAGCACAAGCTTTGATGGCCAAATGGCCCCCTCATGCATTAAGTTAATTGTAAGGGAACTCGTGTGTGTGTGTGTGTGTGTGTGTGTGTGTGTGTGTGTGTGTGTGTGTGTGTGTGTATGTATATATATATATATATATATATATATATATATATATATATATATATATATAAATATATAATATATATATATATATAATATATATAATATATATAATATATCGTTGCGGCGGGGGTCGGGGTGAGAAGACCACGAGGGAGGGGGGGGGAGCTATCTCGGGTTCCCACCATACTTCACGGAATTGCAGGCCGTCGCATACGGATAACTTCGTGACGCGGCAGGTCGCTAACTGACCGTGAACGCCAATAACTCAACCACGTGACTTAGGCTCCTCTGTCTAAGGTTTTAACCGGTTACCTAAACATAATCACATGACATAATTACCGGGGGACATGCCCTCGATACGCCTTGTCCGAACCAGGTCACCTTACCGGATCAGATGCAGCTGAGCAACATGCCAAGGAACGTACTGGCTTGAAGAATGGATTGATGAGAATAAAGTCCCAGCAAGGCTAGGATACAGACCATGCTGGATCAATGAAAGAAAAGACAAAAACGAGCTGGGAACATTTCTACAATCAGCACTTATTACAGGCAGTGAGGAAAAGGATGTGACACAGTGAATGTAGTTTATTGTTGTATGTAAAGCAGGGATAGAAAGAAATGTGGTGTGCGACAACAAAACAAGCAACTTACGAAAGCAGAAACAGAGCAGACTTGTACCGATATATCTTCTACAATCTTAACTTAAAGCTAGGACTGGCGCCATTACACACACACACACACACACACACACACACACACACACAACACACACACACAAACCCGATAAAGAGGAATTAATTAGAAGAAACGAGAGGAGATGAGGCTAACGGTCTCGTAATCCTTGCACGGTTGACCGACCGCGCTACCCAGTACGTTTGGGGGGGACGCTCCACCGAACGATCCCTCCTTGAGAGTTGGCTCGTCGTCTCCTGCTTGGCTAGGTGCCGGCGCAGCATCTGCGCTGATCCAGAGAAAGGGCGAGGCCGTCACGTCTAAGGGATGGTGGTAGGTGGAGCCAGCGGCGAGTGGGTGGAAAAGGCAGAAACAGCACGCAAAGTCAAGGTCGAGAGACAGGCAGATGGAGTAGGCAGATCCAGATGGTGAATGTAGAGATACGAAGGCGGAGATCGAGAACGAGTGGACTGAGTGGCAGTCGGACTGGTGGAGCAGCAGTCGCATGCAGAGATCGATCCAAGGCCAGACAAAGAGGATGACTACGGACGGCTTCGCGATCCGTCCTTTATAGGCCCTGCGATGCAGGGCGGGGCGCCGCCCCGAAGCGATGCATCGTCACCCCGAATCGTGCACTCCCATTGGGCGCTGGCCACCACACGGCCCGGCTGCCATGGCCGGAAGCGGCCTCATTGTGTGCATCTAGCGAGATATCGCTGAGCTGTGGAATTGTCTTGCTCAGAACACCGCGACATGAACCGTCCCACACCGAACTCCCGTGCCATGCTCGGGCGAATGGCCGAGGGCCACGTCGGCCCCGCATGTCTGCTTGGGCACCGCCGGCACGCTGCGGTTGACGCTGATCAATGTGCTTGCTTCGTCCGTACGCTATGCAGCCCGAGCGATCCGGGCCGTACAGCATGCCTCTGCTTGGTGGCAGCTGCATCGACACGGAGGTGCGAGAAGATCTTTGCCGTTCGTGGGAGAATATGGTGGCTGCGGTGGCAACGACAAGATCAATGGTAAAGACGCCGTTGTGAACCAACGCGCGGGTCCGCCATCATGTATGCGGTTATTTATCACAGTGGTGATCCTCACAGGTGTCTGCTTGAGCGTCGAGCCGGCCCAATCTGTGTCATGCATTGAAGGAAAGGATTGGATATAATTATTAGATGCAGATTTGGGTTTAAAAGAGTGTGCCGGGCGCCTCCTGTACAGCGTTGTATATAATGTATGGTTCTACTATCCCCTAGAACACAGTACTCTTGCAGTGGAGGGGTTTTTTCCATCGTGTGGTTGATGCTTCTTCTGGCCTCTGCGAGGACATTCATAAGTACCATGCGCGGCGGCCTCGCTGATGGTGGAAAGGAAGACAGAGATATAATCAGACCTAACTATGAGAACACACAACGCACTTCGTCCATTTGACCCATTAGGCATGAGGGAAAGGTCTAACTGCACATATATAATAATGAAATAACTGTCTGGGGATCACTGTATGTTGGGTGCCATTGCCTTAAAAGCAGGCGTTTCCAGAACTGCAACAAATAATGTGTGTGTATATATATATATATGTATGTATGTATGTATATAATCTCACATCAAAGTCCAACTAACACAAACGCTACAAGCTGAAACCTCTGAGAATGGCCCAACGATCTCCTATTTCACTGCATTCAGTTACCGTACGATTTACTGATTTACAATCCATCAAGGATCGTTCTAATACAAAAAAAAACTGATTGTTGCTTGGGTGGGAAAGCATAAAGGCAGAAAAATTTCTGTAATTAAAATGATATATTCTAACAATCAATACGTGGGGGGAGGGGGAACAAGACACTAATAAATAAATGGTACAACCCAGGCGCTCAAAGGACAAACTTTTTTAACAGTGCACAGGCAAAAATGCTACAGTTAGAACGATAGTATTTGACAGTTGTACTCTCATATACTACAGTAGTCTGCAGAGAATTATGACAGGAAAGGAATGTTATTTTTACTTGGGGCCACAAGTATTCCCATGTTCTTGTGGAGTTGGCTGGGGGAAGCTTAGCCTTAATCTTTCATGAACCGGATGACCATTTGTAGTTTTTTGCTCCACATAATTTCCATTTGTAAAAACGTTCTGCTGCATGAGACACGGCTTGTGGGGGCTTCAGTAGTTCAGTTATAGCCCACTACTCTTCACAAAGGACTCCGGATATTTATATCCACCAATTAATCCATCAGATGGAATTCCCTTTTAATGTCCATCTGAGGGATGGCACACACATTGATGAATCCACCTTGCCTGTAAAACACCAGGATGACAGTTTATAGCTGGGTCAAGATTTGAACCCATGCTAGACAGCTTCGATGCAAGTGTTTGTACCTCCAAGGCTATCCTGCCAGCCTAATACACAAAAAGAACTAAACCCTCGGAAGGCGCCGACAATACCAAACTCAAACGAAGAAACAAGGGAGCCGATGGGGACAATGTCGGCATGGGCTCATCTCGAGTCCATCTCGAACCCATTCAGGCTTTTTTTGTTCAGGTCAAAGCAAGAGGAGCGATGGCTATGAGGATGCCAAGAGATGATGAGAGGTGGCTCCACTGTTCTCATCTCAACTCAACATCTCTACTTGCACACATGCCCGGACGTGGCTTTTAAGCCCAAAGGACTGCCCTCTGACATGTGGCTGTCCCGTCATTGGCCTTCTGCTGCTAGTGGGTGGTGCTGCCTTTTGGGCATCCCGCCCATTGGTGCGGAGCCCCTGTAAAACTTTCTACCTCCATCTAGGGCTCCACAACTCATGGCACGTTTGATTCCAATACCAGAGCTGCACTTTAAATGATGAGTTTTGCAATGGTATGTGGCATTGGATAGAATGAGGTCATACAATTTGAGACTGTTCCCAAATTATATATATAGCTACTTTTACTTCCACCATGTTCCATAGAGCAAGGTAGACAGTTCTAAGTAATCCCAGATTATTGTTTAATCCATTCTGACTTCATCATTTACGATATATTTCATTGCAATATATATTAGGACTAGTTCATAATAATTGCTATATTATATTCGTATAGAGGAAGTAAAAGAAATGTTTGACAAATTAGGTCACAGTACCCCTAACCTTTAAACGCTCCTGCTAATATATGAAGTGACCTTGTGAAGGGATCCAAAGCCAAACCAATTCTGAATTCTTCATCCTCCACGTTATTCATACAAAAAACCTCACTCCTTAATCATAGTCACTAATAAATGGTTCCTCAAGATCGACTTGACAAATGACTGACCATTTCCTCTCAAGCACGGCGCTGTGATTTTCTAATGTGTGGTTATGGCATGTCCATATTATTAATCGAGCACTCAGTATTTATCGTTTCCCCATTGAGTATTCGTGGTAATTGAAAATAAGTCTCAATTATAAAGTGACTACATCGAGTGTTTGCACCAGAGTCAATAAAGACCCACGTCCCTTGCGTG
This sequence comes from Eptatretus atami, assembly GCA_035128595.1. Classification (NCBI taxonomy): domain Eukaryota; kingdom Metazoa; phylum Chordata; class Myxini; order Myxiniformes; family Myxinidae; genus Eptatretus; species Eptatretus atami. Next base: position 74,625,934 of record CM068955.1, on the reverse strand, counting down.
GATTGTCAGAGCATCTTCATTGTAAAGTACATTCTAATCCTCTAAGTGGTTTACTGACACGGCATTGTACATTAGTGGGAAGTAAAGTATGGAAGACGATTATCAGAGCCAGTCCACACAGGTGCGCTTCTTCTGGTGGCAGGAAACATAGGCATGAATGAGGTTGTAAAGCAAAGTGATCAATCATTCCATCAGACATGGTGGTGCAAGGTTTGAAAATTCATGCGCTCGCCCTTTTATGTGGACGACAATGTGTATGGACAGTCATACTGAAGATTAAAGTTAAATCTGCAAAAATGGTGAAATATTTGACGCCTCCACCCTCCTTTTGTGTGACAGTCATCTCCATAAATCTCGATCCTTTCCTCCTCACATTCATATTTTCTCAATATTTTATTTTTCTCCTTGCTAAACCACAACTTGCAAACCCACTCTTTCTAAAATGTCTTTTTCTCAATCCACCTCCATTCCTCCTTATGTATAAACACGTGCATAGCCCTTGTTGGAACCAAAATTTGGTGTGACGGCACAAGAAGTTTTCGAAAAATAAAAAGTCGACTCGAAGCTCGAAGCCCACCATGTCGAAATGCAATCTTTCTGGTGTCCGGATGTTTTCAAATCTCATCAGGTACATCTACCCCATAGACACCGAAATATAAGTACATGAGTACTCCATGGCATCAGAATAATTCCAGGTGTCCATTAATTTCGACGTCACATGTTGGATTGAGCACTGGCTAAAGTGCTTGATTCACCCAGCTGGAGTCAGAATGATTCCTTTTATCCAGGAGGAAAGTTAGCACTTTGAACTATGGCGCGGTTTGGCTGCATCTCATCAAAGTAAGGCGAGAGCGAGAGAGAGAGAAGAGAGAGGAGAGAGAGAGAGAGAGAGAGAGAGAGAGAGAGAGAGAGAGAGAGAGCTGATGGAGGGAGAACTTCTGCTGATCAAGAGAGCGGACGAAAGACAAAAAAGAAAAGAAGGAAATTACAGACCCATAAAGCCGCCTCACAGCTGTTAAGAATTTGAACAAATCTTGGTGCAATTTCGCAGAGAAACTATGACAATTGTGCTGCACGCGATATAAAAGATTTATGAGGACTAGCTACCAGTCCTCGCCATGTGAAAATGGCGTTTCAAAATCTAGGGCCAGAAATTGCAAGCTTAAGGCAATATTAACTTTCTCTGGAATAATAGATCGAGGGGTCGGGGTTGGAGGTTGGATATCAGGGGTCGAACGTCTTTGTCATTGGATTAAGTTACCTTTACAGAGAATGAATAAAACAATAACTGTAATTCAGTAATTTGATGAATCTCAAAGTCAAATGAGTTTTGAAAAACATCCAACACTGATATATTTAATAAAAAATTTGAATTATATATAAAATTTAGGCGTGTACAAGAGCAAGAAGGTAATGTGATGTTGAGAAGAAAGCAATGTACAAAACAGTGGACAACAGTTGAGGTAGTGAAAACAAAAATAGATAAGTAACTATGAGGAAAAAGTATACTTAACTCTTATTTCCTCAGAGTTGTTATCCTTCTTTCCTTGTGCAAGGTCACACTTCGTCATCATATCTGGGACCGCACAGGACGATCTTTTTAATACGCAAACTCATCCGCCACACCAATTATTACCACCAAAGGTTACTATGTTCCTCCATGCTCTACTCTCTTTCACTACAATCATATCAATTTCGCAGTGACAATTGAAGATCATTCCTCTCTGTGTTACTACGTTGTCCCACTGTTGTACATTGCTTCTCTCAACATCACATTACTTCTTGCTCTTGTACACGCCTAAATTTATATATAAATTCAAAATTTTTTATATAAATATATCAAGTGTTGGATTTTTTCCAAAACTCATTTGACTTTGAGATTCATCAAATTACTGAATTACAGTTATTGTTTTATTCATTCTGCTGTATAAAGGTAACCTTAATCCAATGACAAAGACGTTCGGACCCCTGATATCCCACACCAACCCCGAGCCCTCGATTATATTGCCAGAAGAAAGTTAATAATTTGCCTTATAGCTTGCAAATTCTGGCCTAGATTTTGAACGCCATTTTCCCAGCGAGGGACTGGTAGCTAAGTCCTCCTAAATCTTTTTTCGGCGGTGCAGCAAATTAGTCATAGTTTCTCTGCGAAATGCACAAGAATGGTTCAAATTCTAACAGCTGTGAGGCGGCCTTTATGGGTCTGTAATTTCCTTCTTTTCCTTTTTGTCTTTCCGTCCGCCTTCTTGATCATGCAGAAGTATCTCCCATCACAGCTCCTCTCTCTCTCTCTCTCTCTTACTCTCTCTCCTCTTCTCCATTCTCTCTCTCTCTCCTCTCCTTCTCGTCGCTCTCGCCTTACTTTGAGAGCATGACAGCCACGCCCACCTCAGTTCAAAGTGCTAATTTCCTCCTGGATAAAAGGAATCATCTGGGACTCCAGCTGGGTGGAATCAGCACTTCAGCACACGCCATCAACATGTACGTCGAACCTACACTCAAACCTAGGAAATTATCACTGATGCCATGGAGTTACTCATGTACTTATTTTCAGCATCGTCTATGGGGTAGATGCTACTGACACGTGAGATTTGACAACAATCCGACACCAGAAGATTGCCATTTCGACATGGTGGGCCTTCGAGCTTCGAGTCGACGTTATTTCCAGAACAACTTACGCTGTACCGCAATCTAGGTTAAAGCGCGCTCTCACGTACGGTTTATACTGCGACGAAATGGAGGTGGGATTGAGAAAAAGAATTTTAGAGATGGGTTCGAGTGTGCATTTCGCACAAGCAGGAAAAATATTGAGAAAATATGAAATGTAGGAGGAAGGACGAGATTATGGGAGCACTAGACTCCTCACCCCCGGGGTGGACGCGTCTCCACCCATTTTTGAGATTAACTTAATCTCATAATGACTGTGCCATACCTTATTGTCGTCCACATAAAAGGGCGAGCGATGAATTTTCCAAAACTTGCCACCATGTCTTGATGGAAATGATTGATCACTTTGCTTTACACCTCATTCATGCCTAATGTTTTTCCCTGCCACCAGAAGAAGCGCAACCTGTGTGGACTGGCTCATGAAATGTCTTCCATACTTTACTTCCACTAATGTAAATGCCGGTGTCAGTAAAGCACTTAGAGGAATTAGAATGTACTTTACAATGAAGATGCCTGCATTCACGCAAGGGACGTGGTCATTATTGACCTGGTGCACCTCGTGTAGTCCACTTTTATTGAGACTATTTTTCAATTAGCCACGAAGTATCACATGGGAAACGAAAATACTGATGCTAAATTAATAATATGGACATGCATAAGCACACATTAGAAATCACAGCGCCGTGCTTGAGAGGAAATGGTCAGTCATTTGTCAGTCGATCTTGAGGAACCATTTATTAGTGACCTATGATTAAGGATGAAGGTTTTTTGTATGAATACTGGGAGGAATGAAAGAAATTCATGAATTTGGTTTGCTTTGGATCCCTTCACAAAGGGTCATTTCATATTTAGCAGGAGCGTTTAAGGTTAGGGGTACTGTGACCTTCTTGTCAAACATTCTTTTACTTCCTCTATACGAATATAATATAGCAATTAATTATGAACTATCCTAATAATATTTGCAATGAAAATATATCGTAAATGATGAAGTCAGAATGGATTTAAAACAATAATCTGGGATTACTTAGAACTGTCTACCTTGCTCTATGGAACATGGTGAAGTAAAAGTAGCTATATATTATAATTTGGGAAAGTCAAATGTATATCATTCTAATCCAAATGCATCATTGCAAAACTCATCATTTAAAGTGCAGCTCTGGTTTGGAATCAAACAGTGCCATGAGTTGTGGAGCCCTAGATGGAGGTAGAAAGTTTTCCAAGGGCTCCGCCCAATGGGCGGGTGGCCCAAAAGGCAGCAACAACCACTATGCAGCAGAAGGCCAAATGACGGGACCAGCCACATGTCAGAGGGCAGTCCTTTGGGTGGCTTAAAGCCACGTCCGGGCAAATTGTTGTGCAAGTAGAGATGTTGAGTTGAGACTGAAGAACAGTGGAGCACCTCTCATCATCTCTTGCATCCTAATAGCCATCGCTCCTCTGCCTTTGACCTGAACAAAAAAAAGGGCCCTGATGGGTCGAGATGGACCGAAATCGAGCCCATGCCGACATGTCGCCATGGCTCCCTTTCGTTTTCTCGTTTGAGTTTTGGTATTGTCGGCGCCTTTCCGAGGGTTTTTCTTCATTGTGTATGTAGGACTGGCAGGATAGCCTTGAGGTAACAAACACACCTCCAATCGAAAGCTGTCTAGCAATGGGTTATCTTGACCCAGCTATCAAACTGTCACCTGGTGTTTTACAGGAAGGGTTCTCATACGTGTGTGCCATCACATCACTGGACATAAAAGGAATTACATCTCGATCAGGCATAATTGGTGGATATTAAAATATCGGAGTCCTTGTCGATAAACTGGCTATAAACTGACTACTGAACGCCCCAAAGCCGGTGTTCATGCCATAGAGCAACCCGTTCTCTTACAATGGAAAATTGATGGGAGCAAAAAAACAACAAATGGTCATCCAGGTTCATGAAGATTAACGCTAAGCTTCCCCCAGCCAATCTCCACAAGACATGGAAATACTTGTGGCCCAAGTAAAAAATACATTCTTTCCTGTCATAATTCTCTGCGAGACTACTGTAGTAAATATGAGAGTACAATGTCAAATCTATCGTTCTAAACTGTAGCATTTTTGCCTGTGCACTGTAAAAGAAGTTTTGTCCTTGAGCGCCTGGGTTGTACCAATTTATTTATTAGTGTCTTGTTCCCCTCCCCCCACGTATGATTGTTAGAATATATCATTTAATTACAGAAATTTTTCTGCCTTTATGCTTCCCACCCAAGCAAACAATGCCAGTTTTTGGTTTTGTATTAGAACGATCCTTGATTGGATTTGTAAAATCATAAATGTACGGTAACTGATGCAGTGAAATAGGAGATCGTTGGGCCATTCTCAGAGGTTCCAGCTTGTAGCGTTTGTGTAGGGACCTTTGATGTGAGAATTATACATACATACAATACTATATAATCATATATACCACACACATATATGTTTGCATGTTCTGGAAACCGCTGCTTTAGGCCATGGCACCAACATACAGTGATCCCGAGACAGTTATTTCATTAGTATATGTGCAGTTAGACCCTTTCCTCATGCCTAATGGGTCAAATGGGACGAAGTGCGTTGGTGTGTGTCTCATAGTTAGGTCTGATTATATCTTGTCTTCCTTTCCACCATCCGCGAGGCCGCCGCGCATGGTACTTATGAAAATGTCTCGCAGAGGCCGAAGAAGCATCAACCAACGATGGAAAAAACCCCCTCACTGCAAGAGAACTGTGTCTAGGCGGGAATAGTAGAACCATACACTTAATATCACAAAGCTTGTACAGGAGGCGCCCGGCACACTCTTTTAACATCCAAATCTGCATCTAATAATTATATCCAATCCTTTCCTTTCATGCTGAACAACAGATTGGGGCCGGCTCGCACGCTTCAAGCAGACCTGTGAGGATCACCAACTGTGATAAATAACCGCGATACATGATGGCGGGACCCGCGCGTTGGGTTCACAACGGCGTCTTACCATGATCTTCGCTTGCCACCAGCAGCCACAAATATCTCCCCACGATACGGCAAAGATCTCTCGCCCTCGTGTCGATGCAGCTGCCACCAGCAGAGGCATGACTGTACGCCCGGTCGCTCGCGCTGCATAAGTCGTACGGACGAAGCAAGCACATTGATCAGCGTCAACCGCAGCGTGCCGGCGGTGCCCAGCAGACATGCGGGGCCGACGTGGCCCTCGGCCATTCGCCCGGCAGCACGGGAGTTCGGTGTGGGACGGTTCATGTCCGCGGTGTTCCTGAGCAGACAATCTCCACAGCTCAGCGATATTCTCGCTAGATTGCACCAATGAGGCCGCTTCCGGCCATGGCAGCCGGGCCGTGGTGGTGGCAGCGCCCAATGGGAAAGTGCACGATTCGGGTGACGATGCATCGCTTCGGGGCGCGCGAGCCGCCCTGCATCGCAGGGCCTGATAAAGGACGGATCGCGAAAGCCGTCCGTGTATCCCTTTGTCTGGCCTTGGATCGATTCTGCATGCGACTGCTGCTCCACCAGTCCCCCGACTGCACTCATCCACTCGTTCTCGCGATCTCCGCCTTCGTAATCTCTAAACATTCCCATCGGATCTGCCTACTTCCAATCTGCCTGTCTCTCGACTTCTGACTTTGGCGTGCTGTTTCTGCCTTTTCCACCCAACTCGCCGCTGGTTCCAACCTAGCAACCAGCCCTTAGACGTGACGGCCTCGCCTTTCTCTGGATCAGCGCAAGATGCTGCGCCGGCACCGTACCCAACGCAGGAGACCGACGAGCCAACTCTCAAGGAGGGTCGTTCGGTGGGAGCGTCCCCAAAACGTACTGGGTGCGCGGTCCGGTCAACCGTGCAAGTATTACAGAACCTTAGCCTCATCTCTCTCGTTTCCTTCTAATTAATTCCTCTTATCGGGTTTCGTGTGTGTGTGTGTGTGTGTGTGTGTGTGTGTGTGTGTGGTGTGTGGTGTGTGTATGGCGCCAGTCCTACTTTAAGTTAAGATTGTAGAAGATTATATGGTACAAGTCTGCTCTGTTTCTGCTTTCGTAAGTTCTTGTTTGTTGTCGCCCACACATTTTTTCTATCCTGCTTTACTACAACAATAAACTACATCACTGTGTCACTATCCTTTTCCTCCCTGCCGTACATAAGTGCCTGAGTAGAATGGTTCCCACTCGATTTTTGTCTTTTCTTTCAGTTGATCCAGCATGGTCTGTATCCTGCCTTGCTGGACGTTTATTTCTCATCCATTCTTCAAGCCAGTACGTTCCTTGCAGTGTTGCTCCAGCTGCATCTGATCCCGGGTAAGGTTGACCTGGTTCGGACCAAGGCGTATCGAGGCATGTCCCCCGGTAATTGTCATGTGATTATGTTTAGGTACGGTTAAACCTTAGACAAGAGGACCTAAGGTCCACGTGGTTGAGTTATTGGCGTTCACGGTCAGTTAGCGACCTGCCGCGTCACGAAGTTATCCGTATGCGACGGCCTGCAAGTTCCGTGAGTATGGGGGAACCCGAGATAGCTCCCCCCTCCCTCCGTGGTCTTCTCCCCGACCCGCCGCAACGATATATATATATACTTATATATAAATATATATATATGTATAATATATATATTATATATTAAGTATATATTATAATATTATATACTATATATATATATATATATATATACATACACACCAACACACACACACACACACACACACACACACACACACCACAACACCCAGTTCCTTAAATTAACTTAAATGCATGAGGGGGGACCATTTTGGCCCATCAAAGCTGTTGCTATTATTGCCACTTTTGTAGTTTTTTTGCACTCTATCCTTTTTAAATGCTGAGTGTCAAGCAAAGAAGGCAACACATACCTCCAACAATTTTTTAGTTCTTTTGGTATGATATGGCCTGTGTTCAACTGCTGACTCAGATGGAACACTCTAACCATTAACATCACTGAGTCCGGTTTATTTCTGGTCATTTATCTACATAATAATTGGACGATGATAGAAATAGCTACTGTCCTCTGATCATCTAAACACAGTCTTTTTCAACCAAAGCGTGGCTCATTTTATCAAACGTTTTTATCAAACGTTTAGATG
>CM068955.1:74593302-74618155 GCA_035128595.1 Eptatretus atami | reverse complement strand
TTAGTCTGTATTGTTGTGTTTTTTTTTGTTCGCCGAGCATATGTTTTTGTTTTTTTTGTATATATCTATACCAGAATATAGAGCAAAATGGATGTCATATAGCGGATAGGGAATCACCTTAAGATTATGCATATCAAATCTCATCCAGTTCCATCTACTGATAACTACTCTGTATCCATTTGAATGAAAAGTACCGAAAATGCGGTTTGAAATCGGAAATCCCTAAAGTTGAGGGGGTGCTGTGGTGAACAAAGATCTAAATCGAAAATCCGGCTCAATCGTTTGTGCACAATGTATTCCAGACGATTAGTGTGAATTTTCATGACCATCCGACCATAACCCTAGGAGGAGTAGCATTTGGTGCGAAGGCACCTCCAGCTCTCGCATATTATCGATTTTTGCACTAATTGACCTTTGACCCTGACCTAAGCGAAATCGGTCAATATGTCCTGAGGCAAAGTTGTAGTACTCATGGAGTACCATGAACCTGCAAAGTTTCATTTGTATCGATGCACTCACCTGGTCGCTAGGGGGCCTTCAATTTTTGCAATTTCGCGCATACCCTAAATGTGGGGGCACTGCGGGTAAAGTATTCCATATATCACAAAAACCGGAATATATTTGATAGAGCATCACCTGTAGATCATTCGTGCCAAATTTCATAACCCTACGTGGGATAATGGCTTTCGGAATTGATTTCGCGTGAACGGTACCGATTTTGAAGGTTTTTCGGTTGTTGCTAGAGAACCAAAGCGTCCCAAGCAACCATCACAATTTCCAAAGCACTAGGTCATAAAATGTACCTACCACCCGAGTTTGGTCAAAATCGGCCCACGTTTACTACCAAGTATGCTGATGACAAACGAACAAACATCCAAACAAACATCCAAACAAACAGACAGAACTAGAGGGGGAGCACTTGGTAGAGTGCAAAACCTCTGCCGCCAATACTGCTGGGTCACTTAAGTGAACCTGATATCCTATTCATTGTAGGTCAAAACGGATCAGACTCTACTGAACCACGATTGAATAAACGAAACGAGATCGACGCGCATGTAGAAATGCCAAAAAAAAATCGAATTTTTTTTGAAAAAAAGGTGCAAAATTTGTTTTTTTTTCTCTAACAAATTTTTTTGGGAGGGGGGGGGGTTGGAAATCACTTAAAACATGTAGAAATGCAAAAACAAAAATTCAAATATTTTTCAAATAAAATCGAAATTTTTTGAAAAAAGTTGCAAAATTTTCTGGTTTTTTTTCTCTAAAATTTATTTATTTTGGTTGGAAATCACTTAAAACATGTAGAAATGCAAAAACAAAAATTCAAATATTTTTTCAAAATGGCCGCCATAGCGGCCATATTGGACTTTGGACCAAGTCCAAAATCTAATGGCATGATCCTTGGACCATACCTAATCCCCCACCAAGTTTCGTCGAAATCCGTCCAGGAGTTTTTCTGTAATACTGTTCACAAACAAACAAACAAACAAACAGACAGGGGTGAAAACAGTAACCTCCGTCCATCTTCGATGGCGGAGGTTAATTACTGACAATAAGGGTCACCTATTTCGGCGACCCACAGACAGGCATACGGGTGTTGAAACATAACCTCCACTCACCTTCGGTGGCGGAAGTAATTAATGGACAAAATCAACAAGAGGTGTGGTAACCGCCGTGGGAAGCAAGGGAAATCTGACATTTCAGCCGTTAACCTTTCGTCAGAGCAAAAATGGCAACGTCTGAAATGTCAGCTTCTCCTTGCTTTCTTCGGTGGTATCATCCATATTTCTACCTGTCTCCCAATGCAGATCTATACTAACCTTCACCAAAAAGACTAGTTCGTCATTCTTGCTTTGCTGGATTGACTATTTGGACAGTCAAAGTCGTAGATCTACTGATATGGACTCGTGGCTGATGTTGTGGACCCACAGTTTAAAAAGGCTCTGGGTTGAAAGGGTTGAAATCTCTATGGAGAAAGGAGTCGAGCTGATGAGCGGGAAGTTGGAAAAGCAGTCACTAGCTTACAAGTTGCTAAATCTTACTTGAGGCATGCAAATATTTTAGCCATTACTGTTGAATAAATGATTATAATTGTTGGAACAACTTCATTCAAAAAAATTTTTTTTAATTGAAATTAAAAAAAGACGTGTGTGTGTGTGTGTGTGTGTGTGTGTGTGTGTGTGTGTGTGTGTGTGTGTGTGTGCTGCTAATTAACGTCCATGTTCAGTTTGCTCAAACTACTCCGTGAGTGAAGATAGCTGTCACAACAAGCCACAGCACCAGCGTGCAGAATCATAGTTGCCACAGTTAATTTGCCACCGAGTGCGGCTCATCATAAGGCCTTGTGGCAGATTGCTGACGTCCCTCAGGCTCCGATTGCCCGACTCAAAGAAGAATGTGCTCAGGCTAAAAAAAAATAAAAAGGAAATAAAGTTTTCTCTTCGTCCATTTGTGGAGGTAAGTAGTGTTACCGACATCATTGCAATCATCAGTTTGCCAGGGCACGTGCCAGGTCGAACGTCATCGCTGGAGGAAATTAAGCTTCAATTAAAACGATGCAATACAGATCTCCATCAATATTTGTTGACTTGGTAATGAAGAGAGAGTTTTATTTGGAGGCATTCATCTCATATGGGTGTTGAATGATTGTGTTGTTATTCGTTTAACAGTTATTCACCATAAAGCATGCACGGGTGACTGTGATAGTTGTAGTCCTGATCATAGATTTAGAGATGGCAAACAGATGATGAGCCAAACAGTATGCATTTGGGATGGCAGGACAACAAGGCTAAGTCTGAATTTCATTCCTGTCGAAATAAGATCTTCTTGCAAACTGTCATTGCTGTGCTCCAGGGTAAGAACATCAGAGTATGCCGCCAATACAGAAAGGTCATTCGGCCAGTTGTCCCGTTTGCTAGCGTTCACTTGCGGACAATAAAGATCCAACATGGTATCTCTCAAAAAGGTAGGCCGTTGTGCACTAGTAACACATGTGGGGTCAAAGACAATGACAATACACATTGCAATATCAATTAAAGCAGTCTTTATGTGGAATTAAATTCCAATGATGTTGTAATTGACCCCAAGTCTTTGCAGTATCCTGTCCAAATTCAAAAATCCAACCTCTTAAGGTTGATTTAAAATTATAATATATGCTGCACTGACCATAATGGTGCCAGCAGACAGATTGTTTTTTGACAAACAATGGCTGCAGACAACACAAAACCTCCAAATTATGAATAACATCATGGAGATTCACCAAAACTTGCACGCACGAATTTCTGAAACGTTTGATAAAATGAGCATCGCTTTGGTGAAAAAGACTGTGTTTTAAGATGATCAGAGTGACAGCTAGCTATTTCTAGTCATCGATCCAATTATTATGTTAGATAAATGACCAGAAATTAAACCGGACTCAGTGATGTAATGGTTAGAGTGTCCACTCTGAGTCAGCAGTTTGAACACAGGCCATATCATACCAAAGACTTAAAAAAATTGTGGAGGTATGTGTTGCTTCTTTGCTTGACACTCAGCATTTAAAAAGGATAGAGTGCAAACAAACTACCAAAAGTTGGCAATAATAGCACAAGCTTTGATGGGCCAAATGGCCCCCTCATGCATTTAAGTTAATTGTAAGGGAACTCGTGTGTGTGTGTGTGTGTGTGTGTGTGTGTGTGTGTGTGTGTGTGTGTGTGGTGTGTTGTATATATATATATATATATATATATATATATATATATATATATATATATAATATATAATATATAATATATATATATATATATAATATATATATATATATATATATATATCGTTGCGGCGGGGGTCGGGGTGAGAAGACCACGAGGGAGGGGGGGGAAGCTATCTCGGTTCCCACCATACTTCACGGAATTGCAGGCCGTCGCATACGGATAACTTCGTGACGCGGCAGGTCGCTAATGACCGTGAACGCCAATAACTCAACCACGTGACTTAGGCTCCTCTGTCTAAGGTTTAACCGGTTACCTAAACATAATCACATGACATAATTACCGGGGACATGCCCTCGATACGCCTTGTCCGAACCAGGTCACCTTACCGGATCAGATGCAGCTGAGCAACACTGCCAAGGAACGTACTGGCTTGAAGAATGGATTGATGAGAATAAAGTCCCAGCAAGGCTAGGATACAGACCATGCTGGATCAATGAAAGAAAAGACAAAAACGAGCTGGGAACATTTCTACATCAGCACTTATTACAGGCAGGTGAGGAAAAGGATGTGACACAGTGATGTAGTTTATTGTTGTATGTAAAGCAGGGATAGAAAGAAATGTGTGGTGCGACAACAAAACAAGCAACTTACGAAAGCAGAAACAGAGCAGACTTGTACCGATATATCTTCTACAATCTTAACTTAAAGCTAGGACTGCGCCATTACACACACACACACACACACACACACACACACACACACAACCACACACACACGAAACCCGATAAAGAGGAATTAATTAGAGAAAGCGAGAGGAGATGAGGCTAACGGTCTCGTAATACCTTGCACGGTTGACCGACCGCGCTACCCAGTACGTTTTGGGGGGACGCTCCACCGAACGATCCCTCCTTGAGAGTTGGCTCGTCGTCTCCTGCTTGGCTACGGTGCCGGCGCAGCATCTGCGCTGATCCAGAGAAAGGGCGAGGCCGTCACGTCTAAGGGATGGTGGTAGGTGGAGCCAGCGGCGAGTGGGTGGAAAAGGCAGAAACAGCACGCAAAGTCAAAGGTCGAGAGACAGGCAGATGGAGTAGGCAGATCCAGATGGTGAATGTAGAGATACGAAGGCGGAGATCGAGAACGAGTGGACTGAGTGGCAGTCGGGACTGGTGGAGCAGCAGTCGCATGCAGAGATCGATCCAAGGCCAGACAAAGAGGATGACTACGGACGGCTTCGCGATCCGTCCTTTATAGGCCCTGCGATGCAGGGCGGGGCGCCGCCCCGAAGCGATGCATCGTCACCCGAATCGTGCACTCCCATTGGGCGCTGGCCACCACACGGCCCGGCTGCCATGGCCGGAAGCGGCCTCATTGGTGCATCTAGCGAGATATCGCTGAGCTGTGGAATTGTCTTGCTCAGAACACCGCGACATGAACCGTCCCACACCGAACTCCCGTGCCATGCTCGGGCGAATGGCCGAGGGCCACGTCGGCCCCGCATGTCTGCTTGGGCACCGCCGGCACGCTGCGGTTGACGCTGATCAATGTGCTTGCTTCGTCCGTACGCTATGCAGCCCGAGCGATCCGGGCCGTACAGCATGCCTCTGCTTGGTGGCAGCTGCATCGACACGGAGGTGCGAGAAGATCTTTGCCGTTCGTGGGAGATATTGGTGGCTGCGGTGGCAAGCGAAGATCAATGGTAAGACGCCGTTGTGAACCAACGCGCGGGTCCGCCATCATGTATGCGGTTATTTATCACAGTGGTGATCCTCACAGGTGTCTGCTTGAGCGTCGAGCCGGCCCCAATCTGTGTCATGCATTGAAGGAAAGGATTGGATATAATTATTAGATGCAGATTTGGGTTTAAAAGAGTGTGCCGGGCGCCTCCTGTACAGCGTTGTGATATAATGTATGGTTCTACTATCCCCCTAGACACAGTACTCTTGCAGTGGAGGGGGTTTTTTCCATCGTGTGGTTGATGCTTCTTCTGGCCTCTGCGAGGACATTCATAAGTACCATGCGCGGCGGCCTCGCTGATGGTGGAAAGGAAGACAGAGATATAATCAGACCTAACTATGAGACACACACAACGCACTTCGTCCCATTTGACCCATTAGGCATGAGGGAAAGGTCTAACTGCACATATACTAATGAAATAACTGTCTGGGGATCACTGTATGTTGGGTGCCATTGCCTTAAAAGCAGGCGGTTTCCAGAACTGCAACAATATATGTGTGTGTATATATATATATATGTATGTATGTATGTATATAATCTCACATCAAAGGTCCAACTAACACAAACGCTACAAGCTGAAACCTCTGAGAATGGCCCAACGATCTCCTATTTCACTGCATTCAGTTACCGTACGATTTACTGATTTACAATCCATCAAGGATCGTTCTAATACAAAACAAAACTGATTGTTGCTTGGGTGGGAAAGCATAAAGGCAGAAAAATTTCTGTAATTAAAATGATATATTCTAACAATCAATACGTGGGGGGAGGGGGGAACAAGACACTAATAAATAAATGGTACAACCCAGGCGCTCAAAGGACAAACTTCTTTAACAGTGCACAGGCAAAAATGCTACAGTTAGAACGATAGTATTTGACAGTTGTACTCTCATATACTACAGTAGTCTGCAGAGAATTATGACAGGAAAGGAATGTTATTTTTACTTGGGGCCACAAGTATTCCCATGTTCTTGTGGAGTTGGCTGGGGGAAGCTTAGCCTTAATCTTTCATGAACCGGATGACCATTTGTAGTTTTTTGCTCCACATCAATTTCCATTTGTAAAACGTTCTGCTGCATGAGACACGGCTTGTGGGGGCTTCAGTAGTTCAGTTATAGCCCACTTACTCTTCACAAAGGACTCCGGATATTTAATATCCACCAATTAATGCCATCAGATGGAATTCCCTTTTAATGTCCATCTGAGGGATGGCACACACATTGATGAATCACCTTGCCTGTAAAACACCAGGATGACAGTTTATAGCTGGGTCAAGATTTGAACCCATGCTAGACAGCTTCGATGCAAGTGTTTGTACCTCCAAGGCTATCCTGCCAGCCTAATACACAAAAAGAACTAAACCCTCGGAAGGCGCCGACAATACCAAACTCAAACGAGAAACAAAGGGAGCCGATGGGGACAATGTCGGCATGGGCTCATCTCGAGTCCATCTCGACCCATTCAGGCTTTTTTTGTTCAGGTCAAAGGCAAGAGGAGCGATGGCTATGAGGATGCCAAGAGATGATGAGAGGTGGCTCCACTGTTCTCATCTCAACTCAACATCTCTACTTGCACACATGCCCGGACGTGGCTTTTAAGCCCAAAGGACTGCCCTCTGACATGTGGCTGGTCCCGTCATTGGCCTTCTGCTGCTAGTGGGTGGTGCTGCCTTTTGGGCCATCCCGCCCATTGGTGCGGAGCCCCTGTAAAACTTTCTACCTCCATCTAGGGCTCCACAACTCATGGCACTGTTTGATTCCAATACCAGAGCTGCACTTTAAATGATGAGTTTTGCAATGGTATGTGGCATTGGATAGAATGAGGTCATACAACTTTGACTGTTCCCAAATTATAATATATAGCTACTTTTACTTCCACCATGTTCCATAGAGCAAGGTTGACAGTTCTAAGTAATCCCAGATTATTGTTTAATCCATTCTGACTTCATCATTTACGATATATTTCATTGCAATATATTATTAGGACTAGTTCATAATAATTGCTATATTATATTCGTATAGAGGAAGTAAAAGAAATGTTTGACAAATTAGGTCACAGTACCCCTAACCTTTAAACGCTCCTGCTAAATATGAAGTGACCCTTGTGAAGGGATCCAAAGCCAAACCAATTCTGAATTCTTCATCCTCCCAGTTATTCATACAAAAAACCTCACTCCTTAATCATAGTCACTAATAAATGGTTCCTCAAGATCGACTTGACAAATGACTGACCATTTCCTCTCAAGCACGGCGCTGTGATTTTCTAATGTGTGGTTATGGCATGTCCATATTATTAATCGAGCACTCAGTATTTATCGTTTCCCCATTGAGTATTCGTGGTAATTGAAAATAAGTCTCAATTATAAAGTGACTACATCGAGTGTTTGCACCAGAGTCAATAAAGACCCACGTCCCTTGCGTGGATTGTCAGAGCATCTTCATTGTAAAGTACATTCTAATCCTCTAAGTGGCTTTACTGACACCGGCATTGTACATTAGTGGGAAGTAAAGTATGGAAGACGATTATCAGAGCCAGTCCACACAGGTGCGCTTCTTCTGGTGGCAGGAAACATAGGCATGAATGAGGTTGTAAAGCAAAGTGATCAATCATTCCATCAGACATGGTGGTGCAAGGTTTGAAAAATTCATGCGCTCGCCCCTTTTATGTGGACGACAATAAGTGTATGGACAGTCATTACTGAAGATTAAAGTTAAATCTGCAAAAATGGTGAAATATTTGACGCCTCCACCCTCCCTTTTGTGTGACAGTCATCTCCATAAATCTCGATCCTTTCCTCCTCACATTCATATTTTCTCAATATTTTATTTTTCTCCTTGCTAAACCACAACTTGCAAACCCACTCTTTCTAAAATGTCTTTTTCTCAATCCACCTCCATTCCTCCTTATGTATAAACACGTGCATAGCCCCTTGTTGGAACCAAAATTTGGTGTGACGGCACAAGAAGTTTTCGGAAAATAAAAAGTCGACTCGAAGCTCGAAGCCCACCATGTCGAAATGCAATCTTTCTGGTGTCCGGATGTTTTCAAATCTCATCAGGTACATCTACCCCATAGACACCGAAATATAAGTACATGAGTACTCCATGGCATCAGAATAATTCCAGGTGTCCATTAATTCGACGTCACATGTTGGATTGAGCACTGGCTAAAGTGCTGATTCCACCCAGCTGGAGTCAGAATGATTCCTTTTATCCAGGAGGAAAGTTAGCACTTTGAACTATGGCGCGGTTTGGCTGCATCTCATCAAAGTAAGGCGAGAGCGAGAGAGAGAGAGAGAGAGAGAGAGAGAGAGAGAGAGAGAGAGAGAGAGAGAGAGAGAGAGAGAGAGAGAGAGAGAGAGAGAGAGAGAGCTGATGGAGGGAGAACTTCTGCTGATCAAGAGAGCGGACGAAAGACAAAAAAAGAAAAGAAGGAAATTACAGACCCATAAAGCCGCCTCACAGCTGTTAAGAATTTGAACAAATCTTGGTGCAATTTCGCAGAGAAACTATGACAATTGTGCTGCACGCGATATAAAAGATTTATGAGGACTAGCTACCAGTCCCTCGCCATGTGAAAATGGCGTTTCAAAATCTAGGGCCAGAAATTGCAAGCTTAAGGCAATATTAACTTTCTCTGGAATATAGATCGAGGGGTCGGGGGTTGGAGGTTGGATATCAGGGGTCGAACGTCTTTGTCATTGGATTAAGGTTACCTTTACAGAGAATGAATAAAACAATAACTGTAATTCAGTAATTTGATGAATTCTCAAAGTCAAATGAGTTTTGAAAAACATCCAACACTGATATATTTAATAAAAAATTTGAATTTATATATAAAATTTAGGCGTGTACAAGAGCAAGAAGGTAATGTGATGTTGAGAAGAAAAGCAATGTACAAACAGTGGGACAACAGGTTGAGGTAACAAGAGAGGGAATGAATGAATGAATGATTAAAGAAAGAGTAGAGAGGAGGAACATAGTAACCTGTGAGTAATAAATCTTGGATTGGGGAGAGTTTGCGTATAAAAAGATCGCTGGTCGAGATGGATGATGACGTGAGATGGTTGTGAACCTTTCAACCTTGAAGCTTTGGAAGGAAGAGTGGGATTGCATTATCTCAAAATGCGGTTCCATGGAGCAGCTCGAAGGGGAGGGAGAGCTCGAACCCCAGTTTTGAGGGAGTGGCTCTAACCCAAGTGGAAGAAAAGATGTACAAAGGAGTGGAGGTTTGCAATAAGTTTGGATGTTGTGAGTTTAACAAGGAGGGGTTACTGGGTGAACACGTGCAACCTGTAGGGACTGAGAGGGTCAGAGGGTTAGAGGGTTAAAAAAAAAAAATAAAAAAAAAGAACCCGAGGAAACATGATTACAGGAGAGAGGGTAAAAACAGAAACCACCAACGTGTCTGCGATGTGAGAGCAACAGGCCTTGGGCTTCAGCCCCATCGTGGGACAGTCCAATAATGTTCGGCGCTTTGGATCCCAGAGAATCCAGGAGAGATGTTTGGGTTTCTGGAGCGCCAGCCCATAGTGGAGAGCAGTGACCCACTGAGCATCAGTCATGGATGGTTGTATCAATTCTTGTTTGATTTAATTTGAGATACTGAAAACTTCACTCTACTCTAAAACTACAAGCATTGTTATACAAATACTTTGCATTCTTAATTCCATGGAATGGCTGATTACAGATAAATAAACTACAGTTGGGGGAAAATAATTTTGATAAATGAGGGGGAAAAACATGGAAATGTGAAAAAGTGAAAACTCAGCCCAGGTTTTGGAAAAACGACAAAGGTTGAGGGTCACATTTAGAAAGCATTATGCATTTAGTGGGTGGGGGGGATGGGGTTGGTTGAAGGGACGTGGTATAGGGTTTGATAGGACGTGGGGTAAGGTTTGAGGGAGCGGCTCTAATCCAAGGACTTCATGGCTGAATAGAACATATGGACCTATACCTCACATCCCAAATCAACTACTTTGGGGGGGGGGCTTTTCCAAAAACAATCTACAGTTCTTTTGTGCCTGCCTTAATAACAATCTCCTGTGACTTTCTCATAAATTTCTGTTCATAATCTGATGAGGATCTCATCAGACATTGTGTGATATTTGTAAGGGTGGAGGGAATGAAATGAAAAGTCAGTGTAGACATTGGCTTGTAAAAGGTTCTCACTGAAGCGGACAGGATGGTTAAACAGCTACAAGCTGTTCACACCTCCCTACCTTCACTGAGTGCCAAATGCTCTTTAAGAGGTCCCGTTTGTCTTTCTGCTGCCAAAGGAAGATTTGTTGTTTGTGACTGCCCAGCAAACACGTGGAAAACAAGTGGGCTCCAACCAGATGCCTGACAAGGCGCACAGGAGAACAAGCGGGAATTTGAAATTTCAAGAAAAGTTTACATACACTGTGTCAAGATGAAATCTGGATATTTCAGAGGATGAAGACCTCATAACAGAATGGGCCTCTCAGGTGTATGGATGGACACCGGGAACTGGAGCCCAAACACATCTCAAGGTTCCGAGAGATCAATATAGAGGAGTTGCAGCAAGAGCAACCAAAACAGCAAGAGCAACCAAAAACAGAACATCTGAAGATTTGGCAAAGGCCCGTTGGTTTGCTGCTTGAACGTTCACTCACTCCAGATCTCCTGCCACAATAACCACACTTCAGGCAAGATGTGGCTACCAGGCACTCTCTGACAGATCCGATATGCTTCGATAAATATCTCCAACAGGTGTTAGTTTAAAGGAAACTCATAGCTCCCAGGATGTGCATCATGTTTATACAGACCGAGAGGCTTTTCTGTTTGACGGGTTGAAAACACAAGGTCAACCAAGAGATCAAAGGTTGTACGATCAATGCGGCCTCACTCATCTGTCGCTCAGATGAGCTTTCCACCTGTCCTGCTCATCGATGTCATCAACATGTCCCTCGTGATTTCCCAAATGCAAACATTGCCTTTTGGAAGCAGGAAGCAAACAAAATCTACAAATTATTACCTCCGCCAACGAAGGTGTTTGGAGGTTATGTTTTCACTCGTGTTTGTCTGTCGATGAGCAGGACATCTCAAAATGTTATGGATGGATTCGGACGAAATTTGGTGGACAGGTTGGATGTGTGAGAAGGACGAAATGACTCGATGTTGGTGAAGATTCGATTCCGGATCTGAATGCAAGAATTTTTTTAAGTGATTCTTCACTATTGATAGGGCCAAGAACTTTAGATAGCACGATATCTCAAAAAGTTGTGGATGGATTATGACAAAACATGGTGGATGAGTTGGGTAGGTAACAAGAAGCAGATTCTATTTTGGTTATGTTCTGGATGCAGATCCAGCCTGAACAATGTAAACTGTTCAGTCTGGTGGAGGTATGTGCTCTACCAAGTGCCGTTCTCGTTTCAAATGCAATGCAAGCACAAACTCAAAGTAGACTGATGGATGAGCTCTAAAGTGCAAGAAGGCTCCTTATATATTGCCTCTTCAGAAAAAATAAATAAAAACACTCACAGAACCTCACTGATTGGCTGGAATCCTCCACAGAATGATATAATTCTCTCTGGAAAGTCCTCCTCTAATAAAAAGTGCAGATTACATCAAGCATCAGGTACAACCATCAGACCACACATCGAAATACACACAGAAAACGTACTCAAATTGCTTACTGACTTTCACATAATCAGGTTAGGCCATTTAATGTTCATGGTAAATGGAACTTTAAATTATTTGACAAACACATGGTTCATTACAGCAAAGTTCAATGCCAAAGTGGTATGCCCTGTTTCTATCATACTTATCACAATGTGGGTAAAAAAAAAAGATATTTTAACCATTAGAGATAGCAAAGGTGAGAGAAGGATGAATTGATTTACAAGGATGTGGATTGGGAAATAATTCATGAGAAATGGTTATGTTGTCAACAACCTGCTCCACTGGCAAAATCATTTAAACCAAATCTATTTCTTGCATATGACAAATTATAGCTCACAGATCTGTCATTTAAATCAAATGATAAGGGAACACAATGTCGAACTAGAAAGCATCTTAAAATGCAAAGCCCGTCTGCATCCACGTTGTACTCAAACTAAATTTGACGAAAACAGCGAAATCATATATTTTTTTAAGAATGTAAATTTTATTACTTGATGTTCTCTATATTCTCATTGTAAAGGTTTATTGAAAGTTTGATGGCAAAAGCTCAAATGGTAAAAAGGGGTATGCCACGTGCACTCACACGCGCGAGCGTGCGCACACACACACACACACACACACACGATTGCAAAACCCCGTCCCTCACACAGTGGGTCCACACTGTGTGAGGGACGGGCAAATAAAGCGAGCAATAATAGGATAGCAAAGGTCAGTAGATATCAACAAGCTTTGAAAAGCATTCTGTTGCTATATAAATTGATTTTAAAAAAAGTGGCCTTCGTTCGTGTTTATGTTCCAATTTTAAACCATGTGGGAAATTACGCATGTTTAATAAACTTTCCACCAAGAGATTTATCCTGTTTACTGATCAAGCAGCAAAGCTTTGCATTATTTGCGAAAGACCACCATTGTTATTTTGTATCATAGTTTGTGAAATGTAAACAAATGTGACGATTAAGAGTCACCATCTCAGTAATTAATCAAAATTGATTGCCATTCCTTCCACACGTTCATTCAACAGAAATACTCATTGTATCACGTGTGATAATGGTATTGACGTCAGCATTGCCTTCATGGTCAATAAAGAGAGCATGCAAAACCCATTAGGCTATCGGATGCTTGTTGCGCAAATTTGTTTAAAAATATAAATAGTCACTTTGCTCTGCAGTAACAAACAACCTCACTGCTGGACTGTATTTTCAGTTTTGGGCACCAATGTTTGTTTTCTTCTAAGCCAGTGTATATATATATATATATATATATTTGGTGATGGTGATGGGATGGTATGAGATTTGATCGGAAGTGTGGGCCATAAAACAACTACCAAGCAGTTTTGAGAAAAAGGAAATGGGAAGGGTCTTTTCAACACTTTCTTCCTACGAGCCAAGATTTTGTATGAATCGCAAAACCGTATTCCCCAACAATGAGAGTGTGAGCGGCAAATATGATTGGTCAAGATGGCGTAAAATGACATAATTTGTCCAAGTACTGCTAAACTCAAGGTTTTTTTGAAGTGCTAAACAGGTAATTTCTGTTCTATGGTGGTCAATATATAATTCAATACAGATAAAATATGAGTTTTAAACGCTGTCAAAAAACAAACAAATAAACATTTTTTTCAGACATTTACCACTGTTGGCACACTGCCTTTTACACCACCTTTAACACGTTACATTCATTCTTTGTGCCTGTTATTTATGTCCTTTATGAGGTCCCTAAAAACAGTAAGTGTCCTGTTTGGAATGATTTTCAATTTTGTTTGACTGCCAGACAAACAAACTAAAACAACTACTTCAGTCCGCTGTGTGCATGCGCACTTGGAACGAGATTCCTTACAAATACCTAATTCCAAGCCAAAGTTCTGCTAAACTGCAGGTTTTTATTCCGATTCATGTTCTACAGTGTTCAAAATATAAAATGTAATTGAAATAAAATAGTTCCTCGATCATCGACTGACGTCTTTCGACAGACAGAGTGAATTGATTGCTTAATCTCGCTTTGTGCTTCACACACGGGGTAATGACAAAGCGCACTGACGACAGGCATGGATATATACATATATATATATATATATATATATATATATATATATATATATATATATATATATATATATCCTGTCTTGAGGCATCATGGACACTGATGATGCACATCAATAATTAGAAAAACAGAAAAAGAAAACATCAAAATAAGTATAAGAATAGTCATAAAAAGAAGCATGACAGGGAAAAGTGAAGAGATCGAATCAAGGAATTTGTGCCACAAATTGCAGATAAGAGTTCAAAACTAAATGAGCGAGGCAACATGCTCTCAAAAAACAAAAAAGTAGGTGAGAAAGCAACAACGACAGATCATGGATGAACATTATGTTTCCGAGCAGAATACCAGGCAGTATGGCTTGTGGAAACCTGCACTGCTTTCTGCACTGAGAATGGAACATCCCAGGTGAGATGGGGAATGCACAAACAACTCTGGAGCAGGAAACACTATCATTTACACAATGACGTCAATTTATGGAGAATTGAATGCCAAAAATCCTCCACTGAACTAATGAAGCTCCCACAAGCCGGGTCTCATGCAGCAGAACATTTTACAAATGGCAATTGATGTGGAGCAAAAGCTCTCAGACCAGGAAGGTATACGAACATTTATCGGCCTGTGTTAGCGAATACTAACACAGGCCAATAAATGAATGGAGGGATTTTGTTGCAAGACAGAAAAACGTTTTAAAGAATGAAAAGACAACCTCGCCATACGTATGGATAATCAGCATGTGAGCAGAACAGTGAGTACCCTCCACTCGTCCTCCTGCTTGTCTGTCTGCACTTTACCTGTTCCTCTCTGGTCCATTGTTTGTACTTTGCCTTTTCTCTCTCTCAACCAGTTATGCCTGGTGTTGGCTTAATGGTTAGGATGGTGGGCTTTGGATCCTAGGGTCCTGAGTTCAAATCCCACTCAGCTGTTGAATTAATACCAGGTGGGGTTAACTCGGCCTGTCATCTTTCTGTAGTCGGCAAAATGAGTGCCAGCATGCTGGTATACTGTGCCAGAGTGGCGACCCGTCCAGGGTTGTACCCGATAGCCAAGGAGACTGCTTAAGCAGCACCAACGCTCTGCACAGAGTATGGTCCCAATCTCCTCCTCCTCCTCATCCAGTTCATACACAAGCTTGGACTTTCTACAATGCATCGGTAATCTGGTTCTTGAGAAGTAACAAACTAAACGACTATCCTCAGTTGTTCAAAAAATAGTTATACGAAATGAAATAATGATTGAAAATCTTCCCAAAACATTGTCTTCAAAGTGAACAAGGTTGAATCAGAATCCAAGTTTTGGACCATTTTGTTAATGGGACAACTGGCCACTTCAGACAGAGGACACTTTCATCAGGTAGTTTTGTGTGAACAGCTCGCTGTTCCATCTCTGACCAAGTCCGCCACCTTGTGGCAAGATGCTTCCGATCACAGACAAAAACGTTTAGTCATTTTCAGTGTGTCTGCTAAATGGGAATCCCATGGGTATTATGGTCTTTGTGTACCACATCAAAACGTTGCTTTGAACTAGCATGGGAGATTGGTTAACTCCTCGTAATGTGGTCAACTCCACTTCAAACTATTATCGCTCTCTACTTCATTTAACGGCCCCAATTATTCCAATCTTCTTTTGAGAAGGCCCAGGGAAACGATTTTGGCCCATTTTTCACAAACGAACTGGTTGGCCAATCCTGACGTTCGACTGAAGGTGGCAGGAATTTGTAATTTGTTCATTGTGTTGGCAATACCTCGCCTACACTTCGCAGAAGACATGGATCATTAACATTCACCAACAGCACACACATTGCTGCATTGCCCTTCATGTTTATAGCTGGGTCGGGAATCGAACACAAGCTGGACAGTTCAAAGGTGGGTGGACATACCTCAAGGCTATTCTGGAAGGACCATACTCGTACAGATTATATACCAGTTATTTTGAAGTCTCATAGACTACGTTAGAATACAGTCATACTTAATAATAACGGAAACATTTATTATAGAATATAACAATGAGCCACAAAATGCTTTCTTCAAAATCACTCCATGTACAGTATGTTCAAGATAACAATAGGTGATTGATGAAATTTACAAAAGACAACAAACAGTTAACTATTACCAAAATGCCCTGGAATCCTATAAGATCGAGGCAAAGAATTCTAGTGGAATTATAAGTGATTTCCATAGGGAAATTTTAGGAGGGATGTATTCATGTACCGTGAGGGTAAGTAGAAAAATACAATCAAGCGAAAGGAAAAGCAGTAATTTTTAAAAAAGATACATCAACTTTAACCAGTGAATAATGACATCATTTGGCCAGCAATTACAAGCCCTGTAAAATACCCAAAGCACATAGCGTGTGGTGTGCACACGCCGCTGTGTGCCACGGCTCACCTGTGCATACCCGCACTCTGATCCCCATGAAAGCCAAGACCGGTGACTTTTAGTGGGACGGCAAGGTGTGCACCAACAACGGATCTAACAGTGCTGTTCGAAGACACATGGATATGGGCAGTAAAAATGCACAGGACAATTGATAATAATAATAATAATAATAATAATAACTAGAGAGTTCAAGTATATACTTCAATTCAAATAAAGTAATTATTTTAAAGATAGTTTAAAAAAATTGTGGAAGTTTAGCATTATTGAAGCAGTCTGATACATCACCCTGAAACACCACCCGATTTAACATGTCCAAGCACCGCTAAACGGAAGGGTTTTGAAAGTGCAAAGTACTGCATATGAATTGTGGTTTACAGTGTTCAAGTACATAATTCAATTGAAATAAAATAAAGATTGCAAAAGTCATATAAATAAATTAATTCTGGAATTTCCTGCTATTTTAACGCAGTGTTTTACACCACCCTATCTTACACGCTACATTAGATATTTGTGCCTATTGTTTGTGTACTTTATGACGTCCCTAAAAACAGCAACTTTCCTGGTTGGAATGATTTTCAATATTGTTTGACTGCCAGCCAGACAGACTGAAGCAATTGCTTTACTGGTGATGTGCATGCGCACTCAGGATGACATTCTGGATAATTATAATGATAGGAATAAAGTAATTAAATAAAAATAATAATAATAATGCAGAAGTATCTGTCCCATCAGAGAAGAACGTCGCAGTGAAAGAGACTGGAAAGCTGTCGAAGTATATAGACCAACAAATTGAATTAGAGCCAATGTGAGACATGGAGACTGTCGTGATACCAATGGCTATTTGGTGCAAACAGTCTGCAGAAGAAGACCTGACACTGACAGAAAAAAATTGAGAACATTCTAAGCACCAGACTTTTTGAAAAGCAAAAGATTAATTTCAGCATCGTTGTGCACAATATTGCTGATGTTAAATAACTGCAGCACCATATTAATACCCATAAACTATATAATCACGATGGTCTACTCTACTGGTTAGGGAGTCACTTTGTAATGTGTATTATTACTCATAATTATAACCAACAATAAATGTCCAAACTTGTTGACCCGTAGAAAGTAGAAAGCGGAATGCCAAGGTTCTGAGCTATCTGATGCTGGCAGACTCCATCTTCCGATTGGCCAACAATTCGTCCTCTTTGAAGATCGCAAAGATCAAGTGCTCCCTGTGTTTGAGGCATAGTTAATTGTCATACAAGACCCAGGTACTCGTTTCTGCAAATAAATAGTTCAATATTCGTACAAATCGCTGAGTAAAACTTGCTTTATACAGAAGAAATGAATAAATTGAAGGTGTCTATTTACTTCTGTCATGTCTCTAGATATTCTTAGAAAGAATTTCAATGCAAAAGGAGACCATTTGGCCCATCAAGCCTGCACAATGGTTGTTTTTCCATGATCTGTTCTTTAAATGCTGAGTGTCAAGCAAAGAAACGGCTCATACCATTTTAAAAGTCTTTGGTATGTCTCGGCTGTGGTTTGAACCACCATCCTACCAAACTCAGAGCATCAAAGGTTGGATGTTTCGACCATCAATTGGCTTTCTTTGACCACTCAACTTCGGACTCGATCCTTCGTTGGTTGTGCTCTCTCATTCTATATTTGGTGGAGTTTTTTTTGCAAACTACAAGTTTTTCATCCCTGTGTTTTCTGTTTTGTTAGAACTACCTTGCAACATTATTTTTTACAATCTTCATGAAAGCAATAATTAATCCAACCCTGGACTATTGATTGCAATTTTATGTTGAATGAAAGTGTGTGTGTGTGTGTGTGTGTGTGTGTGTGTGTGTGTGTGTTGTGTGTGTGTGTGTGTGTGTGTGTGTGTGTGTGTGTGTGTGTGTGTGTGTGTGTGTGTGTGTCTAGGCTGGCAGGATGTGTAGTGATACGCACACCGCCTCTCAGTTGTCTAGCCTGGATTTGTATCCCGACCCAGCTTTCAACTGTCAGCCCAGTGACATGTTTTCTCAGGCAGGGTGATTCATCAATGTGTGTGCCGTCCCTCGGATGGACGTTAAACAAGCGTCCTGTCGACCCACATAAGTTGGTGAATGTGAAAGATCCCACGGTGCCCTATGCAAAGAGTAGGCGAGCTATCGCCAGCACCATGAACATATGACAAATTCCTGCTGGGAAACCAAAGCCAAACCACCCAGCATAAACCTTGCCAAAAAACTGCTGCAGCAACACTGACACTCTGCAACAGAGTATATATGTATATAAAGTTGCAGCAAGTCGTCACCAACTTCTGGTGACATTCATATTCAGATTTCTCCAAACATCCCGATCCTGCATTGTTTCTTGAAGCTCTGGGCTGTGTTCAATTACCAATCAGCTTGCTTTCGTTTGCCAAGCTAGGCATTCCTTATCAGCCGTTTCGTTGGAGTGCTTGCTTGAGTGCTTAATGCCACTTGGCGAGAGCTCGACAAGTTGAGTGCTCATGGAACACACCCTTGGTAGAGACAGCTTGGTTTCAGTCTTTATACCCCATTCATCCAACACATAAGGTCTCTTTCTTCCCCCTTCTTCCTTCACTCATGGTTGACTTCTCCAGACTTTCTTTTTCTACACGCATAATGTGCCTCCCAAAAACATAAATCCCAGACACCTCTAAAACCAGTTAACCATTTTCCTGGATTAAAAATATATAAATAAATAAATAATCTCTTTTACAGTCAGCACTGCAGTCTGTAAAGCGACACCTTTGAGGCCACGGCTTTGGTTTTGTAAAGTGGGGTGTTGTGTAAAACCGTATGGGAAAGCGACTGAAGATTTTGCAATCCGCTTTCATGTGCTACCTCAAAATTTAGAAATTATGGTCTTTATTCTTGAAGTCACTTGTTTTGCTTTGTCATTATGGTGGCAGCACTTCTCATAATTTAAGTTGTGTGCAAACCTGTAACATGAAATCTTATTTCCAACCACACAGTAGATCAAATCATGAGCATTTTCCTCCCACAAATTGTATCGTCGTAGTGATGCCAGATGTAAGATGGTTTCATATTGTTCCAGTCACATGGTCTTCAATGACCAATTTGAGGCCCAACGTGTAGGGCACGAGAAAATCTCCACGTCCGCTGGGTTAATTTGGCGCGAATTGGCATTTCCGAACGCAACTACTATGGCGGTATTTCCGACAAGATAGCAGAGTGAAGGCGGTTAGCGATCCACATTGAGACGTGTAAGTGCGGACCCAATTTGTCCATTTAACGGATTAATAAGCCAATTTCCTAAGTGCTATGGAGCCCACTTCCGATGATCACACAAATTTTCATCAAACAGGGGTTTATTCATAAAGACATGAGGAAGGGGAGAAAGCATGGCCGCTCAACGATGATCACAATTAAATAAATAAATCATGACAATGCTCCCAAAAACCATGACGGCCTAAGCAATTACACCTTAACGCATTATTTCGGGGAACATGGGGCTCACGAGTTTGACGAGTCATGGAACATGTCATGTGCGACACTGCTGCCGTATGCGATGTGGGTCTGTCCACATGGGCCCTGTCCTGGAATTTGACTCGCTTGGATGCACAGCAAATTGTTGTGGGTATCTCCTCGTGTGCCTCTCACCAGGGCTCACTGGAGGTGAGGGCTCGAACTGTACCGCTGTTGACAAAAGGGTGCCCAGCAAGTTGCTTAAGCATTCAAGCAAGCAGTACAATGAAATGGTTGATAAGGAACGGCTGGGCTTGGCAAGTGGTGGCAAGCTGATTGGTAATGGCACATACCCGCAAAAAAACTAAACATCGCCGATTTCTTAACATTTTCAGATTTCACTCCAGATTTCAATTTTTTTGGCCACATGATATGATCTTCCAAACTCAAATTATATTTCGATGATATACTTTAATTGGCCTGTGAGAGTAGATCATGGAAAATCGCATCATGTAATGCATGAAATCTCTCCAAGCTACTAATATGAAAACTATAGCACTTACAAAAACAATGTATTCAGCGATTCATAGGTATGTAGATGAGGCTTTCGATGATATGAGTGAGGAAAGTGAAAAAAAAACATTTTGAGCACTTTATTGTTAATTAACCATTGTGGCATGTTCCAAGTCAAGGCACTGTTGAGCAGGCCGAACAAAATGGCGAATTAAGACCCCAGCAAGGGAGAGTGAGGTGCCCGAGGATGCATGGAGGTGTCTGGGGATGTGCCTGATAAATGATATAATTAAATAAGGCCGTTAATTATCTTCAAAAGGGGTGTTTTAAGAAACCCAAACACACAATTTTACACTCATGCACTCATTGGGAGTGCCCTCAGTGAGCATGCAAAGTTTCAGGTTGCTATGTTTCATGGCTTTGGAGTTATGGAGGAGACACACACACACTGACATTATTATTATAGACTATAAAATACAACCCGTCGCTTCGCTGATGGGGGAGGGTGGTATTAAGGGGGGAGGGGCAGAGAGGAAGGGAGGGGAGAGAGAAGGGAGGGTGAGAGAGAAGGAGAGAGAAAACAGAGAGAGAGAAAGAGTGACAGAGACAGAGACAGCAAGAGAAAGACAGAGAGAACTAGAGGGGGAGCACTCGGGAGAGTGCAAAACTCCAGCCAATACTGCTGGGTCACTCAAGTGAACCTTATATCTTATTCATTAAATATGTCAACAGTGCTGACAGAGTTATAGTTCTTTTCTCCATTTTTTTTTGGGGGGGGGGGGGTTGGAAATCACTTAAAACATGTAGAATGCAAAAAAAAGAAATCGAAATTTTGTTGAAAAAAAAGTTGCAAAAATTTTTTTTTTCTCTAACAATTTTTTTTTTGGGGGGGGGGTTGGAAATCACTTAAAACATGTAGAAATGCAAAAAAAACATTTTTTTTTCTCTAAATTTTTTTTGGAGGGGGGGGGTTGGAAATCACTTAAAACATGTAGAAATGCAAAAAAAAAATAACTTTTCTCTAAATTTTTTTTGGGGGGTTGGAAATCACTATAAACAATGTAGAAATGCAAAAAAAAATTCCTTTTGGGGGGGGGGGGGTTGAAATCACTTAAAACATGTAGAAATGCAAAAAAAATTCCTTTTTTGGGGGGGGGGGGTGTGGAAATCACTTAAAACATGTAGAAATGCAAAAAAAAAAAATTTCTCTAACAATTTTTTGGGGGGGGTTGGAAATCACTTAAAACATGTAGAAATGCAAAAAAAAATTTTTTTTTTCTCTAATGGCATGATCATTGGACCATACCTAACCCCCCCACCAAGTTTCGTCGAAATCCGTCGAGGAGTTTTTCCGTAATACTGTTCACAACAACAAACACAAAACACACAAAACAAACAAACAAACAAACACACAACAACACACAACCAAACAAACAAACAAACAGAAAGGGTGTGAAAACAGTAACCTCCGTCCATCTTCGAAGATGGCGGAGGTTAATGAAAGTGGTGGGAGGAAAAAAAAAAAAGATAGCAAGGCAGGGGTGGAGGTGGGTTAGCAAAGAGAATAATATGTTATGCTTAATAACTGAACACAAATATATATAATTATATTATATAAATTATATATATATCTACTATATAAATGGCAGTCCTTCTGTCCGTGTCTGTCTGTCTGTCTGTCTGTTATTTTGTGACGAATAAGCTCCTAGACCAGTGAACCAGATCTTGATGAAATCTTACACATATATAGAACTAACATTCAGCTCCAGGATGCGCTAAGTGGCTCTCCATAAAAATGAAAAAATATATATATTAAAAAAATAATATAATATATATAAATAAAAAAATATTTCCATTAGAAAAAAAAAATGGCTTTCGAATAGTGCGCCGGCTATAATCATAACAAAAGGCTTCATGTTAAAACGCTAGGGTTTTTTGAAATACAAAATGTTCGTATTCGTTGACTTTAACATACACATCTCTCCTCTGTATTTTGAATTCTCGAACTGCACGCGCACGGCAACAGCTAACTGCTGATCGATCTGCTCATGAAAGAGCCAGGCAAGCGGAGTCAGCTGCAGAGAGAGAAGAGAGAGTCGTCTTACTGCTGATATATCTGCTCATCTACTATATAAATGGCAGTCCTTCTGTCCGTGTGTCTGTCTGTTTGTTTTTTTGTGACGAAAAAGCTCCTAGACCAGTGAACCGATCTTGATGAAACTTTACACATATATAGAACTAACATTCAGCTCCAGGATGCGCTAAGTGGCTCTCCAATAAAATGAAAAAATATATAATATAATAATATATAATATATATATAAAATAAAATAAATAAAATTTCCATTAGAAAAAAAAAATGGCTTTCGAATGGTGCGCCGGCGTATTAATCATAACAAAAGGCTTCATGGTTAAAACGCTAGGGTTTTTTGAAATACAAAATGTTCGTATTCGTTGACTTTTAAACATACACATTCTCCTCTGTTATTTGAATTCTCGAACTGCACGTGCACGGCAATAGCTAACTGCTGATCGATCTGCTCATGAAAAGAGCCAAGGCAGCGGAGTCAGCTGCGAGAGAGAGAGAGAGAGTCGTCTTACTGCTAGATATATCGATCTATATATATAATAGATTGAAAGTGTGTCTGTCTGTGTGTCTGTGTGTGTGTTTGTCTGTGACCTATGCACGCGAAAAGTACTGGACTGATCCTCACCAAACTTCACATGCTGACAGAACATGTACCCGGAGTGTCCGACGTGTAAAAGAATTGTACTTCCGACTTGCGGTTCCGAATTATGACGTCATCACCTGATTTCGTAACGTTAATTTCTCAATTCAGCCGATTGACATGGGGCCAACGCCATTTGCAATATAATGAAAAATAATGCTACAGTCAATTGAAGACAATGACTTCCGACTTCCCGGTTTCCGAATTATGACGTCATCACCTGATTGCGTAACGTTAATTTTTCAAGTTCAGCCGATTGACATGGGACCAACGGAATTTGCTAGAGAATGAGAATTAATTAAGTCGCAAATGATGACATGAAACCAGCCTCACATTGTTGAGGCATTATGGTTTTTTATCTGATGCGGCAATAAATCTTAACAATTTTTGAACATCGAGTCTTCTGCATATAAAACATGGCGGGGAAAATATAATATTATAGTGGTGATGAAAAAAAATAATAATGGTGGCAGCCTCTACATATTTACAATTAACTGTGACATATACTCCTATCAGCCACCCGCCGTCATCCACGGGATTCCTGTGCGGAGCACGGGTATCCCTGCTAGTATATATATCTCATGTCAATATAGCTCGATACACAATGACACAACAGAGTTTGTAAAGTAATCTGCTAGCACATCTGCAAAAACTTAGATATCCCAGTAGCAGAGAATTTGTGGGAACACAAACCAAAAGCAATCACAGAAAACATGGAAGTACCGCTCACATACGACCTCATGATTTCATCGAGCGTTAACATTGAAAACAAAGCATTGTGACCAAGTATCATATTGAGGTACAAAAAAAGAGAGAATGAGGCATTGCGAATTGAGGTGTGAATACAACTTATTTTGGACTAAGCGATGCAGAAATCAAGAAAATGACCATAACCAAATACCAAGAACTGTCAAGAACCAAGAACCAAGAACTTTCACATTTCCAAGTTGGCATTCAAAGCCAGTCATGGACTGGGAATCCTCCATCGTGCAAAGTCCTTCCTCGGCCAACCTGAGCTCCTGACCACATACAAAGCTTTCGTCCACAGCCTGATGGAGTACTGCTCTCCCCTCTGGGCTGGTGCTCCTGCCTCTCACCTTTCTCGGCTTCACGCTGTGGAAACCAAGGCATTTAGGATCATTGGTATCTCCCATGATGAGGCTGTCTTTGGGACTCTCACTGTCTCACTGCAGGCAGGTTGGTTGTCTTTCTGTCTTCTACCATCTCCTCTCCAGTCTGTCTGCAATATTTCCCCACCATATTTCCGCATGGCGCTCAAAGTCCACCAACAACCCCCTTCTGGTAAAACTACCAAAATCACGAATCACTGCTCACCTTCACTATTTCATTCCTCTGTTTTTCCTGCCTTTTGGAATAAACTGTCCTACTCGTTTTGGAAATAAACTGGGAACACATGTGGCAGTAAGGGAAAATAAGTGTGACAAGTAAGACCCAGGCTCACAGTAGTCGGGGGGCTTCTATTTGTGGGCGTCATTGGCTGTTCACAGCATTTGCAAAATCCGTATGGGGGGGGGGGGGGGCGAAGTCTAGGAGTAGTCAACTCAGCTGTCAAATGAAGACCCACCTATTCGGTGAGCTTTGGGAATGGCGAAGTATGGTCAAATATGACGAAGGAGGGACTGTGAGGAATGATGATATGTTGGTGGTCACATTTGATCCATAGTTAAATATC
>CM068955.1:74558566-74572452 GCA_035128595.1 Eptatretus atami | reverse complement strand
CGTCCAGGATTGAAAGACATATTCCAAGGTGTTTACCCTCTTGTGATTTTATCAAGGTCTGAAGAGAGGGAAGAGGCTACAACCTGCCTGTTTGAAGGATGAGGGATGTCATGGGCACAGAGTGGAGTCATCAGAAAATAGATTAAGGGAATATTCCAGTGTCAGAGAGATCGTTTATGAAGATCAGGAATAGGACTGGGCTCAGAACCCTGCCTTGGGCAACCTTGATAGAGAGCAGATTGAAGGATTCTGTTGGAAGCCACACATTGGCTACGAGAGTAGAGGAAGTCAGGAAGCCATTTGTGCAGTTGGCCTTGGATGCCATAGTCGAGTTTGGAGAGTAAGGCGGGACGCCAGATTGTATAAAAAGCACGACATATGTCCAGAGACAAGGCCCTGATCTCATGTCTGACATTGACGACCTCCATCAAACAACAACTCACTCCCAATTTAAGTTTATTGCTTATGAAATAGTAATTCGAACATCTTTGCCTTTTATGGAGAAAAATAATCAGAGGAATTACTTTTCATCGTGCTGTCGTACATTTATTTTATAACACTAACTGACAAACTGTCAATTTCCCAAACTCACATTGTCCAATCCACCAAAGTAGAATCAATGGCATAGGTGTTTTTTAAAGACCAGCTCTAACCCACTGGCTTGTAAAACTACTCTTGTCATTTTCTCTTGCCCATTTTATTTCCATAAGCAAAGTAACAAATGTAACAGGTACATCCGATCTGATCCCGACTATCAGCACATCGTCCTTGATCTGATCCTCTTAATGTTCTGTTCCTCTCAATGATCATCCAATAAGTATTCACTGAGTATTGAGTCATGTGTCAGTGTCCATCAATGGAGTATCGGATGTCATCTCTGAAACATCATCAACGATCATCAAATTGGGGTTCGTTCTGCTCACTCCTGAGACTTATTGTTACTTCTGACTCAGCAATGACAGAAAGCTTTGGATCACAAACAAGAGCTCGGAATGGCCTCCTTGGATGGTGTTTGTGCTATCGATACACGATGGCAACCCATTCTTTCCAAACTTTTCTCAATGGACACTTGTGATCATGTTAGATTTCTCAATTTCCTTGTCACTCACGCACGCCATGATATATCGTAGCCTGAGACACTCCTAAGTTTACTCTCCCAACCAAATAATATTTAAGATTAAGATTATTTGGGGTCAGAGGGATCAGAAAACCCTGCAGGACTTGCAAGACACATAGGAACAAAGAAAAAAAGGGGGGGGGGGGAGGCATGAGAAATAAAGAAGTACCACCAGCACACCCACCCTTTGACAAGACCCTCTCACAGACAACACAATCACTGCACATATACTATCACTCATTCACACATATTCTAGCTGCTAGTCCTGAGAATGTCAGTGTACCTAATACTTATAGGTACCTATCCAATTAAATTTAAACCTCTCAACTGTTTCTACTGCCACTACCTTTCCAAGGAGACCAATCCATTCCTTGACTACAACCATCCTAACCCTCCAATTCTTTCATCTCAGGATGTGGCCCAGGTCCTGTCACTATCCATTCTGCTGAAAAACTCTTCTCTATTTATTTTGTCTCTACCCTTCATCTTTAACATCTTTATCAAATCCCCTCGCAATCGCCTTCAGAACGATCATTCGACACATCGCTGGATTTGGTCAGAAGGAAAATGGAACCAAGCTAATGGAGTTATGGCCTGACACCTATTAGATTGCTTTGTTTTTTGATGGATTATTTTTATTACTATGCATGTTTTAGTTTTTACCGACCTCAAACTTGTCTCCCACAAATGTGTCGTCAGGTTAAGACCATTAAAAAACCCCTAATCCTGATTTTCTGAGGACAATATGATTACAGCTGTCATAAGTATATACTGTACTCTACAGGGTATTTTATATATTGTAAAGTAGGCAGTAGGCCTGCAGGTGAAAATAGCGTAACATGGTCACCATTAGGATTTTAAACTTGCTTGTGAGGGGCATATTCATCAATCAATCAATCAATCAATCAATTAATCACTTTTTTAAAACAGCATTTGAAATTTAGAAGCAAAATCTCCATACACTTTACAAACAAGAACTTTTTGAAAAGTTAACAAAAATAAAATAAAAAATCAATTGGAGAAAGATGAGATATTCGGTGGGATTTGTAAACCGTAAGTGACGAGAATAAATCGATGCAGGTTGTTATTATTGATCCAATCAAATTAAAACAGTAAAAGTTTATAAACAAAAAATCTGGACTTACGAGTCGGTAAAGCGGACGTTTTTCATGAGGAACCACTCGCCTTGGTCATAGTTTCCCCTACTGTGTAGTCGGAATAGTGTGAGAATGACAGATAATTTGTGGATCAGTGGGTGGTGTAGATCAGAGTGTAAATAGTGGTTGGTAGGTGTGAGTTTTAATTTGTACAGTATCTGAAAAACCAACCACTATTTGCATTTTGATTCACATCACCCGCTGATCCACAAATTATCTGTCATTCGCACTCTTTTCCGTTGTGCAAATTCTATATCGACCACACAGGAGGGGTAACTGTGTGAGAAGGAGAATATCAGGAGTGCTCTTAGGAAGTGTGGTTACCCTGGATGGTCTTTTTTTTAAAGTGGGAAGTAGCAAAAACATCACATCTGGTGAACAACAACAGGACACAGCTCAAGAAAGTATGACACGAGTGACCATTCCGTATGTGGCTGCGCTATGTGAGAAAGTGAGAATATCCTGATCCAAGTTTGGCATGCTTACATTATCGGATAGAATCCAGCTAGTTCATGCTGAGGACAAGATCCAAAAGGATAGGAAACGACGTGACTTGATGTATGGCATCAGATGTGGAGACCCATCATGCATTGAGGCCTACACTGGAGAAACTCAGAAAACCCTTGAGGCCATATTGAACCAACATCATCGTCCAGCTTATGAAGAGGCTTTGAACCCTGCTGTATATACGCACTTGGACCAGCAGGGTCACAGCTTTGATAACAGTGTCACGTACGTGGGACAAAGCTGTAACATCTCTTCCACACAGTCTGCAATCGTCATGCGATGCCCGGATTGGTCTGCAGACCAACTTACCTTCCCAACGGCCAAGGTCACGCGGCGATGCTCAAGCTTCTTCTTCACTTCAACATCTGAGTGCCAAGGTGAGTGGATTCTCGCCGAAACGTTGGCTTTACCAACTAGTAAGTCCGCCTCTTTTTAATTATAAACTTTTACTGTCATAATTGATGAGGTTGTGTGAATTTTAAGAGGTAAAGAGTTCCACTGTTGAGGAGCATATTTGAAGAATGCTCGATCATCAGAAGTCTTCCTCCCATAGTGAGGAACTACCAAGAGATTTGCGGTGTTTGAACATAGCTTTCTTCAAGGGATGGAAGGTGTGATTAAATCAGAAATGTAAGAACCAATTTGATTTGGGGTTTATAGGTTATCAGTGAAATTTTAAAACTGATCCGTTGGAAACCAAAATATATTGAGGGATGGAGCGACGTGATCAAATTTACGATCCTGCACTGTCAGCCTTGTTACCATATTCGGAATGTGTTGTAATGGCTTGAGAAGAAAAAGCAGGCAAGGCTGCTAACAGCGAGTTGCAGTTTGAGAGCATGAGCCAGAGTTTCAGTAGATCCTCTGACTCGGGTATGAGCAGATTTGGGCAACATTGTGTATGCGGAAGAAAACAGATTTATCAATTTTTGTAAAGTGTGGCATATATAGGAAAGAGTTGGGTCCACAGTGACACCAAAATTTTTAACCTGCAGAAATCGAGGTCAGATAGTGATCCCCAAGTGTCACTATCTGGGGTTGGATCTTTTTTGAGAACAGACGGAGAGCCAAGGATCAGCAAGTCAATCCCAGCAACATTGCATTTGAGAACGTTTATATTTTATTTATCGAGATAAGTTCTTATTAATCACGTGATAGAATACGATGTCAAAAGGATTATCTTTGTGGGTTTTTTTTGTAATCAAAGCTTCAAGCATTATGATAATAGAATTACCAAGTTGGAGACATAAAAATAGGACCACTGGACCTGGAGCTTATCTAGGCCCTGGTCTATGTAGTAACCAAAATTTGGTGGCATTCTGACTGGTGGGTCTGGAGAAGAAGATTTTTGAAGAAATTTACTGAGTCAGCCATTTTGACCTCCTTAACATAATGTGAGCGGAACAAGCTATGCAATTCCTGTTAGCAACCAGGAGAGGAACATTGCTGCAAAATTTCAGCCAGAAAGGCCCATGGGTTTGGCAGAAGTCAAAAAAGGAGACGGACAGACGGACGTGCATGATGATAATACCTTATCTGGAATGTAAATTCCAGATAAGCTAAAAATGTTTGCATTCGCTGCCTCTGTCTAAAGAAGGCAATGCAAACTGATTAAGTGGACAAGTTTTCTTAAACTTCTTTTATACAGGTATGAAGACTCATGGAAGAGCAGCATAACAGGGACAAAGGGTCAATAGACATAATTTGGGATGAAGGGAAAACAAGTATGACAGAACATACGGAGGTAGCATGCATCACAGCATAAGAGGAGTTGTGGATGAAGGATGAGAATATGGTAGAAGTTGGTCTATTAAAGCTCAGAGGTATGAATTAGAGTGACTAATACATAAATGTTGGTCACAGAATTGAAATCCTGGCAGGAACAGGTCAAGGTCCCAGACGAAGACAGTTCCACAGGTGAAAGAAGAAGTGATTGAATGATTTGAGTTGAGAATAAAGTTTAGACTTGGGCAATGATTGGGCAGAGAGGTGAGAGGGCAGGAGTAAGATCAGAATAGAACGACTAATAAAACAAACCGCAAGGTCACCAGCCTGCCCTTGGTGAGCATGCAGAAGCGGACCCTGAGACTCAGGCTCCTGTTCTGAAATTCCAATAGCATAGAATACCTTGTACTCCATGGCCCCATTGGGGGAAAGGAATGAAGCAAGACGAGTCCCCCAAGGAATCATATTTCACTAGACTTCAGATGAAGACCTTGAAGTACACAGTGATAAGCTGAGGATGGCAAAAGAAAGACCTGGCCAAGCGGAGAATTTGGAGACGTGATCTTCAGGATCTTCCAGTCGATGCCAAGATACAAGGTTGAGTCGTGCCAACACTTCTGCAAAAATTTCAGCAATTTATTTTGGTACAGGGCAAATGGAAATAGTAACAGAATAACCTCGACACAAGGTAAGTCTTTCTTTTTTTTCATATTATATAACTGTTTGAGAATGATGAAGGTGCAAGGTAACATATCGCCCTATAAAATTTTGCATATGTATGAGCACGTCATAAAATTTCTGATCTAATGCACTGAATTTTGGTTTCTTTCCCGAACTCCTCGTAACGGTCAGCAGGGGACAGTCCAGGACAACTGTTACAAACCAGAACTCATTGGAAGAATGGAGCGACATTGCACCACACACCTTCAGCTATTTGCTTTTCTCTCCGGAATTCTCTGAATTCTTCTTCACAAGTGACAATTTAATGTTCATCCTTTTCATAGGTGACAATTTCACAGGTATGATATGCTGCTCCGAGGACATCAAAAGTCAATGTATGGACTGGCTACAGGTAGACCAGACCAGACAGGGCAGATTAACCTTCCTGAAAAATCATTAATGAGCCAGCTGGGTTTTGTTTCCACCAACAATCATATAGTGACGTGGCAGTTATCCTTAGTCATGTTCGGTTTCCAAAGCTTAAAATCCTCTTTTCAATCTGATTGGAATCCACAACCTGAGGGATGTCCAGGCGAGACAACAAGACCATTACGCAGTGATCATTTCAAACAAGGCTGATGAATGTTAATTTGAGGTTCTCAACTGATTTCGGTTATAATCATTTGGAAAAGGGATTGAATATTATTCAAACAGCATGTCATAAGATTTTGGAACTCCAACATTCGGTCCGTAGCAGTAAGACCCTCTGTATTACACACTCCCACACCCAATGTGAGATCAAGAAACTTAGATAAAGGTAACTGCCATTTAGTCAGTCATTCCTGCGCCGTATGCACATCTGAGCACTCACACCTACGACAGGTAGTTGTTTATTATAAAGCTTACTCCAAGCAGGGAAATTGGTAAGGATATCAGAACAAAATGGCCTCCTCTTTTTGAAAACAATGCCAAGAGATCTTCAACGTCCAAACTCTAAAAGAGAGAACACTTCACATCCCTGTGTGAAGGATGGGGGTTGAATACGCATCACCCCTTTCTGGTCGTGGACCCACATCTAGTATGCTACCAATTGAGACATCCTGTTAGTACATCCTTTTGCCTTCCCCCTTTTCTCATACCCTTTCTCTAGCTCACCCTCCACCCCTCAACACCCTCCACTTTTTCTATTTCCCATCTTACGTCTCCTCTTGTGAGGGTGATTGATAAAGGGGTTCCCACCTGCAACAATGTACTTGAAACATGGTTATAGCAATGGCATCCCCTTCCTCGTCCATGAATGCATATCGTCATGATGGTCCAAAAGACCATCTCTTTGTGATTCGTTCGACCATGAGGGCTTGATTGAATGAGTGTTGAACTGGACTGAGGTCGTCAACTCGAAATAACATGTGGGAATGAATCAATGAAAGAAAGCAAGCGGAAAACTCGTTGCACCAAAAGTTAATTTCTCCATAATTATTAAAAACAATAACTATTCATGAAAATAATAAATATATAAACTAAACCAACACCTCAGGAATATTAAGACAAATCTTAATATACATTCAGTGCCATGGAAATATAATCAGGAAGAAATATTATTCCATTTAACCTTAATGAGCCTCAGTTAATTTATCAGGCTCATAGGGGTGGGTGTGGGGTGGTGGGGTGTGGATGTGGGGTGGTGGTTTTGTGTGGATGTGGTGTGGTGGAGGTGGGGTGTGGGATGTGGAGTGTGGGTGTGGGGTGTGGGTGTGGGGTGTGGGTGTGGATGTGGGTGTGGTGTGGGTGTGGGGTGTGGTGGGGGTGGTGGGGTGGGGTGTGGGGTGTGTGGTGTGGGGTGTGGATGTGGGGTGGTGGGGGTGGTGGAGGTGGGGTGTGATGTGGTGAGGTGTGTGGGGTGTGGGTGTGGTGGATGGTGGGGTGGTGTGTGTGGATGTGGTGTGATGTGGGGTGTGGTGTGGGGTTGGGTGTTGTGGGTGTGGGGGTGGGTTTTTGTGGTTTTGGGTGGGGTGTGGATGTGGGTGGTGTGGTGGGGGGGTGGGTGTGGGGTGGTTGGTGGGTGGAGGTGGGGTGTGGATGGGGGTGGATGTGGGATGTGGATGTGGGGTGTGGATGTGGGTGGAGTGTGGGAGGGTGTGGTGTGTGTATGGGGGGGAATGGGTGGTGGGTGTGGGAGGGGTGTGGGTGGGTGTGTGGGGGTGGGTGTGGAGTGGGGTGTGTGGAGGTGAAGTGTGGAAGAGGGTGGAGTGTGGGAAGGGGGTGGAGTGTGGGAGGGGTGGGTGTGGGTGTGTGTGTGGAGGTGGGGGGGGTGTGAGAGGGTGGATGTGTGTTTGGGTGGGGTATGGGGGTGGGTATGGGGGTGGGGTGTGTGTGGGTGGGGTGTGTCGGTTAGTGTGTGGGAGTCGAGTGTGGGGAGGGGGTGGGGTGTGGAGATGCAAAACAAGGCTTAAGGTGTAACAGGGTACACTTCTAAGTTCGCAGTTGCCTTGAAACATAAAACGTGAATCGAGAGACAGGATCGGAAAGAGGAAATAAGAGAGAATCCATGTCACACTACGTAGTCGTACACCGTCTTCACAAGGTACAGTCATCACATGTCTTTAAGTCATGGATGGAAGGGTTTGAAGACCTTACCACAACTGAACGTGTCTTCACAGGGGGCAAGGAGATATCATATCCATAGTACCCTTGTTCTGCCAAGTCAGACAACTATGCATCTGAGCACAGTGGAACAACGATGCTGTCAAAGGGCACAGAGTGCCAATCAGTCTGCACCCACTACAACTTCAATCGGCAGCCATCTTGGATCATTGCAATGGAACAAACTTACATGAATGTCCGAGAACCAACAACAACGTCAACGACCAGCCAACCAAATCATCTTTTGTCCGAAAAGTTTTACGATGCCGATTGACCACTGGGTGAGTCTCCCCATCTGATGATCTTGCTCTCAAGCTGTACACACAAACTCAGTAACATCCGTCCATGTGAAACTCTGTGTGATGAGGTCATCTCATTTTCCTCCTCTCCATACTTAAGGGAAGGCAATTTCACTCGGGTAATTTGCACCTACAGACTCCAAACTCCATTTTATCTGCAATTAAGCATTTGCAGAGAGGAAAAACAACCCAAAAAAACAACATACTCTCCTCAATCAAAGTATTTAATGAGTCCTCAGGCAGGGGTGTTGAAATGATGCCTCGGGCATTTCTGCTCGGCGTGGCTATGTGGCCGCCCAGAGACCATGAAGACATGGTTCGTTATTTACCGACTGTTCTCTCTACAGAAAAACTAAAGAGCAGACAAACAAGCTCAAATGAGCTAAGATCCTCGTCCTCTTAATGATGACGTCATAAAAACGAATATGACGCATTGCTGATGTATCAGGTTTGCGATAAATTATCTGTGTAATGCCCGGCTTGATTCCCGCAACAAAAATTCAAACAGCTTGCCTAGTTTCGGAGATAATGGTATAGGCGATTTCCATTAGCAGCGATATTATGACGTCAACTTTTTTTCTAGGAAGAATTTCCAAAATCGGAGATGGTTACTGCCTGCACGTGGGCTTTCTGCATATACATGGCAAGTTTCACGAAGATCCGATGAAAACTCTGGTTGTGAAACAAAAAGTCAAAAAATAGGAATGACGTCATAAAGATTGATATGACGTCATAGTGATGTATCATATGTGCGGTAATTCATCTCTGCTAATGCCCTGTTCGATTCCCGCAAACAGAATTCAAAAAGCTTTCCTCGTTTCGGAGATATTTTTTAGGCGATTTCCATTAGCGGAGATATTTTGACGTCATAACTTTTTTTCTAGGAGGAATTTTCAAAATCGGAGATGGTTACTGTCTGCGCAGGGTATTTTTACATATATATGCCAAG
The DNA here is from genome assembly GCA_035128595.1 of Eptatretus atami. Taxonomy (NCBI): domain Eukaryota; kingdom Metazoa; phylum Chordata; class Myxini; order Myxiniformes; family Myxinidae; genus Eptatretus; species Eptatretus atami. The sequence goes on along the minus strand of CM068955.1, from coordinate 74,563,395 downwards.
TTTCAGGAAGTTTCGATGAAAACTGTAGGCTGTAAAACCAAAAAGTCCACAAGAAGAAGATAAAGAACAACAACGTGAGTAAGACTTAGAGATCCTCCACGAGGATCTAAAAAAATAAACATAGTCGGGCAGACAGAGAGAACATTTATATCGACAAGGCAACGCAGACTAAACCAGAAGGGCACTCGGTGGAGCGCATACCGCCGCCACGTAATGCCTGATCCACGAGAACATATCGGGCCCAATACATTTTTGAAATATCATTCCATATATTGTTTTTGGCTCTATCAATGGTGAAGAATCACTTTGAAAATTAAATAATTCTCGTATCCAGATCCGGATTCGAATCTTCACCAAAAGTGAATCAATTCGTCCTTGTTCCCACACCCAACTTGTCCACCAAGTTTCATCCGAAACCGTCCAAAACTTTTTGAGATATCGTGCTACATATCGTTTTAAGCCCCATCTCTCATTGGTGAAGAATCACTTTTAAAAAATCTGGTAGTCATATCCGAATCCAGATCTTCACCAAACTCTAATCATTTGTCCTTGCCACCCACCCAATCTGCGCACAAAATTTCATCCGGATATGTCCACAACTTTTTGAGATATCCTGCACACAAACAGACAAATGAAATTGCTCGTTGAGCAAGGAATTGCCGCGAATAACTTTTGTCATATCTCCATGATCTCTGAAAAAAACAAAAACCTGGAAATCAATTTGGTTCTTATAAGTCGATAGTGCTACTGCTTAATGAGTTATAGCACTTAGTTTGGTCATGATCATAACTTGGAAGTCAATCGGACTTGAAATGGCGTTTTTATCGCAATTTGAAAGTTTTGACCGACCCCTGACATTCGACCGCCGACCGCTAAGAAGGGTGTTGGTGTGACACCCCAATGAGACATATGGTTAGATGCAGAATTGGAAGATGGACATTTTGGATTTGGTTTGAAGTCGATACGACCATTTTAGCGGACGTAATTGCGAAAATAGGAATTTCGGTTTTTCGGTGACCTTGACCTTGACCTTTGACCTAAATTCACCAAAAACGACAAGTGTCTAAGTTTGTCCATGGCCGACGTCTCTACCCAGTTTGGTCATGATCGCTGAAACGGTGTGGCTGCTACAGGGTAAACAAACACACAAACAAACAGACAGACAGACAGACAGAGAGGGGTGAAAATATAACCTCCTTCACCTTTGGTGGCAGAGGTAATTAACATTTAAATGCTAAAGAAACACATACGATGTATATTCCATTTAGAACTCGAGTTCAAAGAACACATTAACCCATGCAGTGTTCAAATATATAATTAAATTCAAATAAAATAATGATTTTAAAGGTCATATTAAAAAAAAAAAAATCCTGAAGTTTAAAGCTGTTGAAACAGTCTTGTACACCACCTTATTTAACATGTCCAACTACTTCCAAGTATTGTAAAACTGGAGGTCTTTGGAAGTTGCAAGAAGGCAATTTGTGTTCTCCAGTGTTCAAGTATATAATTCACTTTAAATAAATAAAAAAATTATAAAAGTCGTATGAATAAATGAATTCCGGAAGTTTACCGCATTGATGCAGTGCCTTTCACACCACCTTATCTAACACGTCACATTAGTTATTCTTACTTGGAGAGTATGTGTCCTTTATGACGTCATTAAAAACAGTACATTTCCTGTTTGGAATGATTTTCAATTTTGTTTGACGGTCAGGCAGGCAGACGGTAAAAAATATTATCTCACTCTTCTCTGCACACGTGCGATTGGGACAAATTCAGAGCCAAAGTACTGTAAAACTACAAGTTCGTGTTCCAATTCGTGTTCAAAATATAATTCAATTGAAATTAAGTGGTTCCTCCATCATAAACTGACAATTGTGGATGGACACAAGCGAACCTATTGCTTTACCCTACTCTTCGCTTCGCATGTGTGTATTTTTGCGTCATTTCAATGTCCTCGTCGATGTCAAACATCGCTGTCTATTGGATGCCTCAACACAGCTTAGTTTTCTTGGTAAAGCATCCACAGTTTCGTCTCTGAATATCACGTGTCTTCCATCCACACCCACGTGCCCTATACAGAAAGTACTTTATGACTTCCCGTACATAACACACCCATCGGTGACAATCCAGCCCATCAAACACCAGATCATATCATGACCATAGGACCCTCTATTTTCGTGCATGCTCGCAGACTAGCACCCGTTAAATTGAGTATCGCCCACCAAGAGCTTGACTATATGTTACAACGTGGGATCATGAGGCCATCGTGCAGCAGTCGGGCTTCACCGCCACACATGGTACCCAAAAAGACACCCGAGGATCGGCGTCCTTGTGGGGATTACCAGTCCTTCAACAACACGACTGTCCCAGACCATTTCCCCATTCCACACATTCAGGGATGTTACCGCGACACTCAATGGCGCTACAATCCTCTCCAAGGTCGACCTTGTTCATGCGTACCATCAGATTCCCGTGGATCCAGATGATTTCCCGAAGACAGCATTCACCACAGCTTTCAGCCTTTTCTGATGCCGTTTGGCCGATGCAATGCTGCACAAACCTTTCAAAGTTTTATCGATGAGGTGCTCCAGTGATTACACTTCTGCTATGTGTATATAGATGATCTTCTAATCACCAGCGCAACTGCAGAAAAAACATCAGGAATGCATCCGTCTTCTCTTCACCGGTTGCAGGACTTCAGCATTGTCATCATTTCCACAAAGGGCATATTCAGTGTTCTGGAATTGAATTTCTTCAGCCACTGTGTTAGCCGCTCAGGCATCCGTCCGCTCGAGGAGAAGGTGCAGATTATTGAGGATTTCCCATTACCTTCATCTCAATGCAAACTGCGAGAGTTTTTGGCAGTGGAAACAGTACCAAACGAAGCCATCACATTGCAGCAGCTGAACAAGTTACTAGCAACTGGTAAGCACCCTGAAGTGCTCCGATGGTCGGAGCCAATCTTGTCAGCCTTCCATGCCATTCAAGATGCAATGGCCAACACCTCACCCATGATTCATCCAAAGCCAGAGGCATCAACATGCCTGATGGTAGCTGCGTCTGAGGTCATGGTGGATGCAGCCCTTTACCAGTTCATCAATGTTGACTGGCGTTCACTGGTCTTCTATAAAATGCTGAAACCACCAACGGGGCACAAATACAACACCTTCGATTGGGATTCACTGGCTGTACACCTCGCCATCAAGCACTTCTGCTACTTCTTGGAGGCCAGACACTTCTCTATCCTGACTGACGACAAACCTTTAACTTTCACTCTGTCCACCCATTCGGACTCTCACTGTCGCACAATTTGCCAACTCAGTTATGTCTTGCAATTCACCACCAACATCCAGCATATCAAAGGAATCGCGAACTCAGTGGCCGATGCTCTCATGCATCAAGGTTTTGGTTTTGTCTTCTACCAACACACTGGCCATCGATTTTAATGCACTTGCAGCAGCACAACGGGAGGACACAGAGCTCCAGCGTCTACAATCTAAAGCCGGTTCGCTTATATTTCACGAGTTACCGCTCTGAGAGACAAATACTGCCTTCATGTATGATACATCAAAGGGACAGTCATGCATTTTCGTTCCCTGTGGCATTCTGTCACACAGTCTTCGACACTTTTTACTCACCCGCACACCCGGGTATCAAACAACCCACCGACCCATCACCACTCGCTATGTCTGGCCACGCATCAATGCTGACATGCACTGCCGGGCCAAGAAATGTCTTCAATGCCCATGCTCCAAGATCCAACGTCATACTGTTGCACCACTCGATAGCTTTTCAACACCAGATAGGCATTTTATGCCTGGTGTTGGCTTAATGGTTAGGGTGGTGGGCATGGGATCCTAGGGTCCTGAGTTCAAATCCTGCTTGGCTGTTGAATTAATACCAGGTGGGGTTGACTGCCTGTCATCCTTCTGAGGTTGGCAAAATGAGTGCCAGCATGCTGGTATACTGTTGTGGAGCCGGGCGTCGGTTGTGAGCACGACCGGTAGGTGGAGCAGTAGGGTCGACTCTGCCGAACACCTGGAATCTAGATCGTACCTTTCGGAAAACTCCGAAAGGTACTGGTCCCTTACAGGCTTACAGGACCGTGAATCATCAAGAAATCAACCACGTGGGACAGGGTTATTTGCCAAACTTCAAAATACCTAGAGGCCCACGTGGCCATCTACCGAGGATTCACACCCTCGACGGGACTCGTACGAGACGAGCCGTATGCGTGCTCGACCCGTGCATAACCTGAGCGGATGGTTACCGAAGTCCCGTCGGTCCAAATGTACAATTTGCTGCTTCCCAATTTCCCAACACGCAACGTGCTAAGCCAATTAAAGAAACACAGAAACGAGCTGAAACATTTAACAGGGGATTTATTTATAATGGGGGGCATGGGGGAGCACGCAAGGAGCAGAGTTATCCGACTATAAGAAATGCAAGTATGTACAGCAAAGAGCACTTAAACAATTCCTATTTATAGATGGGCCCACAGACAGACACACACACCCAAACAGAAAATGGACTCGATGGGTCTTCAGTCGGTAGAACCGGCCCGGGGTACCTGCCCCGCCTCGTGCGGTTTGGCCGAGACGAGCGAACCAGACCAGCGTCGAGATGCGATCAGAAGAACCAGGCGCCAGCGCGATGCGAGCAGACGGGGCGCGAATTCTTCCTCCCCGCGCTCGACCAGATCCGCCGCAATTATTTTCTCTCCTTTCTTTCGTCGTTCTCCCACGCGGTCCGCTCATGCGTGGCCCTCTCTCATTGGGTGGACCGCGTGTTATGGCTCCGCCTTCTTGCAAAGGACCGCCCCTCAA
>CM068955.1:74486822-74507036 GCA_035128595.1 Eptatretus atami | reverse complement strand
AATCAGTGTGTGTAGAAGAGATCGTGAATGTGCATGTGTGAGTGGATAAGATGACTCCCCAATCAGGGGAATAAAGGAACCAATGAATGCAGGTGGGAAAGCAGCCTGGACTTTGGGAGGGTGAGCAGGTGAGGTTTCTTGAGGAACATGTGTGACTGTGAATCGCTTGGGGGAGGGCAGAGAAGGCAGGAGGAGCAAGACCAAATGTAAGCTTGTATAAAATATAGAGAGCCCACCAACTTGCCACCAGTAGGAGGGTGACAGTTTTAAGGTACCTGCCACACTTGTTGAGATTCAAATGGTGCAGAAGCCCTTGTTTTTGACTGCCTCATGAGAAAACTGGGAAGCAGGACCACCAACCCAGAATGTGGAGTCAGACTTCATGGAGCGTATGAAAGTCTTATACACCGTGATGAGCTCAGAGCAGCTCAGGAATGTTTTAGCTCTACAGAGAATACCCAGACAGAGACGAGTATTTTATACAAGTTCGGTGATGTGATTCACCCACGAAAGGTTATAGCAGATATAGAGGCCAAGGAGTTTCGGGGACTGCACCTCTTCAAGTGGCTGGCCAGAGAGGTAGATTAGATCGTGGTCTTCACCAATGTCCAAACATCTCCACAAGGAATTTCCACGAGGCTAATACCAAACCTACTTCCTGTCCATTGACAAAGACACACCATATAGCTTTCTGCATTTTCAGGACATTCCATTATTTTAAAATCAAAGCGTATGAAATCTGCTCAAACAAATAACGTGAATCTTCATCAAAAGACTGAAGCTTTAAGCATTTTACACACGAAAGCATGCTGATATTTTATTGTATGGTCAGTAGTTTCTCTAGATGGTGGTTGTGGCAATATATATATATCCCATAGTTGCTTGCTCTTCCAATGCCAATTAAACCCCGACAGCCAAGCCTGAAGCTGTCACGCCTGGTTAGCCAAGATTGTGAAAGAGTATGTTGAACCTCCGATGACCCTTGAGTTCCATAAAAATGAACGGTGTTAGGGCAAAGCATCACATCTGCACAATCAAAGTCATCTGCACTTTAACGTAATTTGGTGTGCACTGGGAAAGGATGAACTCGGATGGGAAAAGAACACTCACCACATTATTACATCTACCCTCGTATGCAGTGCTGCACTGCATTATTGAACACATCCCATAACGAAGTCAAATTTCTCTTCCATGACATTGATAAATGATGATGTGCTAACTGAGTGCAGTGAATACTGTGATGACATTGGATAAGTAGGCACTGGCAATGTAAATTGAGGGTTTGAGTTAAGGTTCCTCCTGGGATGGGAGAAGGGAGTTAACCTTGGGGTTCACACTGCCATTGTGGTGAGGTTTGTATTATTACTTTGCAATGGAGGTAACATTAATTGAATACCGTCCTGCAAAGTCATTATTTTTTTAAATTTAGAGTGTTTTATTTATTTATTCCATTCTTATGGCATTGGCTGGATGTGTGATTATGTGTAGTTTCTTTCCTATCAGACTTCATTAGGCCTTATTTGATGAAATTGCTATATTTTTTAAAGTTCCTGTCAATGTTTTATGTAAATCCATTCCCAATATCACATCCATTACAAGTTAAGTTGTAATTCCTGTGCATTTGTTCCAAATTAGATGCTCAATATATATATATATATATATATATATATATATATATATTCAGTGAATTTTATGGCTACATATGCATTGTGTTCTGCCTTTAACTTCCCTGGACCTCTCCTTGACCTTCATCATGACATCTTTTTGCCACAAAAGGAATCTTCCTTCCTTTTCGCATTTTCCAAATTTTGCCACCCATTTGAGGATTAATCCGTCATTGTAGACTGCAACTGTGTGGAATCTGCTCAATGAAATAGGGTGAATCTGGGTCAACATACAGGAAGTTTTGAGCACTGTTTTGGTTTGTTTCGTTCAGGAGTTACTTCACCGCATGAGTTCCAATAAGGGCCAGATAGGGACATGAAATGCAGCTGTGTTGTGTTTAGCATGTTAAGCGCGATGAAACACTTTTTGCAATTAGTTGTTTTACATTATTGTATTTGATATTTAGACTGTGCTTGTAAAGTGGCCCTTCTTCTGATGCTGGTGGTGTGCTGGATAGGAAGTAGTAGCAATATGTACATTATATTTGAATGGTCATTTTATTTTTGAACGGTTATGTTTGATATGATAATTTTGGTGGTGGGTAAGATAGAGCCATGCTGCATTGGACTCACTGGTGTGGGTTCTACTCCAATGGCTCCTCAAATTGCAAATTTTCCATGCCTTGTGACCCGTCCAGGATTGGTTCTTAGCCCTGAAGACATTCCCAACTTGTCATGAGATCCTCGATGCTCTCTCAGGAGCATGGGCCTTCACCATCACCACCATCACATGCGTTTTGTAGTACAACAAAAAAAATAAAAGATATGTTCCATCTTCCAAGTTGGGGGGAACAAATAACAATAACAACAACAACAACCACCACCATAATCATTCTAAGCAATTTGAATTTTCCCCAATTCAAAGGATCTCCAGAACACGCCTATTCAAATTAGCGAGAGTCGACTGTAATTTCAGTGTAGTGCGACGGAGCAATAATCATTTCTGCTTGAGCACATGTTATCTGAAAGGTAATCACACCTTAAAACAAATATAATACGTTGTGATGAAGGACCAGAATTTTAGAATTAAAAAAAACGTGCGTAAATATTAAATAAATATACAAAATATTGTTGAAAAAAGAAAAAAAAAAACCTTCGTGTTTGAAAGCTTCAGTTTGTATATTACAAGCACTGACTCCAGAAAAAAGAAAATAGATAAAACTCTAAAGTAACATTCATTCGCCAAAGGTCAAGTAAACTTTACCCGCATCACTTCGTAAAAAGTCCTACCTTGTTATAGCATAAGCTTTGGCTCAATCAGTTTCCAAGTCAGTAAAACGTTTCGAGAGGAGCTCTCCCATTGATTGAAGACTTGCGGCTAGCTCGCGTAACTTCAGGGCAAAGTGATGGTGGGATAATTGTTAACAACTCATCATCGCTGTAGCTTTATAAAGCCATTCCACTGGAGCATACAGCGGGAAATCACCTCCCGCATGACATCATTAAACAAGCTATGAACATTATGTCGCTAAAAGCTTTTTCAAGTGCTGGATCCTCTTTGAACAGGTATATTACTGTACACATGACTAACACACACACACACGCACACAAGACTTTCATTATCCACAAAGTAGTGAAGATTACGAAATTGTATTCAATTAATCGAATCGACTCGATTTTTAAAATATTTTTAATTTGCATTTTTTAAACTGCAACATGAAACAAACACAGACATGTTGTTTTTCCTTTAGTGCAAAGGATATAAAACCATGCATTACGACACCAGGTGTTAACCGCGTTGTGGATTGTTTGGACCTGGTAATGGTTACACCGAAGGCAGAGAATGCCCACATTCCGCATTTGCCCAATTTGAAGGAGTTTCGTACTGATCGAACATTTTGCCATGCAACACGCTAAATAAGTCGAACAACCCGGTGGGATTGTGGGACTCACAGCGTTGTAAACGCCGACTGAAAGGTTTACAAACATCGAACATTCCTTTGATTTGCACGTGCAGGTATCAAGTATTACAAAACAAAAAAACAACAAAAAAAATCCAATTCGAGGCTAAATTTTAATCTCATTGCCTATACATTTGTTCCTTCGTTGTCCGCGAAATCTATCTCGATAACTTCATGTCCGCGCATCACCCGAAGTGAAACAGTTTCCAAGCACCCGGCGGGTGTTGTCGACGAGCTCTCTGCATTTGCTGTGACAGGGAAAAGCACGAGCCCTGATGTCGAATCCTCACAGGTGCTGTTGCGGGTCCACGTCACAGCCTGGTGGCAAGGTCCGGCAGGGAGTGCTTGATTCGGCGACAGGTGGGTGAACCCTTCACCTTTACTGGACTTTTCTGTGCAAGGAAAGGAATTATGGGGTGATGAGAGGTCCATCTCACAAGGAGACGATGCGTAACTTTCCCTGTGGAGGAATTCACTACTTATGGCCTGTGCAGTTGTCGCTCGGTGCTGAGATGAGCCTTTGCGGCATTCTGTTCCGGAGTCCTCACAAAGGCTCGTAGAAAAGTCGGATTCCATCCGTGAAGATGATGGCTGCAACGTTGGGCATTGCGTCTTCCTGTACACGTAGTCGGGGCTTGACGAGGGTTGCTTCATTGCGGAAATGGAAGGAGAAGGAGACGGAGACGGAGAACAAATGACAGATGGTGAAGAGTGAGCAGGCTGATGTTTTTGTGAAGCCAGAACCTTCAGGAACGCCATTACATCGTTCAGGCTTTGTCTCATGCGTGTCATTTCCAGTGTTAGCGTACTCACCTGTAACAAACGCAGCATTACCTCATCATGTCCAAACGCAGCATTACCCTCACTCAGTAGTTTGCAATAATCACTCAATCAAATGGGACACAATTTTTAACAGTTTACGTTTTAACACAAAACTTGAAAAACAAAAAAAGTTAAACTCCACCAACCTGCTCACGAAGGAGAGAAATGTTTTGCTTGTTTTCCTCAGCTTGACTTGCCAACATGTTTGATAGCGCCTGAACGCTGGGAATGGCACTCGGGGAATTCAGAACAGTCTCTGGAATAAAAGGGTCATTTCATTAGAAAATACGAGCAGAGCACCCACCTCGACGGGTGATCTTGTTCCAAGCATGCAACATGTTCTGACACATACATTTATTTGGGCGGTGTATATGGCAACATGCAGCTCTGTTTAGGTTAAAAAAAAACAAACCCATGAAGTTATTGTGCATGAAGCAAAAATATACCTACTGCTTATAATTCAAAACACCTCACTGCACTGGAAAACGTGGGGACAGGAATACTGTACTGTAAATTGTGAAGACTTGTAATACCCCAGGCAAAATGCTACCGTTAGAACTATAGTATATGAGAGTACAACTCTCATATACTAGAGTTGGTAACAGGTCCAACTACAGTAGTCTGCAGAGAATTACTACAGGAAAGGAATGCTATTTTGCCTGGGTGACCTCCCCCACCTGGAGGCGGCGCTACATAATACACATTTACATGAAGAATTTGCGTCCCTCCCCCTCCCCACAAGACCACCGGCAAAGATAAAACACCCCTATACATTAAATGGGGTCATGCTGCTCCAAGTCTGGATGTAATCAACCCACAACTGGAGGAGTAGTAGTAGCGCGACAAACACGCACACACGCACACAGATTACATTGAGGATAAGGAAAGAAAGGGGGAAGTGATTGTGAATTTAACGTTCCATCTTTATTTACTTTTAACATTGCTTTTAACAAATGGGGACAGGAACAACGCAGGCATGATAGGCCGAATGGCCTTCTCAATGCGCCAAAGTTTCCTGTGTATATTTTGTGTAACGTTTGAAGAACAGGGAGAAATGGAGAGGGAAGGACAAAGTTGGGTGAGGGTGCATTGAATTGGAAGAGGGAGATTGAGATGTTGGGAAGGGGGGGTGGGATTGAGGACTGGGGTTGGAATTGGGGTTGATTACTTGGAGTTTGGGGGCAGTTGAAGACTTGAAAAAGAAAGGGGAAGGGTTGACAGATTGCTTGGGGGAGGAGGGGAGGATGGCAGAGATGGGACAGAGTTGGGATTGAGGGGTTTGAGGATTTTGAGGGGAGGGGAGTTGAGGACATTGCTTGGAGGGGGGTTGAGGATGAAGAAAGGGGGAGGGGTGGATTGAGGACTTGAGATTGTGTGTGTGTGTGTGATTGGCGGGGGGGGGGGTAGGGACCTGAAGTCACATTTTACATCATGCAGAATTTTGATGAGTCCCAGATAGTCCCATTAGGTCTTTTGGGTCCTCTAGGTATTTTGGAGTCGAGGAATTTTGGGTCCTCGTGGTCTTTTTGGTCAATGGGGTATTTTGGAGTCTAGAATGTTGGGTCCTCGTGGTATTTTTGGTCATTGGGGTCTTTTGAATCCCCTGGGTCTTTGAGTGTTGGAGTCCTCGGAGTCTTTTGGATCCTTTGATCCTTTGGATCCTCTGGGTCTTTGGGGCTTTTGGGTCTTCTGTCCTTTGGGGTATTTTGGGTATTCGGGGTCCTCGGGGTCTTTTCGATACTTGGGGTCTTTTGGGTGTTTTGTTTTTTTGGTGTCTTTCGGGTCTTTTGGGTCCTTGAGGTATTTTGTGTCTTTGGGGTCTTTTGGGTCTTTTGGGTCTTTTTCGTCTTTAGGGTATTTGGGGCATTTTTGTGTCTGCAGGGTCTTTTGGGTATTTAAGGGTCATCAGGGTCTTTTAGGTCTTTGGCATCTTTTTGGTCTTTGGGGCATTTTGAGTCTTTGGGGTATTTTAGGTCTTTGGGGTTTATTCAGTCTTTTGGGTGTTCAGGGTCTTTTAGGTGTTTAAGGGTCTTCAGGATCTTTTTGGTTTGCAGGATCTTTTCGGTTTTCAGGGTCTTTTGTGTCTTTGAAGTCTTTTCGGTCTCTGGTGTATTTTGGGTATTTATGGGTCATCAGGGTCTTTTAGGTCTCTGGATCTCTGGTGAGTCTCTGAGTAACTTTCGGCATATTATGGCGATGGACTTGGAGAGAGAGAATGTGAATATCTGGATCTTGTTATTGATAAAAGTTCATCTACACCAACTATTTCAAGACCGATTTGCATTGAGACGTAAGAGGTATAAATTGAATGAAATTTGGAATCGAGCAATATCACTTAATGTTGACCAAACGATCCTCCTGTCAGAGTTTCTTTATCCAGTCAACCCTTATCAGACAAATTTCAATCAAAACTTACCACTTCAAATTTGTCTCATCAAGCGAGAATATCAAAATTATTCTCATCAATTTTGTTACGTGAATTTGATCAGATGACCAGATTGGAAAAAATGAAGAGATTTTGAATGAATGTCGCAATTTTCAAATACAAGCAGTTTAATACAGCACGACCTGCTCAACTAACCATGATGAATTATCCCCCTCCCCAAGACTGTATCGGGTGTTCACTCACTTTGACACTGAACACAGCACTCCCAGCTGCATCAATTAAACTTTATCCCAACATGTCTGTACACTTCTCGGCCTTTGGATCAAATAGGCGATACTCTGCGGCACAATCTTGTCGTCAATCCCCTTCACCAAACTTCAATTCAATAATCCCTCTTTAATCGCGTCGGTCTTTCTTTCAACCCTTCAGGTTTATTCTCATCCTTCGGTGCGTCTGTCCTCACCACTCAAATGCACTCATTCTTTTATTAGTCCCAATTAACCATCCATTCATCCGATTATTCACTCTTATTATTCACCATCTATTCATGTGAACCTCACCATTTAAAAACGATTAATCCTTTGTGCCAATTGGATTACCCTCCTCCATTCTTCCTTCCCTGGACCTCCACATTTGCCACGTGGGACAACGCTTCTCAAGTATGGAATAAAATACAACGCTTTTCCCATATACAGTAAAATATCTCGCATACACGATACAGTGTGCATTGTATAATGGAACGTTTGTGCACGAGGGAGGGAGTGGGGGCTCTTGTTGCTTCCATGGGTGTATGAAAGGAGGGGTGGGGGTGCCCGTGGCCATCTCGAATGATGTATGATTTTACACTGCCGGCACTACATCCCCCCCCACCCCCCACCAGTCAGACGTGCACCAATGAGGAGGATGCTCGCACGATTTACTCCCTCGAAACCACGTTTCCTTTTTTCCCCCTTTTTGTTTGACCATCTTTGATTATATGACCCCTCACTTTAACGTAGATTGATACATATAAAACAAGAAGGGCACTCGGTAGAGCACATACCTGATCCACGAGAACATATCTGGCCCAATACATTTTTGACAGTTTAGTTTTGCCGGTTTAGTTTTGAATTTAAAACGGCTTCCCCAGAGTGCAACATGTATGAATCCGATTCGGAGTGACCCAACCGGAGGGGTGCAAAGGTCGCTGCATGTGTGAGCATAAATATGTGCATGCAGGCAAGCTTTTGCCAGGTAGATAGCATGGGTTTTAAATTCTCCCGCCCGGTTTTATGTCGAACCCAGTGGCTAAAAAGACAATGTTGCTGTTTGGGCAGTGTTTTATTGCCCTTCCCTCCCCTCACACCGCCTTTTCTTCCCCTCACACCGCCTTCCCCTCCCCTCACGCTTCCTTCCCCTCCCCTCGTGCTGCCTTCCCTCCCCTTGTGCTGCCTTTCCCTCCCCTCGTTGCTGCCTTCCTTCCCCTCCCCTCGTGCTGCCCCTCCCCTCCAGTCGTGCTGCCTTCCTTCCCCTCCCCTCGTGCTGCCTTCCCCTCCAGTCGTGCTGCCTTCCTTCCCCTCCCCTTGTGCTGCCTTCTCTTCCCCTCATGCTGCCTTCCTTTCTGCTCTCCTCAAACTGCCTTCCCTTCCCCCATGCTCCCTCCACTGTTAAATTCTATTACTATCCCCTGCCCCCTTTCTCCACAAGTCCCTCCACCAAACGTAGGTCGAGAACCCCTCCCCCTTTCCACCTCAAGTCCTCCAACAAACGCAAGTCCAAAAGCCCTTCCCGTCATGCTTATCTCCTCCCAAACCCCCTCCCCCTCCCTCCTGCTCCCATCTCCCTTCCTGAGTGTATAACGTTTGGTGAGGCGTCACTCTCCCTCCCCTCCCCTCTCATTTCTCTCTCCTTCTCCCCCCTCCCTCTCTCTGTCCTTCTCCTCCCCCCCCTTAATATTCCCGTCAGTGAAGCGACGGTTGTATTTGCTGGAACTGTATATAAAAATGAAAAATATGGGTGGACGTGAACCCTCGTGGAGGTGAAGTCTTGGTCGACCACTGTGAGTATGTCTAATCAATCATGTATTGTTTGAACATAGGTTGAGCCATGAGTAAATCTACTAATTACTTATCATTGGACCTTCACTACATCTATTAATTTACTCTATTAGTTATGGACTATTGGAACATAGTTATGGACATTTAAACTTCCTCTCCTCATGCACAGATTTATCTCCTCTCGTCTTCAGTTGTCCTACCCTTCCTCCCGCCTTGTTCACTGAAGCTTGTGGCGAGGCAGTTGGCCTGAAACAACTTGCCTTTGCCTCATGGAAAGCAAACCCAATGAGGATATCTCAGTTCCTTCCATAAAGCTCGGAACAAGTGTGTATCTACCCTCAGGAGAGCAGAACACAACATCTTTCTAAGCTCAAGTCTGAACTCTCAAACCTCTCTCCCTCCTCAAAATCCTGGTGGCATCTAATCAAATCTGTTTCTGGTGTATGTTCCCCATCAATCCCCTCCCTTACCTCAAATGGCCGCCATGCTGATACCGCACGTGAAAAGGCTGAATGCCTCAACTGGTGTTTGCAGCTAAATCTTGTGTCAAAACCCATCACTTTCTCTACCCAACTTACCCAGTCACACCCAACTGTCCCTGGACTCTGTGTCCTTTTCTCTGACAAGGTGGAGGTTTGCTGTCAAACCTCGACTCAGATTCTGCAACCGGTCCAGACGGCATCAGCCCAGTGTCCTAAAAACTGCTCTTCTGCTCTTGCTCACCCTCTCTCTGTTCTATTCACCCTCTCATTTGCTCAAGAGTCATCTGCCATCTGCTTGGAAATCAGCAAACATCAATGCCCTGCATAAAAGTGTAAAAACAGATCCCTGCAACTACAGACCAATCAGCCTTCTCCCAATCAGCAGCAAGGTTATGGAATCCATCATCGCTTCAGACATTAAATCCTTCCTCTTTTCCAATGGCTTGATTTCTGATCATCAATTTGGTTTCAGACCAGGTCACTCTACCTGGATATGTTGCTTCTGCTCTCCCAACAAGGATGGAGGTCCTCAATGCCAGACAGGAAATCAGAGCCTATCCCTGGACATTTCACGTGCTTTTGACACGTCTGGCACCCTGCCCTGCTCACCAAACTCTCTTCTGATGGTATCCAAGGCCATCTCCACTCATGGCTCGCAGACTTCCTCTCCTGTCCAGTCAACGTGTGGCCAAAATGGAGTTTTCATCCCCTCTTCCTGTCCAGGCTGGAGTTCCTCAAGTAGCGTTCTGGGCCCTGTTTTTTTTTCTGGTTTCATTAATGATCTCTCTGACTCTCTGGAAAATCCTCTATATCTCTTTGCTGATGACTCACCCTCTGCCGTACCATCGGTCATCCCTCAGACCGGCAAGCAGCAGTTCTTCGCTCACTGCTGATCTGGATAAAATCACAAACTGGTCCAACACGTGGAACATGTCTTTCAATCCGGACAAATCTCACACTCTCACTATTCTCTTCGAAAGGACCATTTAGAACCCCCCCCCCCATCCACTTTCTCAACAATCCTCTGGAAGAAGTCCTTTCTTTCAAGCTTCTGGTTCATATCTGCATGACCTTCCTGGGAAAGCCAAATTTCCAACCTGACCTCCAAAGCCAGTCGCCGACTGGGAATCCTCCGTCGTGCAAAGTCTTTCCTTGGCCCACTGAGCTCCTGACACTTACAAAGCTTTCGTCCAAGCCTGATGGAGTACTGCTCTCCCCTCTGGCTGGTGCTCCTGCCTCCCACCTTTCTCGGCTTCACGCTGTGGAAACCAAGGCATTTCGGATCATTGGCATTCCTGCAATGAGGCTGAGTCTTTGGGCCTCTCACTCTCTCACCGCAGGCTGGTCGGTTGTCTTTCTGTCTTCTACCGTCTCCTCTCCAGCCTCGCCCCCCCCCCCCCCTGCTCTCTCTGCGATTTGTCCCCACCACATTCCCGCAGGGCGCTCAAGGTCTCCAACAACCGCTCTGGTAAAACTACAAAATCACGAATCACTGCTCACCTTCACTCATTCATCCTCTTTTTCCCGCCTTTGAATAAACTCCCTCACTCTATGCATTCCCTTCTTCCCTCCAGGCCTTCAAAACAGCTGTTCACCACCACCTCTTATCATCCCCCATCCAAATCCTTGATCTTTCTACCCCCGATAATCCACCAAGCTCACCTCCTTCAAATTCCCTGCTTCCTTCCTGAAAGCCCTGTAATGTCCATCTTGTATTCCCCATGTTCCCCACCCCATCCCTCTCCCTTCCACAGATCTTCCTAATGTCTCTGTTCCCCACTGTTTTGTCCTTCCCACTCTCGCCCCTCTTGTCTCATGCCCCCATTGCTGTGCGTTGTGTGTTAGCTCTCACATGAGCCTCGACAAGGTATACAAATATATATATAAACATACATTTTAGACATGTAGACCTTTTACCCTGAAGACCCTCTAAGACTCAGAAGACCCCAAATATCCATAAGACCAGTAAGATCCAAAAGACCCTATAGACCCCTAAGACCCTTAAGACGTCTAAGAGCCAAAAGACCTGTAAGACCCCTTAGGTTTAGACCCTTTAGATTCCAAGATACTTTAAGACCCCAAAGACCCCTAAGACCACGAAAACCCTTAAGGACCCTAAGACCCTATATAACCCATTAGACCTTCTGTCTGAGGGCCTTCTGTAATAACACCTGAGGGTCACCAGTCATAAAAAGCCCCCCATTGGTAAGGCCTAAGTCACATTTGCCAC
Source organism: Eptatretus atami (assembly GCA_035128595.1). Classification (NCBI taxonomy): domain Eukaryota; kingdom Metazoa; phylum Chordata; class Myxini; order Myxiniformes; family Myxinidae; genus Eptatretus; species Eptatretus atami. The sequence continues at coordinate 74,495,515 of CM068955.1, read as the reverse complement.
GGCGGCCATGGGGTCTACAAAATCTACGGCCACTAGCAATTATACGGCGGCCGCAGTATTTCCACGGTCACACAATGTAGCAGTCACATGTTTTTATTTTTCGGGAGCCGCACAGCGTATTTATAAATTGTGGAGACCGAAAACGTGGGGTTGCCGTTTTATGTATGGTTGATTTGATGTCGCACGGTGACCTTAGGGCGTTCCTGCGGCGGCCATAGAATTTTCAAGGCAGACGCAAGGTGCCGCCAGCGACCCGCAGGGGGCCTAAGGCGAACGTGCGGCCAGACGGACGGTAACGAGTAGGTTTTTTTTTTTTAACAGTTTTTTTTTTTCGGCTTGTCGAATTGCTACGGCGAACGTAGAAATGAAAAAAGTTATAACTCCGCGTTATAATTCCATGGCGACCCCTACGCCTGAAAAGATAGCCAAACGGCGTAGGCCACCCTGAGGCCATCGCAGAAACTCTGCGGCCGCCGCACGTTTCTGTCAATTCAGAGGGGCGTCTATGACCACCGTATCCTCGCCGTAGAGCAAATGTGACTTAGGCCTAAACCACCTCAGTACCAAATTGAGAGGGTGCAAAAAAAATAAAATCTTTCTTTTTTTCAGGTTCTGCTCATTTTGGTTAGTGGCATTGGAAAAAGTCCCACATGTCAACGAGGCAGGTCCCACATGTCAAAGAGACAACAGTATCCATGACAACAAATTCACCCCCATTTTAATCAAATTGGATAATTTTGTGATTTTATTATTGCCAAAACTCAAGAATTGTTCAAGACATTAGATTGAAACTGACACAGCTTATTTGCATGTATGTGTAGTATATGTGTACAAAATCTGGCCAAAATTAGTCAAAGGTCAAGCAAGGTCAGTGCCATACAAAACACGTAAAACACCTATTAGGAGGCAATTAGAAAATGTATCAACCAAATTTGTTATGTACAACATTCCATCACGTAAAACACTTGATAGGTCAAATTTTCCAAATTACCAAATTGGTGTTTCCATGGCAAATATTGTTTATTTTGATTTCGCAAGTATCGTGGTATGCACGACATCTTTCTTGTTTGTCTGTCTGTCTGTCTGTCTGTCTGTCTGTCTGTCTGTGAACAAGATATCTCAAGAAGTTGTGGATGAATTTGGACGAAATTTGGTGGAGAGGTTGGGTGTGTGACAAGGATGAAATGATGATATTTTGGTGAAGATTCGGACACTAGAATTTTCAAGTAATTCTTCACCATTGAAAGATGGGACCAAAAACGATATATAGCATGATATTTCAAAAAGTTATGGACGAGTTATGACAAAACTAGGTGGATGAGTTGGTTAGGTGACAAAAACAAGCCGATTAGATTTTGGTTCAGGTCCGGATCCAGATCCGGCCTATCATTGGGAAACGAAACGTAAATTGTTCAGCCTGGTGGGGGTATGTGCTCTACTGAGTACCGTTGTAGTTCCTTTAGTTCCTGCTATTGATCAGTATAATGAATTCTGAATAGTGGAAAATTGTGCGCACAAGAGTGTGGCTTCACACAAGGGTGTAGCTTCATGTGATTGCAGCACAGCTTGGCATGGGTCTTAAAAAATCATAAATCAGGATAACTTAAATATTTGCTTCTCTCGGAGGCTGTGATAATCAGGGTTGCAAACCACAGTTGAAGGTTTAAGCTTAATAGAGAATCTTGTCATTCCCACTTTAGAACGCAACAACACAAATGGACTCCACGCCAACCACTTTCACGAAACTATATACATATTTCTACTCGGGATGCACAAGATGAACAAGATGAACAAAAATAATCAACCCTGTCAAAGCCGACAAAGCATTACCATGGTTCGATTTTTAAGAAGTAAAACAGGCCTTCATGTAATATATGTAAAAACCTTCATTCTGAGCCTCAACAATGCATTTGTCTTAGTAAATTAGTATTACAGACTATTCATCTTAACGACAATCTATGTACGAGGAGTACAATCAGAAGAGTTGTGGAGAATTATGTCTGACTTTGCACAGCACAGCGAGCCAATCTGACACACATGACCACAAGGTATAAATACTCCACCTTCATTCATTAAGGCCCTGTCACACCTTGACGATTTAGCCAGCATATGCCTGACGTATGAAAAATTTGGCTAACGCTGGCACACGTCGAATACGTTATGGGTAAGTTTGTATACGTTAAGAGACGTCGGCATACGTTGGTAGTCTGACGCCGAGCTGTTAGACAAATTTTCCATGCTTGAAATTTTTCGACGTATGCCAGCGTATGACTCACACGTTCCGCATAACGCTGGCCATAAGTTGTAGGCAAGTTATGCGATCGTTGACACACGTCCACACACGTTACTTGTAAGTTACTCATAAGTTGAAACACGTCAGGTAATGGTTAGCGTCAGTGTTCCAGACTCATGGTTTTTTTTTTTTTCTTCGGTATGATGGTGATGTTGACACTTTGATTTCTAGTGCGGTTATAATATAATATAATTAATAGGCTGCCGCTCAACGATTTAAATCATAACCGACTAGAAATCGAAGTGTCAACATCACCGTCATACCGAAGGAAAAAAAAACCAAAAAAAAAAACCAGGGAGTCTGGAACACTGACGTTAACCATTACCTCGACGTGTTTCGACTTATGAGTAACGTACAAGTAACGTGTGTCGACGTGTGTCAACGATCGCTAACGTGCCTACAACTTATGGCCAGCGTATGCGGAACGTGTGTCATACGCCAGTACGTCGAGAAAATTTCAACATGCTGAAAATTTCTCGACGTACTCGGCATATGACGACGTATGCCAGCATACTACGACGAGTATGCCAGCGTACTACGACTATAGCCAGCGTGCTCTTAACGATTACAAAAAACTCCATAACGTATTTGACGTGTGCCAGCTTGGTTGGGCAAATTTTTCATACGTCGGCATACGCTGGCTAAAACGTCAAGGTGTGACAGCGGCTTACACTTCGATGTCTAGTGCGTTATGATTTGAATCGTCGAGCCGCAGCCTGTGAATAGCCTAGCCACGTGATTGTCGGCGATACGCTGCCGCGCCTATGCATAAGTTAGACTATCGTTGGGCATAGGTGTGAACACCGACAACACGCTCAGCATTCGTTGGTATAAGTTATCTATATGTGATTGAAACGTTCTGTGTACGTTACTAATACGTTATGCATACGTCCAAACACGTTATTATATGCCCAAAACTTTAAAAACATCAATAGTTCAGCGTACGCCAGCGTTTTACATACATTTTGAGACCTTGCCATACGCTGGCTAAAACGTCAAGGTGTGACAGCCCCTTTACCCCTTTTGCTCTGTTTCTGGCATCTCCCTGTGTTGCGTTTCTTCCTTTAATCAACGATTGAAAATCAGTTAAAAGCTTAGTAACTAACCACACGTATCTTGTGTAAAATATCCAGAGAAACTTCAAGATACAGGAGATCCTTGTTCAAAACTCAAGAACCAAACTTGATGAGGGTTGGTTGGGCCCTGATGTCTGCGGATGTCCATCGTCGAATGGAAAAGTAATCTTAAAGAGTATTAATGGAAACTTTACAAGTTTAACACTAAGATTATGAGTAGGTGGACATAAACAACTGCTAATAAGCTATTACTGTACTGCCAAAACTAAGAGATAATTTGGTATATCACATGTTTGGAATGACGAGGTGAGATGAGAGAAATGAATGATATTATGAACCATACACAAATGTATATAGTATCCCTTGTAATGGTATTGGCATTCCCGTTAAATATTCCTTACAAAAACATAACTTCGACAATAGGCAAGGGCCCAAGTGGGTTTTTTCTGTCACCATTGTTTCTGGGTGCGCTGAAGTGCTCAATGGTGAAATCAAATGTCTTTGCCTTGGAGGCGATCTTCGTGTCTTCGGTTCCATCCACAACCCTGGAGGCACACCACAGATGGAGATAAACAGGGCCATTGAGTCAAAGTGAAAAGTTTTTTTGTTTTTTTTACGACAACTTTATCAAACCGACCATTACAATAAAAGGCTGTCATCATTTTTGACTTCTAGAGAAAAGTTCAACTTGAAACTGCCGATCAATTACAAAGGACCGCAAAACATCTCAACTTTACAAAGCGTGTGATTTATTATTCATCGGCGGTATCTGGTTTCCAATTGCTTTCAAAGATTGTCCGCTTTTTTGAAGGTAAAATTCTCGATCATCATGAATTGTGCTCGTCCTGTGAGAATAGCTATCATCACTAAGGAAACCTTAAGGGGGGGTGGGGGACATTACATCCTCGATCACTAACTGTCAAATCCACACTTTGAAAACACTTGGATATAGAAACATCAGTTACATTTTCTCTTCTGCAACATACATAATTAATCAGAAAATAAAGATGGGATTAAAGGAAAGCATTATGCATGAGAAAAACACATGTAGATACATTTATACAAACTTCCTGAACAGGCATCGTGATCGAAACCTTACAAAGGATTTTGCTGCAGCAGGGTCATCTGGAGATGATGTGTTTTGTCACTTTATTTGTGGGTCCAAAGGAACAGGTGAAGTTTATTCTGATGTTACAGCTTGTAAGCAGCAAGGTATAATCAGGTGTGGACCAGAACAAAGACGGGGCTGGCAGGATAGCTTAGAGGTATGCCACTTGTGTGGGTTAGAATGTCGACCCAGCTCTAAACTGTCATCCTGGTGTTTCACATGCAGGACCCCGGGCAGGCTGACGTGATCCCACCTGGTGTGTGTGTATGTGTGTGTGTGTGTGTGTGTGTCCATCAGGAAGGACGTTAAGTCAGAGAACCCGTTTGCCAGCACTGGTTGTTGATGGACATTATAGATTCCACAATAACTTTTTTTTGTATGCATGGTCAAGGCTCGTGGAAGAGCTAGAGCAGAATGGAAGGGAACAACATGGAAAGGGGGAAATACCAACAGAAGAGTAGAAGTGAGAGTGTGAGTGAGATCAAGGTGACAGGGAGAAGAACACATGGTGTGAATAAGCTGCACACAAGATGTAACCACAGCAAGAAGAGGAATGTAAAAGTGGGGATGAAACAGAAAAGGAACACACCAACTGGCAAACGAAAAGAGGTGAGAAAGAGGTGGAAAAAAATCACATTAACCTGGAAAAGTGGAGTGCTTGGGAATGAGGCCATTTGGGGCAGAAGATATCATGAGTATGGATGGGGGATAAAGAGTTGGAGAGTTATTGCCAGCACCTGAACAAATTGCAAATATCTGCCCAGTGTAAAGGGAGAAATTGGTCAGGTCTTCTTGGATACTCCTTGACACACTGCTTGTTATCATGTAGTTGGTTGCTGGGCAGCAGCCCCAACACGGAAACCAAATTCACATTTCATATACTAGTGCGTGCCCGTGCGTGCCCGTACGTGCAAAAAAAAAATAAAAAAATCAAGAAGAATTGTGACGTCAATTGTGACGTCATAGCACCGTGTCCTGTCATTGGTTTGGTAAATAAATGGACTTGGGAACCACTTGTCCGATTAATATCAAACCTTGAAAAGGCACATACTCAGGTCCCCAGCAATATACCTGGCAAGTTTCAATGAGATCGGACAGTGGTTGTCGAGAAATAGCGGTCACAGACAGACACACAGAGATTGCTGGAATTATAGATAGATGAATGGCCATTTTCTGGGATTTGATGGGCAACCGTGACTTAACTGAGGTCAAAAACCAATGTTGGCATGAGATTAAACTTGCGATGACAAAGCAACTCAGAATACCTTGAAAGAAAAACATACATGTCATGTTGGTGGAATTACTGCATGAATGAAACGCTCGAGTACGACCATCATATTCCAAGATTTTGTCTGAAAAATGGATGCCGACTGTTTTCACTTCAATGGTGTGAAAAACATCGAATGGTACATCAGTGACGTGTACATAAGCCACAACGTAGATGAAAAAAAAGAATCTGAAATTGAAATTGGACAATGCCATTGACTTTTCATGAGCATTTTTAAAGCAGGAGTGGTTGAGGAAGCGGTCGAGAGAAATAGTAGCTTCAGCCAAAGTTCTTGAGTTCTTGAAGAAGGTGGAATAAGAACATAGGTGTAATTATGATGGAATAAAAACAGTCCTTATCCTGAAAAAAACAATATCGTTATCGAGCTGAGCAGTTAATCCTGCAAAGCAAGAATGAATATGCTTGTGTTGCAGATTGTGCGTAGAGACTTTAACCCAAGTTTAGTGTGGGGAACGGGTAAACCACCTTATTGTCTCAATCACCTCGGGTAGCTTGTACATGTTGCTGCATTTGAGCCTGGGGGGTAACTGCTGAAATCTATCTATTTGGGTTCTTCCTGACATCTTTATTCATTGTTCCTTTCACATTTGTTTCTAAAAAAAATTTCAGTTTTATTTATTCATTCTAATTCTTGCTGTTTCTTCTCTTTCATCTCTTTTACTCTCTAAGGAGAAGTGAATTCTTTCAGAAAGTTTTCTGTAATGCTCACTTGGTTGCGTCTGGATGGGTTTGATGGTAGTGGAGTAGCGGCTGAAACCCGAATCCTATCCAGGTTCCTCCTGATGACTCCATCTTTGCTTTTTACTTCTTCAGGTTCCTTCTTGGTCTTCTGTTTGATTAAGATTACAATGGCAATTTGAACGACACTCAGTAGAGCGCATACCTCTGCCAGGCTGAACAGTTTATATTTTGTATCCCACTGATATGCCGGATCTGCATTGGTACCTTGACGAAAAGCCAATCAGCTTGTTCTTGCCACCTACCCAACTAATCCACAAAGTTTCTTCCGAATCCGTCCAGAACTTTTTGAGATATCATGCTACATATCGCTTTCGCCCTATCTCTCAATGGTGAAGAATCACTTCGAATATATATATATTTTTTTTAATTCCAGTATCCGGAACCAGATCTTCACCAAAATCTAATCCATTCATCGTTGTCACACAACCAACCTCTTCACTGAGTTTCGGCTGAATCTATCATTAACTTTTTGAGATATCCTGCTCACAGATCATCAAACAGACAGACAGACAGACAGAGAAGGCGTCAGGCGGTAGCCTGACAGGTATGATGACAATCATGCAAATGACGTCACTGTCACCTTCACCTTTAAACATGGCTGCAATTTGATACCTGTATCTTGAAGCGTTTCCGAGTTATCGTCTTTTTGGGCCTTTACAAAAAAAAAAAAACCTTTATACTTTAACATGGGCGACTTTGTCCATGAAATGATGTTACAACGTCAACGGATTGCTGCCATTTTGGAATTGTGTCATCTGTCTCCTAGCCCCTAGGTAAATCATGGGTTTAATAAGGATCGGATTATCAAATCTGCTGGGAATTTGTAGGTGATGTTTCCAACTCATTTGTATCAACTTTGACATCACATCGCGCAAACACTTCTGGTTGGATCTGTTTTATGTAAATTATGTCACTGTCACCTTGACCTTTGACAAAGATAGTCAAAAAACACTGACAGCCTCACTTTTGTCCTTCGGATTACTCTAGTAAAGTTTGACGAAGATAGCTGAAAGTGTTCACCAGTTATCACACTCAGACAAACGAGACAGACCGACATATGATGAAAAATTTCAATTTTCGTCAAAACAAACAAACAAACAGACAGGGATGAAATACAACCTTCGGTGGCAGAGGTAACAATGGAGTGATAGGAGCTGGCAGGATATCCTCTTGGTATGCACACTCACCTCTGAGCTATGTAGCCTGGGTTTGAATCTCGACCAAGCTATATAAACTCATCCTGGTTTTTTGCAGGCAGGATGAGACATAAATGTGTGTGCCGTCCCTCTGATGTTTATTAAACTGTCTCCCATCTGCTGAAATTAGAAGATCCCATGGTGTACTTCATTAAGAGCAGGCGAGCTATCGCTTGCACCCGAAACAAGCTACAAATTTCTGCTCTAATCTAAGGGGGCACTGCACCGGGGCAAAGCAGTGCCTCCAGCAAATGATACTACTCACAGATACCTGCTACATATGAAAGACGAAGACAAACGGAGCAAATATCAACATACTCTACCGGTCAAAAGTTTTAGAACACCCCCGTTTTTCAGTTTTTACTGAAATTTAAGCAGTTCAAGTTCAGTGAATAACCTGAAATGGTACAAAGCTAAGCGGTAAACTGCCAGAGGTTAAAAAAAAGGTTTAGGTTACCAAAAACTGAAAAATAATGTAAATTTCTGAGTTGTTAAAAAGGCCCTTTTCAGGGAACAAGTAATGGGTTAGCACCTGCAGCTGTTCTGCAGCAATGGAAGTAAATTAAGCCTTGACAGTTGATGCAAACAATTCCTACAGGTGTCTCAACTTTTGATGATTAGTTACAAACCCTCTGTCTGTATAAAGCAGTGTTTGGAACAGACTGTGTTGCTGCACCCTCTGAAGCATTATTTGGACAATATTGCACTGCAGCAAGTAGTAAATTGCTATCATAATGACGAGAAAAAAACAATCAACAAAGGAAGACAGACAGACCATCATCTATATATTACTAAAACTCTCATCTTGTATAAATGTATGTATGTATGTATGTTCCCGAAATACAGCCAAAACAGTAAACAGATAAGCGCAAAAAATTTAGGGCCACCTTACTCACCATTCTCCTGCGGTGTGCAGTATCAAGTTTCGTTAAAAATCGGACAACGAAAAAAATTATAAAAAAATCAATTCCTGATTCAGTCAAGTACTCTT
>CM068955.1:74461094-74486501 GCA_035128595.1 Eptatretus atami | reverse complement strand
TCAAGTACTCTTCGGGATTATTTGATCAATGCAAACAACCTCAGGTTGTTTTTCAAAAAAAACAACAAACGGTATACTTCGCTGGAGGTTTTTAAAAATTTTTTATTTTTTTTGAAATGATTTATTTATCAACCGCTGTCACAATGGGAACCCAACGGGTTCACGGGTCATCTAGTAACCCTTAAAAGTGTAGGTCTTTCCTTTGGAGAAATTGCAAAGAGGCCAAGGTGTCAGTGAGTACAGTTTCCTACACCACCAAAAGGCACTTGGAAACTGGAGGAAACTCTGACAGGAAGAGGTCTGGCAGACCCAAAGCCACAACACAATCAAAGACAAGTTTCTGAGAGTCAACAGCTTGTGTGATAGGCGGCTCACAGGACAGCAGCTTCAAGCACAGCTTAACACTGGTCGAAGTAAGGAAGTCTCAGTTTCAACTGTGAAGAGAAGACTTCGAGCTGCAGGTTTGACAGGTTGAGTGGCAGTAGAAAGCCTTGCTAAGATGGCAAAATAAGAAAAAGAGGCTTGCCTGGGCCATGAAGCACTGCCAGTGACTACTGAAAACTGTAAGAAGGTCTTATGGACCGATGAATCAAAATTGAAATCTTCGGTTACATCACGCAGGGTTTCTGTATGCCGTCGAGTAGGCGAAGGATGGTTCTCAGTTGTGTTGACAACAACTGTCAAACATGGAGGAAGCGTGATGATCTGGGGCTCTTTTGCTGGATCCAGAGTCGGCGACTTGCACAGAGTGACTGGCACCCTGAAACAAAACGGCTACCACAAGCATTTTCCAGCGCCATGCAATACCCTCTGGTGTACACCTAGTTGGTCAGGGTTCATCCTACAGCAAGATAATGACCCAAAACATACCTCCAGGCTATGTCAGAACTACCTTAGAAGAAAAGACAAGACGGTATGCTCCAAATCATGGAATGGCCAGCACGGTCTCCAGACTTAAACCCCATCGAGCTGGTTTGGGATGACTGGCAGAAGGGTGAAAGCAAAGCAACCTGCAAGTGCAACACATTTGTGGAACTTCTGCAACAGTGTTGGGAAGAACTTTCCGAACATATTTGATTCCATTGTGGAAAGAATACCACGAGTATGTTCGGCTGTTATATCTGCAAAAGGTGGCTACTTTGATGAGTCAAAAATTTAGATTAAATTTTGTTCAACAAAATGATTCCATGATTTATTTTTTATCTGCAATTGTTTATTTGTTCTATGCTTTAATTTCAGAGTGCATTGAAACATTAAAACTGCTTAAATTTCAGTAAAAACTGGAAAAATGGGGGTGTTCTAAAACTTTTGACCGGTGGAGTAGTCAAAAGTGAATTGTGTTTTAACCCCTTCACTTTATCATGGTGTGTACACACATTTCCATTGCTCACTGACACGCATGTACATGTGCAAAATTTACCATTATAACAAATGTCCGGCATGGTGTCGTCTTCTTGTGCACAGAATTGCTGAAGCCAGATAAAATATATGTTTAAAACCAGACATATGTCCATTTACATATACATATACATAAGGATAATACAGTGAGTGGGTTAAATACAAAATCCCCTCGAAGTAATACTCTATTACCCACAATGCATTGATAGTGCAAATGGAAACAAAGAGAGTGTCAAAGTATGGAGGAGATTAATAAAAGGTGATATCTCTGCTGAATACCTGTATCATAGTAAATTAAACGATAAAATAATGTTTAATGCAATAACCATATTCGACAAACTAAACCAAAAAGTTATTTACAGACAAAAAAAATGTTACTTAAATGGACAACATTTCACAAAGAAGATTCATTTCTGCAGTCATTTTATACCATATATACTCAAGCAAATCTCAATGACAAATTACAAGAAAGTGCCACAAAAAAAACAACCGAAAGAAGGAGCTTTGGAGTTTCAAAGGTCACATTAACAAATTAACTATCCAAATGTATCCGTTTCACCTCATGGGGTTTCATCAGCTTGGATTAACGAGCTGCTTGTGTTCATGACACTTTCAAATACACCACTATAAACCACATTGTATCATATATTTACCTTGGACTTAGCTGTGCAGTGTGACAGGAGTAAGGCATGGAAGGCTGTAAGCTGTCCCTCCAACAAGTTTGTTCTTCCCGCGTCCACGGCGCGAGGCCCTCGGATTGTCTCTCAGTACTCAACGTTGTCTGCGCTGCATTTACCCGTGCTTTCATGGTGAGACATGGGAGAGAGCGAGGCTTTAGCCCGTAGGGGTAGAAAACTGCCGAGGATGTGGAGCTCTGAGACGGCAAGCTCGATGACCCGATGGAGCAGGGAGAAAGTGGTGTATTCTCATTGGCACTATCTTCTTCTTCACGGTCCTCTTCGTCTTCCTGAATGGACGGCAAGCGACTGGGAAGGTCACCATTGATCTCGGAGCTCCCCTGGGAAAGTGAGGTCTTTGTTAGCCTCATAATTTTTATCTCTGCAAGATCGAACATTATGAAGAATCAGGTGTTCATTTCACACTGTAAACGAACTATGCTGTACCTCACTGAATCAGATCATTTACCATTTTAGACTTCCCTCAACATCATATTATCTATCTGGTGTTTCTCTCCACCTATAATTGTTTTTCTAAAACAAAATTGGACACAGAAATCAAGATTAATGGAGAGTTAACTCGACTGATAGAGGATCAAAGGAGAACAAGGAGATGAAGATGTAGCACATGAGTGGTTGAGTGGCAGAAAGTAAAGGGGCAGGAGTGGTCAATGATAGTCCTACTATATTAAATGAGAGCAAAAACTACTTGCAATACATGTTCCCTTCCGATGTGATATTTTCTAAGTCCAAAACGGGCATAATTCTGTGAAAAATTGACGAAATGCCCTGAAACTGTAACTTGTTCTGTAACTTATCATAAGAAAGCCATGTACCAAGTTTCTGTTGAATATGTTGAAGGGTTTGGAAAAAAGTCTGAAAAAAAACAACACAGGTGAGACAGATGGATGGACAGACAGACAGAGAGCAAACCTATAGTCCCCTCCAGTGAAACCGGTAGGGGACTAAGAAGGCAATTATATGTATGTATGTATATATGAATGTATGTGTGTATGTATGTATGTATGTATGTATGTATGTATGTATGAATAAAAATACTAATAAGCAAGTAAGAATTATAATAAATTTCACATCAAATTATTTGATAAACAAGATGCTTTTCCATTCCACATTGAAGGAATGCCATACTTAGACAGCAATATTCCCAAAAAGCTATTCTATGGAACGGTTGCAGGTGAAATAATTAGGACTGTGAGAGCAACCATACATAGCACTATGTCAATAGATTAAAACAACTAGTTAGACGTATGCTAACACAGGGACCTTCAGTTAGCAGATTAAAACATGTTTTTTTTTTAAGATCATAAAAAACACCAAACAAGTACAGGTACATTCAAAGAACACCGCCCCCATGCCAAACAAATAAATAACAAATCCTCCAGCGCGTGACATCGACGGGGCACCTTCGGCACCCAGCAATGTCACCTTGCAGCACATGGAGACAGAATTGGGAGGGAGAGGTGTACAATAATTGATTGAATTATTGATCAATTGCATAATTAAAATAAATAAATCATAATGGTAAAATAATTAATTTCTTAATCAATTGGCTAATAGCATAACTTAACCACCACTGTTTCATCTGAGTCTGTAACTTTTTGAAAAATAAGTAATTAATCGAAAAATTAAATAATTAATTGATTAAGCAATAAATCAAAAATACCCTTTGTTGCCAAATCATTTGTTCACTGTCATGCCCAAATATCAGCTTCCTTGCTCAAAAGGTGGCTGAGATATTGCACAGATGAGAAATAAAATAAATAAGTAACAAGTAGAGGTACATTCAAAGTACACCGCCCCCATTCCAAATAAATAAATAACAATCCTCCAGTGCAAGACATCACCAGGTACCTTCGGTGCACGGCGATGTCGCCTTGCAGCACATACATCAAAAATACCCTTTTTGCGAAATCACTTGGTCACTGTCATGTCCAAATATCATCTTCCTAGCACAAAATATGCCTGAGGTATTGCCAGGATGAGAAATAAAATAAATAAGTAATTCATAAATCAATAATAATTAAGTAATTAATCAAAAAATTAAAAAATAACCTTTTTGCCAAAGCACATCCTTACTTTTGTCCCCAAATTTCAGCTTCCTAGCTCAAAGGATGGCTGAGATATCGCCCGAACAAGCAAGAAAGAAAATAATTAATTGATTAATTGATTAATCAATAAATAAAAAATACTCTTTATAGCCAAATCACTTGGTCACTGTCATGTCCAAATATCATCTTCCTAGCTCAAAAGGTGCCTGAGATGTTGCCCAGATGAGAAATAAAATAAATAAATAAATAAACAAATCATCGATAATAATTCAGAAATTAATTGATTGATTAAACAAAAAATAAAAAATAACATTTTTGCCAAACCACATTTTCACTTTTGTTCCCAGATATCAGCTTCCTACTTCAAAAGGAGCCTGGGATATTGCCAGGATGAGAAATAAAATAAATAATGAATAAATCGATAACAATTACATAATTAATCAATTCATTGATTTATCAAAAAATAAAAAACACCTTTTCCACCAAAGCACATCTTCACATTTGTCCCCCAATTTCAGCTTCCTTGCTCAAAGGATGGCTGAAATATTGCTCGGACAAAAAATAAAATAATTAATTGATTAATCATTTAAATGAAGAATTCTCTTTATAGCCGAATCAATTGTTCATTGTTGTGTCCAAATATAACCTTCCAAGCTCAAAAGGTGCCTGTGCTATTGCCCGGATGAGAAATAAAATAAATTAATCAATTAATCGATAATAATTAAGTACTTGATCAATTAATTGATTAATCAAAAAATTGAGAGGAACATTTTGCAAATAACATCTTCACTTTTGTCCCCAAATTTCAGCTTCCTAGCTCAAAGGATAGCTGAGATATCGCCTGAAAAGCAAGAAAGAAAAGTCAATAAATTAATTAGTTCATCTATAAATCAAAAATATCCTTTGTAGCCAAATCCCTTGGTCAGTTTCATGTCCAAATATCAACTTCCTTACTCAAAAGGTGCCTGGGACATTGCCAGAATGAGAAATAAAATAAATAAGTAATTAATAAATCAATAATTAAGTAATTAATAAATTCATTGATTAATCAATAAAACAAAGATGTGATATATAGCCAAATCACTTGGTCACTGTCATGTCCAAATATCAGCTTCCCAGCTCAAAATGTGCCTGAGATATTGCCAGGATGAGAAATGAAATAAATAAGAAATTAATAAATTGATAATAATTGAGGAATTAATCAATAAATTGATTAATCAAAAAAACAACCAGTTTTGCCAAAGCAATCTTCACTTTTGTCCCCAAATTTCAGCTTCCTAGATGAGAGGATGGCTGAGATATCACCTGGACAAACAAACAAACAAGACAAGCCGGTAGGCGACGAGGGATTCGCTAGGATCGAAGCGCTGGATACGATGCTTTTCATTCTGAACTCGATCCACCGACGAAGATTCATTGCCAAGACGTATTGGTTCACATACAATTGTTCCTCTGCTGGCAAGATTTTTCCTATTGCGTATTTTGCCAACTGGCACTCCTCATAAAAAATGACGGTAAAATAGACACCCTATTTTTGAAGGACTACCATTTGAAAATAATCGGTTTGCTGGTTTGTGCTTGGGAGCCTCGCGTTGCAGAACACACACACACACACACACACCACACACACACACACACACACACACACACACACACACGGAAACCCGATAAACTTCTCTCAATGCTCTTGTTTGACCACACCACAATGTTTTCATAAGCCACGCCCACTTTCCTACGCCACTCCCACTTTAAATAATAAATAATTGGAGGTGGTGTGTGGGCCGTGGAATCGTTTTCGGTAAATAAATAAATAATTGAAGGTGGTGTGTGGATCGTGGAATCGTTTTCGGTAAATAAATAAATATTGGAGGTGGTGTGTGGGTGGGGAATCGTTTCCGGTAAATAAAAATAATTGGAGGTAGTGTGTGGGTCGTGGAATCGTTTTTCAGTAAATAAATAATTGGAGGTGGTGTGTGGGTCGTGGAATCGTTTTCGGAAATAAATAATAATTGAAGTGGTGTGTGGGTCTTTGATCGTTTTCGGTAAATAAATAAATAAATAATTGAAGGTGGTGTGTGGATCGTGGAATCGTTTTCGGTAAATAAATAAATAATTGAAGTGGTGTGTGGGTCGTGGAATCGTTTTCGGTAATAATAAATAATTGGAGGTTGTGTTGGGTGGAGAATCGTTTCGGAAATAAATAAATAATTGGAGGTGGTGTTTGGGTGGAGAATCGTTTCGGTAAATAAAATAATAATTGGAGGTGGTGTTTGGGTCGTGGAATCGTTTTCGGTAATAAATAAATAAATAATTGGAGGTGGTGTGTGGGTCGTGGAATCGTTTTCGGTAAATAAATAAATAATTGGAGGTAGTGTTTGGGTGGAGAATCGTTTACGGAAAATAAATAAATAATTGGAGGTGGTGTTTGGGGGAGAATCGTTTCGGTAAATAAATAAATATTGAAGGTGGTGTGTGGTCGTGGAATCGTTTTCGTAATTTAATATAATGGAGGTGGTTGTGGATCGTGGAATCGTTTACGGAAAATAATAAAAATTGGAGGTGTGTGTGGGGTCGTGGAATCGTTTTCGGTAATTAAATAAATAATTGGAGGTGGTGTTTGTGTGTGAATCGTTTTCGGTAAATAAATAAATAATTGAAGTGGTGTGTGGGTCGTGGAATCGTTTTCGGTAAATAAATAAATAATTGAGGTGGTGTGTGGGTCGTGGAATCGTTTTCGTAAATAAATAAATAATTGGAGGTGGTGTTTGGGTGGAGAATCGTTTACGGAAAATAAATAAATAATTGGAGGTGGTGTGTGGTCGTGGAATCGTTTTCGGTAAATAATAAATAATTGGGTGTGTGTGTGGGTGGAATTCGTTTCGTAATAAATAATATGTGGAGGTGTGTGTGGGTGGGAAATCGTTTTCGGTAAATAAATAAATAATTGGAGGTAGTGTGTGGTCGTGAATCGTTTCGGTAAATAAAAACATATTATTAGAAATCAAAAGACAGAAATGCCGGTGATTCCATTTATTTTGGATCCTTTTCACTTTGGTCAATAACGTTTGGATCGAGGAGAGATCGAAGGTGAATGACGGTGTAGTTCTTACAAACACTGTATATCACAACTTCAATGACGGTGTGGGGGAAAAATTTATATAATGTATTTTAAATTGTAACAATGGAGTCTCAGAAATGTAACTTTTATGCTGCAAGTTGAATGGGCTGTCCTTTCTGGCCAAAAGACTCTGCCCTAAAATGATAAGAAATGTCTTGTTCTGGAGCAGAGTGACCTGGGCTGATAACAGCGAACCTTTGCCTCGAAATGTACGTCGTGTGCTTCTCAGCACTGAGAAGACACGTATGCAGTCTGAGTTGGTAGCCCACCATTCTCATGAAAGTATAAAAATGCTTTGAAATGTAAATTATACCAGTGCAGCACGTGAGGAAGTATAGTACTAGTGGCTTGTACTCCTTGGAACTGACCAAGTACCAAGTTAGAAATAAACTCTCTGATGTGATGTAGAAGTGAAATTGAATCGGGTTGGTCTAACTGTTAACTAAAGTAAGAATAAATGAAATAGAACAAATAATATTGCAATCGATGGGATTCTAAGTTCATTGTACGAGGGTGAGAAGTGTATGGTGTATCATTAGAAAATAAATTTGTTTCACAAGGAAGACTTGTGTGGCATCAGTGTATCAGTGTCGATAGGGTTTCTGTAGGATTTATAACCAAATCGGACAAACGTTAAACTCTGTCTGAAGTCAAATAGGATTCCCAATCGGCCAGTTAGAATCCTTCAGGAGGACAACGATCACAACAGTGGGTTAAATCACATATCGGTAAATAGACACCCGATTTTTGAAGGACTAATTTGAAAAATAAAACCTCAATCAAAACGGCTCGAGTAAAATTTTCTAAATATCTCAAAGTGTTTAATTCCGAAGTCTCGTTTCTCTAATTCAAACTGAGGACAAGTTATGAAAATACTGTACGCGGTTTTTTCGGCCACTGCACAGCAATGGGTGGTGCTAGGCAACGAAATTCAAACGCGCACATTCCCAGACCATATGGCAACTGTTGGCAAAGGTTTATCGAAATCGGTTTGCTGGTTCGTGCTGTTGGAGCCTCGCGTTGCAGACACACATACACACACACACACCCACACACACACACACCACACACACACACAACACACACACACACAGACAGCCGGAAACCCGACATAAGGGATATCTCTATATAGCGAATCCAACAAACAACAAACAAGCAGTCATAGACTGGTACTTTACGAATCGTCAACTTGACCTCTGACCTTGGTTAATAAAAAGCTGTCTCTAGAGAAGGTAGCGACGCAAACCAGAAGTTATACGATGATTCTGTACAACCATAAAATCGAATGTTTGACACGTGACTTGACGTTGAGAATTGACAATCTAATCGCCTAGCCATCACTCATGAATCAGTGGTGTATTTGACCTTGGTACGCTTCTTCCGTTCTCGAGTTATCTGTCAACCATCAAAATCGATATTGACCTCACTGTGACTTGACTTTGACCGATTTTGACCAAAATCTAATCAGCACTAGCCATCACCCTCCTGAATCACGCTGATGTAATTTGACATTGGTAGCTTCTTCGTTCTCGAGTTTCGTGCTAAAAACAAAACATACAAACAAACACAAAAGTCATAGACTGGTATTTACGAGTCAACTGACTCTGACTTGTCTAATAGCTGTCGTAGAAAGGTAGCGAGCAACAGAGTTTCTACGATGATTTGTACAACATAAAATCGATTGTTTGACCTCACCGTGACCTTGACCTTTGACCGATTTTGACAAATCTAATCAGCACTAGCCTACCTCCTCCTGAATCACGTGTGTAATTTGACATTGGTAGCTTCTTCACGTTCTCAGGTATCGTGCTACAAACAACAAACAAACATACAAACAAACACCAACAAACGAAAGCAGTCATAGACTGGTTACTTACGAAATCGTCAACTTGACTCTGACCTTGTCTAATAGCTGTCGTCTAGACGAAGGTAGCTGAGCAACCAGAATTGTCTACGATGATTCTGTACGCAAACCATCAAAATCGAATGTTTGACCTCACCGTGACCCGTTGACATGACAATATGCTGCCATACCCGATCCAGTTGTAATTTGCTGAGCCTTGTCTCCCGAGTATGACCAAAATCATAATTTCCGAGTCCGTACCATTGAAAGAAAATCTCAGCTAGCACACCTCCTGAATCACGTGGTGTATTTGACATTCGGTAGCTTCTTCGCGTTCTCGACCGGTTATCGTGCCTACAAACAAACAAACACATACAAACAAAACAACAACAAGACAAGATCATAGAACGGGTACGTGTACGAAATCGTCCAACTTGACCTCTGACCTTGTCTAAATAACAAGCGTCTCTTGAAGAAGGTAGCGAGCAAACCAGAAGATTTCTTAACGATGATTCTGTACCAAAACCATCAAAAATCGAATGTTTGACCTCACGGACCTGACCGTTGAGCCGATTTGACCCAAATCAAAATCAAAAATTTCAAAAAATAATATCACATATAAAAGCAACCATTCCAAAAAAATGAATCAAAAAGTAATATAATCAATATTATATAACATCCGAATCTAACGAAATCGTACCAAACCATAAAAAATTAATGATATGTTTAAGCATAATAATGACCGTAATAAAAATAAAATAATCGAAATAATAAAATGAAAAAAAAATTTCCTAATAAAATAACAATATATTATCTAAACAAAACCAAATGAAAAAAAAAACAAATAAATCTATATATATAAGCAATCACTTCTAATCAGGTAATATGAACCGATTCGCATCGAGAATAATGCCTAAAACGAATAACAAAATAAAACAAACAACAAAATAAGATGTATTAAGAAAATCGTAATTACCCCGACCAATGTCTAATAAAATGTCATCTAAATAACACCAAAAAAAAAAAATTAATATAAATGATAAAATCTATACAAACAATCATAGAAATTCGAATGATTGAAAAAATCACGTACTACAAATCAAATGATACAATTATAAAATGACAAAAAGAATCATAATCAGGCAACTAGCCATCACCTCCTGAACACGTGTGTAACTTTGAACATTGGTTAGCTTCATCCGTTCTCGAGTTATCTGTACCAACCATCAAAAACGAATATTGACCTCACTGGTGACCTTGACCTTTGACCGATTTTAGACCAAAATCTAATCAGCACCTAGCCATCCACCCTCCTGAATCACGTGATGTAATTTGACCATTGGTTAGCTTCTTCCGTTCTTCGAGTTATCGTGCTACAAAACAAACAAACATACAAACAAACAAACAGAAACGGTAGTCATCAATATACTTACGAAATTTTAGATTCGTAGTAAAACAAAACAAACAAAACAGCAGTCAAGGACTTGGTACTTACGAAAATCGTCACTTGACCTCGACCTTGTCTAATAAAGCTGTCTCATAGAGAGGTTAGCGACGCAAACCAGAAGTTTCTACGATGATTCTGTACAAACCATAAAAATCGAATGTTTTGACCTAACGTGACCTTGACCGTTGACCGAGTTTTGACCAAAATCTAAATCAGCACTGCCATCACCCTCCTGAATCACAGGTGTAATTGACATTGGTAGCTTCTTCGTTCGCGAGTTATCTGTACAACCATCAAAAATCGAATATGACCTCACTGTGACCTTGACCTTTTGACGATTTTTGACCAAAAATCTAATAGCACTAGCCATCACCCTCCTGAATCACGTGATGTAATTTTGACATTGGTACCTTCTTCTGTATCTCGAGTTATCGCTGCCTAAAACAAACAAACACAGTCATAGACTGGCGGTACTTACGAAATCGTCAACTTGACTTGACTGTTAATAAAAGCTGTCTCTAGAGAGGTAGCCGACGCAACCAGAAGTTCTACGATGATTTCTGTACCAAACCATCAAAAATCGAATGTTGTACTACCGTGACTTGGACCTTTGACCGAGTTGACCAAAATCTATCAGCACTAGCCATCACCCTCGCTGAATACTTGTGTAATTTTGACATTGGTAGCTTCTCCGTTCTCGGTTATCATTTTTTGATGTTTGACGTCACTGTGAATGACCTTTGACGATTTGACCAAAAATCTATCAGCACTTGCCATCACCCTCCTGAATCACGTGGTGTAATTTGACATTGGTAGCTTCTCCGTTCGAGTTATCGTGCCTACAAACAAACAAACATACAAACAAACAAACAAACAAGCAGTTCATAGACTGGTACTTCGAAATCGTCAAATGACCTCTGACCTTGTCTAAGTAAAAGCTGTCTCTGGAGAGGTAGCGACGCAAACCAGAAGTTTCTAAGATGATTCTGTACCAAACCATCAAAAATCGAATGTTTTTGGATGTTTGACCTCACTTGACCTTGACCTTTGACCGTTTTTGACCAATTTTGACCAAAATCTAACAGCGCTAGCCACACCCACATCTAATCACGTGGTGTAATTTGACATTGGTTAGCTTCTTCCGTTCTCGAGTTATCTGTACCAAACCATCAAAAATCGAGAATTTGACCTCACTGTGACCTTGCACCTTGACGATTTCGACCAAAATCTAATCCAGCACTTGCCATCACCCTCTCTGAATCACGTGTTGTAATTTGACATTGGTAGCTTCTTCCGTTCTCGAGTTATCGTGCCTACAAACAAACAAACAAACAAACAAGCATCATAGACTGGTACTTACGAAATCGTCAACTTGACCTCTGACCTGTCTAATAAAAGCTGTCTCTAGAGAAGGCTAGCGACCGCAAACCAGAATTTCTACGATGATTCTGTACCAAACCATCAAAAAATCGAATATTTGACCTCACTGTGACCTTGACATTTGACCGATTTTTAACAAAAATCTAATCAGCACTAGCATCACCCTCCTGAATCACGTGGTGGAATTTGACATGTGTAGCTTCTTCCGTTCTCGAGTTATCGTGCCTACAAACAAACAAACAAACAAACAAACATACAAACAAAACAAACAAACAAACAAACAACAAACAGAAACGGTAGTCATCAATATACTTACGAAATCTTTAGATTTCGTAAGTAACAAACAAACATACAAACAAACAAACAAACAAACAGAAACGGAAGTCATCAATATACTTACAGAAATCTTTAGATTTCGTAAGTAACAAACAGAAACGGAAGTCATCAATATACTTACGAAATCTTTAGATTTCGTAAGTAAAAACAAACAAAACAAACAAGCAGTCATAGACTGGTACTTACGAAATCATCAACTTGACCTGACCTTGTCTAATAAAAGCATGAATCAGTCAGAAGCCCAAGGGGAGCTTGAATTCTGAATTCATTGTGGTCTACGATTTTACACTGTGGTTTGCAGATAATGAGTCCCAGACAAAAACTAGATTTCTTATAAAAATTCCATTTTTTTTTTTTTAAAGTGATTCAGTACCAGCAGGATATGCCAGATAATAGGTGTATTACTTTTCAGAAGAATCTGATAAAAGACTTATTATTTATTATATATATCAGTTATTCATCGCTGTTCCAGAATTTCGACAACCGAGTTTTAAGCGTTCCTAAGCGATCGCAAAAACCGAGACAAATTAAAATCGAAGTTAAACGAACTCGTAACGTCGAGCGAAGCAAAAATCTCCATTTCTCCATGCAAAACCTTAATGTCACTCAACGACATGTCTGCTCGAGCGCACTGCATCATGGGACGACCCGTGACGTCTGCTCGAGCGCACTGCATCATGGGACGACCCGTGACGTCTGCTCGAGCGCAATGCATCATGGGACGACCTTGACGCTTCGAGTGAAATATTTTTATACAATCTTAAAACGTCTCCAAAACATCCGATTTTTACCAGAATTTCGACAACCGAGTTTTTAAGCGTCCTAAGCGATCGCAAAAACCGAAGACAAAATTAAAATCGAAGTTAAAACGAACTCGTAAGTCGAGCGAAGCAAAAATACTCACATTTCTCCATGTTAATTTACGGAATTATGTTTGACCTCACTGTGACCTTGACCTTTGACGATTTTGACCAAATCTAATCAGCGCTAGCCATCACCCTCCTGAATCACGTGATGTAATTTGACATTGGTAGCTTCTTCCGTTCTCGAGTTATCGTGCCTACAAACAAACAAACAAACAACAAACAAACATACAAACAAACATACAAACAAACAAAAAACAGAAACGGAAGGCATCAATATACTTACGAAATCTTTAGATTTCGTAAGTAACAAAACAAACAACGAAACGGAAGGCATCAATATACTTATGAAATCTTTAGATTTCGTAAGTAACAAACAAACAGCAACGGTAGTCATCAATATACTTACGAAATCTTTAGATTTCGTAAGTAACAAGACAAGCAGTCATAGACTGGTACTTACGAAATTGTCAACTTGACCTCTGACCTTGTCTAATAAAAACTGTCTCTAGAGAAGGTAGCACGCAAACCAGAAGTTTCTACGATGATTCTGTTACCAAACCATCAAAATCGAATGTTTGACCTCACTGTGACCTTGATTTGACCGATTTTGACCAAATATAATCAGCACTAGCCATCACCCTCCTGAATCACATGGTGTAATTTGACATTGGTAGCTTCTTCCGTCTCGAGTTATCGTGCCTACAAACAAAAAAAAACAAACACAACTACAAACAAACAAACAAACAAACAAACAGAAACGGTAGTCATCAAATACTTACGAAATCTTTAGATTTCGTAAGTAACAAACAAACATACAAACAACACAAACAAACAACAGAAACGGAAGTCATCAATATACTTACGAAATCTTTAGATTTCGTAGTAACAAACAGAAACGGAAGTCATCAATATACTTACGAAATCTTTAGATTTCGTAAGTAACAAACAAACAACAAACAAGCAGTCATAGACTGGTACTTACGAATCATCAACTTGACCTCTGACCTTGTCTAATAAAAGCATGAATCAGTCAGAAGCCAAGGGAGCTTGAATTCTGAATTCATTGTGGTCTACGATTTTACACTGTGGTTTGCAGATAATGAGTCCCAGACAAAAACTAGATTTCTTATAAAAATTCCATTTTTTTTTTTTTTAAAGTGATTCAGTACCAGCAGGATATGCCAGATAATAGGTGTATTACTTTTCAGAAGAATCTGATAAAAGACTTATTATTTATTATATATATCAGTTATTCATCGCTGTTCCAGAATTTCGACAACGAGTTTTAAGCGTCCTAGCGATCGCAAAAACCGAAGACAAAATTAAAATCGAAGTTAAAACGAACTCGTAACGTCGAGCGAAGCAAAAATCTCCATTTCTCCATGCAAAAACCTTAATGTCACTCAACGACATTCTGCTCGAGCGCACTGCATCATGGGATGACCCGTGACGTCTGCTCGAGCGCACTGCATTATGGACGACCCGTGACGTCTGCTCGAGCGCAATGCATCATGGGACGACCCTTGACGCTTCGAGTGAAATATTTTTTATACAATCTTAAAACGTCTCCAAAACATCCGATTTTTACCAGAATTTCGACAACCGAGTTTTAAGCGTCCTAAGCGATCGCAAAAACCGAAGACAAAATTAAAATCGAAGTTAAAACGAACTCGTAACGTCGAGCGAAGCAAAAATCTCACATTTCTCCATGTTAATTTACGGAATTATGTTGACCTCACTGTGACCTTGACCTTTGACCGATTTTGACCAAAATCTAATCAGCGCTAGCCATCACCCTCCTGAATCACGTGATGTAATTTGACATTGGTAGCTTCTTCCGTTCTCGAGTTATCGTGCCTACAAACAAACAAACAAACACAAACATCAAACAAACAAACAAACAGAAACGGAAGATCAATATACTTACGAAATCTTTAGATTTCGTAAGTACAACAAACAAACATAAACAAACAACAAACAGAAACGGAAGCATCAATATACTTACGAAATCTTTAGATTTCGTAAGTAACAAACAACAAACGAAACGGAAGGATCAATATACTTATGAAATCTTTAGATTCGTAAGTACAAACAACGCAACGGTAGTCATCAATATACTTACGAAATCTTTAGATTTCGTAAGTAACAAGACAAGCAGTCATAGACTGGTACTTACGAAATTGTCAACTTGACCTCTGACCTTGTCTAATAAAAACTGTCTCTAGAGAAGGTAGCGACGCAAAACCAGAAGTTTCTACGATGATTCTGTACCAAACCATCAAAAATCGAATGTTTGACCTCACTGTGACCTTGACCTTTGACCGATTTTGACCAAATATAATCAGCACTAGCCATCACCCTCCTGAATCACATGGTGTAATTTGACATTGGTAGCTTCTTCCGTTCTCGAGTTACCGCGGATTAACGTAACGTAAAGGTCACACTCGACGGACCGGACGCCGGGGCGAGCGCCATGACGTCAGCGCGCACACGCAACACTTTTCGTGACTCAACGACGCATCTGCTCGAGCGCGCTGCGCCACGTGACGAGCCGTGACGTGGCGAGTGAAATATTTTTATACAATCTTAAAACGTCTCCAAAACATCCGATATTTACCAGAATTTCGACAACAGAGTATTAAGCGTCTAAGCGATCGCAAAACCGAAGACAAAATTAAAATCGAAGTTAAACGAACTCGTAACGTCGACCGAAGCAAAAATACTCCATTTCTCCACAGGAATTTACGGAATTATTTAATATTATTTTATCAAAGTAAAAACCGTAATATTCGGCCATCCACAAACAATCTTTACACCATCCGACGGCTTAGCGAGTCAGGCATGCGACGATAAGCTTTATTGGGATGAAAAATGACTTTTAAACACATCTTTATCGAAAACACCGTCAGCGCGCACACGCAAAACCTTTACGTGACTCAATGACGCGTCTGCTCGAGCGCGCTGCACCACGCGACGAGCCGTGACGCGACGGGTGAATATTTTTATACAATCTTAAAACGTCTCCAAAACATCCGATTTTTACCAGAATTTCGACAACCGAGTGTTGAGTCCTAAGCGATCGCAAAAACCGAAGACAAAATTAAAATCGAAGTTAAAACGAACTCTAACGTCGACCGAAGAAAAATACTCCTTTCCACAGGAATTTACGGAATTATGTTTGACCTCACTGTGACCTTGACCTTTAACCAATTTTGACCAAAATCTAATCAGCGCTAGCCATCACCCTCCTGAATCACGTGGTGTAATTTGATATTGGTAGCTTCTTCCGTTCTCGAGTTATCGTGCCTACAAAACACAACACACACAAACAAACACACACACGCACACACAAACACACAAACAGAGGATGGAAGTAAAGATTTCGTAAGTAAAAATGAAAAATCGTGCTTAGCACAACACTTGGCGAATTAGTTGACCTTTCCGTGTGGTGGTCCAAAGCTGTAATGTCATGGAATGTGTGGTGTTTATTTGTTCGTACATTATAAAATGACGCGACCTCACAAATAACAATTATCAGGCGCGCGCTTGTCATGGTAACGGCAGCAGATTGAAAATTTTCACAACTCATTTAAAGCCACCATGTGACATTCACAACTTATCATTGGTGCTTGTTGCCTTCATTCTGATCGTAGAAAATATTTGAAAATACCTAGGAACATTGCTTTTCAACCAGCTTTACGATCCTGTTATCAGGTTTGAAATATGTTGTAAAACAAAGATAGTATTTTATATGTGTTTTTCATGTTTTGGGTGACCCTGACCTTGACTTAGGTCAATTTCGATCAAACTTTGTACACTGTTAATATTACATGCATAAATAGACAGTATAAGTTTCAATATAATAACTGCAAAACTCTTTTGAGAATAGCCATGTGTAATTCAACAAATTCCCCATTGGTTTATAATGGGCGATAATATAAAGTGATGCAGAATCCAGATCCTGATATTGAACATCACCAAAAGTCACATATCTTTTTGCACTGTGGATTTCTATCAGCTGTTAAATTTCATCCAAATCGGTTAAGATTGTGACCTGTAGAACGAATAGAATTTTTTTTAAATCACGCCAATAGCTAAAAACTTTGACGTCATACGCTTGCGAAAACTGTGCATAATTTGTACTAACATGCAGTTTAAAACATTTCGATATTCCATTGAAGTTTGTTTTGGCATCAACAGGAAGTCGCTATGACTTCCGGTCACTGAGTTATGTCCAAAAATGTGTTTTCATGTTGTGTGACGTCACGTCGTGACGTTTATTCCCATTAAGACGGGGTTTGGACGCGGACCGTCTCAGGTGGATTGCCTATCAGGTGTAAAAAATTAAGAACGACTGGTCCAGCCGTTTGGGCTGTAGACGACCGGACAAACAAACAAACAAACCAACAAACAAACAAACGGAACAGACCAACATACTTGACAAAATCGAAGATTTCGCCAAGTAACAAAGAAACAAATGAAAAATCACTCAATGACAACTTCGCAAAACAGCACATAGTAGAACAGCAATCGATAGAGCACATATCTCTGCCAGGTAGAAGAGTTCATGTTTTGCATCCCACTGATGGGCTCGATCCGACCAAAAATCCAATCCGCTTGTTCTTGTCACTGATCCAACTCATCTACCTTGTTTTGTCACAACTCGTCCACAACTTTTCGAAATATAGTGATATATTTTAGTTTTTGGCCCGATCTATCAATTTTAGAAATTAGGCCAGTGTTGACCTTTTGACCTTAAAATTAATTGGTAATTGAATTCAGCGACCACACATTAAAATGCTCTTCAAATTTCAAGTCAATCGGATGAAAATTGAGGATTCTGGAAATTTGGCCTATGTTGACCTTTTGGTCAATGCTGACCTCAAAATTAATAGGTGTTTTAATTCAGCGACCTGACATGAAAATGCTCTTCAAATTTCAAGTCAATCGAATGAAAAATGGAGGATTTTAGAAAATTTGGCCCAAATTGGCCTTTTTTGACCTTTTCACCTCTGCTAACCACAAAAATAATAGATGGTTGAATTCATTGACCTGATATGTAAATCCTTTTCAAATATCAACTCAATCGGATGAAAATTGAGGATTTCGAAAATTTGGCCCAAAGTGGCCTTTTGGCCTATTTTGACCATTTGGCATACGTTTAACTCAAAATTAATAGGTGTTTAAATTCAGCAACCTGACATGAAAATGCTCTTCACATTTCAACTCGATCGGATGAAAATTGAGGATTTTAGAAAATTTGGCCCAAATTGGCCTATGTAGGTAAACCTTTTGGCCTATGTTTACCTCAAATTAATAGGTGTTTGAATTCATTGACCTGATATGCAAATCCTGTTCAAATTTCTAGTCAATCAGATGAAAAGTGAGGATTTTAGAAAATTTGGTCCAAATTGGCCTATGTCGACCTTTTTGGCCTGTTTAACTATAAATTAGTAGGTGGTTGAATTCTGTGACTTGATATGCAAATGCTCTTCAAATTTCAAGTTAATTGGATTAAAATTGAGGATTTTAGAAATTTGGCCTATGTTGACCTTTTGGTCTATGTTGACCTTTTGGCCTATAGTTACCTCAAAATTAATAGGTGGTTGAGTTCGGTGACCTGATTTGCAAATGCTCTTCAAATTGCAAGTCAATTGGATGAAAATTGACAATTTTAGAAAAAAAAATTAAAAAAATTGGTCTATTTTGGGTTGACCTTATGGCCTATGTTGACCCTTTGACCTAAGATAACTTCAATAGTAATAGGTGGTTGAATTCCCTGACCTGATATGCAAATCCTGTTCAAATTTCAAGTCAATTGGATGAAATTTAAGGATTTTAGAAAATTGGGCTCAAATTGACCTATTGACCTATGTAGACCTTTTCTGGAGACCGAATTTTATGAAACTTCAATGCGGGACCGTCGCAGGGTTGATGACATTAATCTCTGAATTTCAGAACAATCGGTTGAGTGGTTTGGGCTGGAGGCAAGCGGACAGACAGACAGACAGACAGACAATCAAACAAACGGAGGTGATCAACATACTTCTCAAAAAAAAATAAATATATATTTGCCAAGTAACAAGAAAACAAACAAACAGAGTAAAAACGGAGTACTCCCTTCCTTCAGCACCCGGAAATGGCATCATGCATCGCCTACATATGGAATTGGGAGGGAGCAATGTACAAGAAGAAGAAGACGTCGTGCAGAGCACGATACTTGCAAAATCCATAAAACAAATGTAACCTGAAAAATAATTGGTGGTTGAATTCAATGACCATATATGCAACTCCTCTTCAAAGTTCAAGTCAATCGGATGAAAATTGACAATTTTATAAAGTCGGCCTTTGTTGACCTCAAAATAATTCACGGTTGAATTCGGTGACCTGATATGCAAATCCTCTTCAAATTTCAAGTCAATGGGATGGAAATTGAGGATTTTAGAAATATTGTAGTTGTTGACCTTGGGCTTATGTTGACCTTTTGGTCGATGTTGACCTCAAAAATAATTGGTTGGTTGAATTCAGTGACCTGAAATATAAATCCTCTTCA
Organism: Eptatretus atami; assembly: GCA_035128595.1. Taxonomy (NCBI): domain Eukaryota; kingdom Metazoa; phylum Chordata; class Myxini; order Myxiniformes; family Myxinidae; genus Eptatretus; species Eptatretus atami. The sequence continues at coordinate 74,466,814 of CM068955.1, read as the reverse complement.
AATTTCAACTCAATCGGATGAAAATTGAAGATTTTAGAAATCTTACTTAAGTTGTTGACCTTTGGTGATGAAGGTTGTGGTCGTTTCATCAGAATTTCATGTGTAGTTTCAGAGAAGAAGTTGAAAGTATTTGTGGACAGACGGATGGACTGGTGTGGCTGGACGACACAGGTCAGGTCAGGTCAGGTATGGGAGGGAGCATGCGACAGAGCAGCGCGTCGCTGCGTCCACTTTCCGCCGGTACTCCAGGGGCCTCCGTCTGGCCATCCCCCAGGCAGATGCCTGGCCCATCCCCATCTCCTTGAGATGCCGATCAACCAGCTGCAACCACGAGGCATGTGGTCGGCCCATTGGCCTCCTCCACTCACGAGACTCCCTCGCTGAGAGAATCTGGTGAGCAGGATCAGCGTCAGGCAAACAAGCTACATGTCCATACAGCAGCAGCTGACGCTCACGGACTATGCAGGTAACAAATCTCATTTGAGTCTCTCTCAGTAACCGCTCTTTGGACACAAAGTTCGACCAGCAATAGCGAAGGATTCTCCGAAGAGACCTGGCACCAAAATAATTAAGTCTCCGTCTCAGATCCCTGGTCAGAGTCCAAGTCTCACATCCGTAGAGCAAGACTGGAAGCACTGTCGTGCAAAACCATGTCTGAAATACATTCCAGGTGAGTTAACAACCTGGAGAAGAGTGAGGAAAAGGGAGATGGTAGGGCTGAAGCACAGTTTGAAGACTGCAGTGCCAATGCCATCGGGACCAGCCACAAAGGAGTGTCAAGATCTACTTGGATCGACTTTGAAGCAATCTGAGCCGCACAAAAGCATTGACTCTGAGCTACTATGTTGGAAAGGGTGTGTTGCAAAGAAGGGATTGGGGCCTTTTATAAGTAGCAACAGTGCAAGATATTGAGCTTTTTCCGAGTAGTGCCCAAAATGACTGCATCCTTTAGAGGTGAAGGTACAGGATAATGTGCATCAGACACTTGATTAGCTGCCACCCATCCAGACACATGATCTTTTTTGCCCCAAATTACCACATTCCCAAACCCATGCCTTTTCCAAGTTATTGTGGTCAACACCCTCCCCCCACCTCTCTTTCACCCCTTTTTGCTTGTATATTGTCAGTTGCTTTGTTCCTTTTCTGTTTCATCCCCACTTTCCCCTTTGTCTTCTTGCTATGTGTCATTCAGCTTGTCTGCAGCTTGTTCACCCCATGTGTCCTTCTCCCCCTCCCCCTTGATATTACTTTCACTTCTACTCTACTGTTGGTATTTCTCCCTTTCCATTCTGCTCGAGCTCTTTCACAAGCTTCAATCATGTATACAAAAAAGCACGGGATGATCTGCTGATGGGGAGAAAACTCTGTTGAGGAAGGAAATCCAAGAAATGTGTACTATTCTGTGAGGGAGATAACAAATATCAGAGCAGATCCACATGCCTCGTGGGATTGCTATAAATGTCAGTGCCATGGTAGCCCTCTGAAGACTGCCAAGAGGACAAGCAAACATGTTCACAAGAGCATAATCAGAAACGTGGACGGAATCCACAGAACGTTGATCGAAGCATGCGTACCGCCATGGAAAGCAAGAAGCTGACATTTCAGGAGTTAACCGATAGTTACCCTTCATCAGATGAAAGGTTAATCTCCAAGGACGTCAGATTCTTCTTGCACCCCCAGCACAGAATGGAAGCTTCTCCTTGCTTCCAATAGCAGTTAGCATACTTTGACGAACATCCTGTTGATTCCATCCACCGTTCTACCTGTCCACCGATACAGAACAAACTAATCTTAAAGTTTAAGACTAGTTTTCCATTCTACTCTTTATCAGAAGAGCCAAGGGGAGTAGAAGAGGAGTCGGACTGGGTGGAGGGGAAGTTTGACAGGACTAAATGTAATAAATAATGATTTTCATTTGGAGATGGAGATGGAGATAGAGATAGAGATAGAGATAGAGATAGAGATAGAGATAGAGATAGAGATAGAGATAGAGATAGAGATAGAGATAGAGATAGAGATAGAGATAGAGATAGAGATAGAGATAGAGATAGAGATAGAGATAGAGATAGAGATAGAGATAGAGACAGAGAGAGACAGAGAGAGAGAGAGAGAGAGAGAGAGAGAGACAGAGAGAGAGAGATATCGAGATCGCAAAATGCCTTGGCTGCAATACTCTGGATTGTAGTTTGTTCGGATCTTTATCTCCTGCCCTGTACAGTGGGATTCAGACGAGCAAATAATGAGCTTCACTTGAGGTAGGAAATGAGCATTCGTGTACTCATCGTACATCTTCTTTCAGCATGTTCATAAATCTCATCTAACTAAATTTTTCTCTTTATTTAATATACAACGTCAATCCGTTTCACCCATAAAAAACCTGCTTTGCATCAACATCTGATTTATCAAAGTTAACTTACATAATTTTCAATAAACAAGCAAAAATATTCTTTCAATAACTAAAATTCAAATTTTAGAGAAAAAAAACAACATTAAATATAAATAAATAAATAAATAAATAAATAAATAAAGTGAACTATCAAACTGCACAAAGGGCAATTTCATTATAAAATCTGTTCCAATTTAAAAGCATTTATTACACTAAGTTAGTCGAGTTACCAAAGACAAATCAGACCTCTCGTTAATAATAAATATCCTTTCCAAAGAAACAAAAACATTTGTTTTGATGACGTCATCATTGTCAGCTCCGAAAATCAAAATTAATCAGTCAACTGGGAGCATCACAATGTTTCAAGCACTTGAAGATACTTGTACAACAAGCTCTCTGAAAGAACAGCGAGTGTTTCATGTGAAACAGATTTTCTTTTTCACCTTAACACAACTTGACGACCAATGACGTCATACAGGGCAATCTATGATACAATGCTTGAATTCATTCAATGAAGTGGGATGTTAATTGACTGCAATTAAATAAATCTAAATATATCCAAAAATGCTGGGTTTATACATCATATTTCCCTGTGTTTAGATCTCTCTAAACGTCTTGCATGTCCTGCAGTCCTTAATCCATGTGGTAGGGTCGACCATATTCCTTGGGAATGCCCGATCGAGCAATTCGGAAAACACCATCAGATCTCAAGTCTGCATTATTACCTCCGCCACCGAAGGAGGAAGGAAGGAAGGAGGTGATGTTTTCACCCCTGCATGCGTATTGTGCACTGCTCCTTCCCAAGTCCATATCCAGGCGATGCATGCCGTCATCGCCAGGTGCCGAAGGAAGGACGTACTTACTCAGTTTTCACTCCGTTTGCTGTTTGTTCTTTTTTTAAAATGTTGAAGGCCACAGGCACGGACTGAATAGTCCTCATCGAGGCCAATCCTTAAATAAAAGAACTGCAAGGATAGAAAAGTAAGAAAAGAGAGAATAGACTAAGAGTTTTTGAGAAAGTAAAAAGTCTGCTTTTTGAAAAGGGGAAGGTCATAAGTATTTGGGAAAACATGAGAAGGTAAAGAGTTCCAGAGTGTTACTTGAGTGTTACTTGAGTGTTACTTGCAAAATCGAAGATTTTTCAAATACATCGATCAGTCGATTTTGTCATTCTGTCTGTTTGTCTGTCAATCGCCTAAAGGTCACAATTTAAAACCAATCTTCACGAAACTTCACCAAGTTGGAGAGACAGTCTCAACTGAGAAGCCGATTGATTTTGAGGTCAAAGGTCAAGTGTCATCGTCATTTTTCATCAGATTCACTTGAAATTTGAAGAGGATTTGCATGTTGCGTGTTATCCATGGCAACCCTTGCAGAGGCGGTGCATTTTGCAAGCATCATGATCTGCACGACGTCTTTTTCTTGTTTGTTTCTTTGTCAAGGCGATATCTCAGCCGTCCTTTGAGTTAGGAGGCTGAAATATGGGGGAAAACGTGAAGATGTGCTTTGGCAAAAATGTTTTTTTTATTTATTAATCAATTAATTGATTAATTACCTAATTATTATCGATTTATTAATTACATATTTATTTTCTTTCTCATTTGGGCAATTTCTCAGGCACCTTTTGAGCAAGGAAGCTGATATTTGGACATGAAAATGACCAAGTGATTTGGCTATAAAGTGTTTTTTGATTTATTGATTCATCAATTAATCAATTAATTATTCATTTTTCGATTATTTACGCAGTTTTCAAAAAGTTACAGATTCGGATGAAACGGTGGAGGTTTGGGTATGCTATTCAGCAATTGATTGAGAAATTAATTATTTTGATTATTATTTATTTATTTTAATTCTGCAATTAATCAATTAATCAATCAATTATTGTACACCGCTCCCTCCCAATTCCGACTCCTTGTTTGTCTGTTTGTTTGTGTGCAGAATATCTCAAAAAGTTGTAGACGGATTCGGATGAAACTTGGTGCACAAGTTGGGTGGGTAACAAGGACGAATCGACTCGATTTTGGTGAAGATCCGAATCCAGATCTGGATCCGATAATTTTTAAGTGATTCTTCACCATTGAGAGAGAGGGCTAAACCGATATATAGCACAATATCTCAAAACATTGTGGACGGATTCGGACAAAAGTTGGTGAACACGTTAGATTTATGACAAGGACGAATTGATTCGATTTTGGTGAAGATTTGAATCCGGATCCAGATATGACAATTATTGAATTTTCAAAGTGATACTTCACCATTGAGAGATTGGGCCAAAAATGCTACATAGCATAATGTTTCAAAAATATGTTGGGCCTGACATGTTCTCGTGGATCAGGCATTGCGTGGCAGAGGTATGCAGTCCACCAAGTGCCCTTCTAGCTGTAAATGAGATAGCCAGAGCGATTATTTACCTCTCCTGAAGAATATGTCGAAGCGCAACCCCCCCCCCCCAACTCCTACCACCACTACCACTGCCCACTACAATTGGAGAGAAATTCTAACTTTATTGCTGAATGGTGGTCGTATGGCAGCTTAGCTGCGGGGTAGCTATCACTTCTTGAAGCCGACTGTGTCGCTGATGCAGTGCCCCTCTACCAGGACACACACTGGAACTGGTACTCATTTCGCCGACCTAGGAAGGATGACAGGCTGAGTCAACCCCTGGTGTATTAATTCAGGCGGCCGACGGGGCTTGAACTCAGGACCCTAGGACCGCAAGCGGCCACCCTAACCACTGAGCCAACACCAGGCTATTGCTGAATCAATTTGGTCTGACAGCTTTAAGGCAATAGTATTTCACATAAACAATTTTCTCCAATAAAATCATCTTTACTCTTTGCTCTCAGTCTGGATATGATCTTTTCACATTGCCGATGCTCAGATAACATATTGGGGGGGGGGGAAGAAAAGGTTGTCATTGCTCTTTCCTGATAACTAGGCAAACGATGTTTGCATTTCAGCTCACATGATATATCAACTGACCCCTCATTTGCATAGAAATGAGCTCAAGACAGCATTTTCTCAAACAGAGGTCTCATATTATTGTGTAACATGTTGAGCAATTTAGGAAACATTATTACATCAAGACTGCTTCTTCTTTAATGGCCACATTATCCCACCTGTTTTGAGGAGTCAGCCAGGGGAACCTTTGCCCGAGTCTTCACGAACTGGCTGTGCCAGGCCTGACGTTCAACTAGCTTGGAATTTGTTCATGGTGCCGGCAATAGCTCATCGACTCTTCATGAAGGACACCATGTGATTTTTAACATCCCACCAACGAATGCTGGCAGGTGGGATTCCGTTTAACGTCCATCTGAAGGATAGCACACCTTGA
>CM068955.1:74448594-74456094 GCA_035128595.1 Eptatretus atami | reverse complement strand
CCACTGCTTTATGGGATACTAGAAAATCTCATGTACTTAATCTCAAGCATTTGAGCATTCTGTTGTTAAGCTCTGAGAGATTTTGAAGAGATTTTACTTGTCTGACAAATCCAGAAGGCAATTGATATAAAACTTCAGCATTGTTGTTGATCAAGGCTAGCATCAGGTAGCAAACTTGTGCAGGATTACGAGTCCGCGTTTCCTTGTAAATAAACGGGTATTCACGTGGTAGGAACAGTTGACTGGCATTTTTGGAAGTTGGGTTTTGTTATTCCATTCATGAAAATTCTGAAGAGATTAAATCCACATAAAGGGCTCCGAAATATTTTCTTCTCAGGAATAATCACCAGAGGAGCACGTGCCCATGTAATTAAGGAAGAGTTTATGGCACTATAAAAGTTTACGCAAGGAATTGTGGGGGCAGCAGCGAGAATCGTTTTTTTTTGTACTTGGACGCGGTGTGTGTTAATTATTTTCTGACGGAGATGTCAGAGGGGAGATATACCTTGTTGGTTGTCCGAAATGATGAACATGATATATCGGAAGAGGAAGGTTGGTGTGTTCGGACTTCTTTGTGCAAAGGGTTTTTTCCGAAATGTGTTTAAAATGGAAATGGTTTAGGGTCAAGCCCGTTTACTTTGCTGATTGTGTGGACACTTCATCCACAATACGCACAGTAGCAGTCTCTGTGAGAATGCCTCGAGTCCTTCGTTCCCACCCTATTTCACTGTATGTATTAATCGGATTTTTTAGCAGACACTTCATGTTTTTTTTAATAGCGTTCAAACACAAGTGAGAACAGACAATAAACTCCTGTTTCTAAAATCAGTTGTGCTGTAGTTGTTGGATTCTGCCGACACTGCATCCGTGCTGTGAAAAATGATACATTTTATAATTTTGACCGACACGATATCCGCGGATATGGCTTGACGTTATAGACCTATGTGTCTTACTGGACATCAACTTGGGTGTATAGTGCTGTGGCCATTCTCAGTTTGGGCCTAGAAGTAGGAGTAACCTTCCCAGGGAAGAACAAAGCACAAGTATATTATTTTTTGGTTTATTGGGATGTGTGGGAGAGGAAATGATGGTTGTGAAAACATATTGGGGATAACATTTATTTTTGACATGATTTGTGTTTTTGGAGATCGCGCAATTTTGGGTCTCGTGAAATCGCAAAAATGACGTTAAAATATTCATTTTTCACAATTATCACATGAGGTGTCATATGCGTCAGAATTAAGAGTGTTTTCATCCATTGGTTGTCATAGCTAATTATAACGTCAACAAACACACAACCATGAAAATATCAGAAAATATGAATCAACAACTTTTCATATTCTCAATATATGTTTATTTGATTTGGCTCACTATTTTGTTCACCATCCCTCTCTTTGTCTTTGTAGGGACACGAGAATGTTTCTCATCTGTGACAGCTCGCAGCAGAGATGTCATAACGAATGGAGGAATGGTGAACCCGCCAGATAAGAAACCTCATCTGAGCAACTAAAGAATGTATTTTGTGGTTCAAATCCTAATCAAAGGTGCATTATTGGAAGAATCCCAACACAGGATGTTCCTTAAGACTATATTAACTGTTTGCAAAAAACGGAAAGTACAATGTTTAAACGAGTTATTGTCGTCCCATAGAAGACAACTTTTTGTCCAATGAGATCCATGTGTGCTTCCACAAACTATGTCGGGCAAATTATACAGCTCTCCAACAACTATATGTTGGACATGCAGCATATGAAGGTGTATCGCATGGATTTCCCCTGCAGGCGTGGCATAAAGCAGTTGAAACAGATCCATTCCAATTTCAGATATCCGTAACTCGCTGTTTTTGTGTGTGGCTAAGGGACAAGACAAAGGAGAGATCGACTTCAATTAGCACCTGGTACTGGCAAATACGACGCAGAGAGAAGGTCTTGGGGGGCAGCTGCCAAACGACATGACTACGTGGTTCATACCCGAATGCTCACAAACTCGGATCTCTTTGCCTTTGATGCGAAATATCACTGAAGTGCTATGGACATTATATCAGATGATCCGGCAGCATCAAGGCAGCATGTTTCCAAGGCTGTCAGTGGGCAGACGAGGAAGAGACAAACACTTGTAATGAGGAAGCATTCCACGTTCTTATGGCTGAAGCAGTAAGAAATCCGTCTATCCAAGAAATGGTGGTACAAATCTCTCTGCCTGAATACAGTATGGTCAAAGTCAGAGGACATAGGAATGACTGAGTTTACTCCTCGCGGAAGTTCAAGACAAACTCAAAACTATGATGGGGACATAATCGTCTTTTGTTCAAGCGATGTGGGTGCAATCGGACTTGATATGCTCAGGCAACACGGACATGGGTGATGCATTCAGGCAGCCATCCAATCTGGAAACCGATGAAGACATTGAAGTTTTCCGGCGATTTGGGGTCAGCAAGCGATCAGCTGGATGAATATCAATCTTGGCAGCATGGCGCGCGGTCGCTGAGAAGCCATATGAAGCAATATCCTGATGGTGAACAGTACATTTTCTAGTCTTGATATGGAGGCTTGCTGAGTGTGGCAAATATGTGCCAAATTCTCTTTATGATTTCCTGTCATGGTGTGTGAGCACAAATGGCATTTGAACACTCCATGTCCAGCCAGTCCAACATGGACTCACAACCTCGAGACCTGAAAATATAGCTATACTGCCAGAATAATTCATCGCTCCAGAGTCGAGCAGCTATGGACACCAATAAGCCTCGGTGCCTGGGAATTTATGGAAATCACACCTTTGGAAGCAAGAATTGGTTGATAATCTGAACATGATTAGGTTATTCTGCGCCGCTAGATGATGAAGGACGGAGGTTCCTAACATCAAGTTGGCGCTGACAGAAGGAAGCAGATGTGTTTGTCCATGAGGTATTGAAGGGGAGATAACCGTGCTGTGGTGGAATGCTGCCCATTGACAATTTTTGACGCAAAATGAAAACCTTGATGGAAATAAACAACCCATGCCAAACGGCTGCGTATTATAACAAGCGCTGTCAAGCGATAGATTCTTCAATGTGTCTGTAACAAGAGCTAAGGAAAAGTCACTCTCTGCTGCGGATGCACTGGTGATTCGATGATAAATACAAAGGTCATAAATATGAATTGCATGACTTAGCAGTCACACAGCAGTGAGGTAATTGGAGTGGCTAAACAGATATAATGTTGCATGTGCTTGGTGCATAGTAATAGTGTAGTGATAGAATCTTATCTTAACATTCCATGCAGTAAAATTAATGCTATGGCCTATTCTAATAGAACATGGCCCTTATAACATGTAGAATATGGTGATGGATTGTATGCCTGCCACATTTGTATGTGTAATTTAGGTATGTGAAACCAGGCACGAAGACGCTGAACCACCAGAAGTCTCATCTGCAACAGTCCACGTAACTGTATGTGATGCTGATAGTGTATCACCAGAGGTAAATCAGAAGACTCCTCTGTAACTAGCTCGTCTGCAAAAGGTAACATGAAATGGCTGAACAGTGTATACCGATGGACCCAATTTAATTCGCATTCTGTCCGAGAAGAACATGCCAGTGACTGCGATCCGGTACATTGCCATTCCTACGAGTTCCTCCTACAGATCTCTCACTATTTACACCATTCTATGGGCAAGTTGGTTGATGGCTTGTGAGCATTTTGGACAAGAGCAACATCCTGGGTAACTGCGATATGGCGAGATGGTAGCAACGCACAACAAATTCCCATGGGACAAACAGGAATATTTAGATGGAAGGTGACAATGCGAGTTGGTGGATGCGTACTACGATGGCTTTGCTAGCTAGTTTAGGCAAGTTAATTTGGTGATGTTGGCTTTTGGCTATACTATCTGAGTCATCTGTGTATGCTGAAGGCAACAGCACGGAAATGCTGAAGGCTCACAACTATCATGAGGTTATTCGGCGCATCAAAATTGCGTTTGAAGCTGTATTCTGAACATTCTTGTCGATTGGATGGTAGAATGACTTTGAAAGATTGATCGTGCTCTCTTTGCAATGATGATATAAAACAGAAGTTTCTTGAGCTACGACATGGTGTGTGGTGCCCAATGAACAGTTGCATGGCTTGATCAATGTTGCCAGGAGGATTGATGGATATGGCATGTAGCGGAAGTGATCGTGGAATTCTTAGCAGTTGGTCGAGAACAATCAGCAAATTTGCATTTTGGGAGCAGTATTTAATGGAGGGTGCTCAAATCTTTGTGCATCTACTTAGAGGGCAAGAAGGAAGGTCCTGGGAGCTTCATACGACTGCCATGTAATGAAGCGATTGTTTCATTTTTGGGTTGCAGGCAGGCCCAATATGCCAAGTATAGTCCTACATATGTGGTGGATATGAACGTCTCGAAGAGAACCACCCTGAGGTCCAATCAGGCACTGCGTGAAGGTGGCTTTGTTGTTCAAGTATCCAATCGATACCGATATCCCATTCTTTCAGTACTGACCAAGCGCGAGACGCAGACTATTAAACAAGGAAGCAAACATGAGGTGAACATCATTGGCCTCACACTGCGGGAAGGGAGAAATGATCCGATGGTTTGATGACCAGACACATTACGTCAGAGTTTGCGAATGAATTTAAAAGTGCTTCTGCAGAAATGCCACTGTTTTGCATCAGGATTGCCTTGCACAGATTCTCATTCCTGTCAGGCTATCGACGGTGTGACAATAAGCGGGAGACATCTATTACTGTCATATGAGCAGTGGACTAGTGACTTATTCATAATTAATGCTTCCTTTCAAGAATAACAAATCAATGAACATTTTTGTTATTGTGTGCAGAATGCTGACAGCCTTTGGTGCATCTTCAGGCAATTGAAAACATATTGTAATAATAGTAGGTGATACTTTGGGCTGTTCTGGTCAAATTGGCCAGGCTGAATCTGGAATAGGGGGTTCAGTTAAGTATCCCCGGGGTAAGCTCCCCAAACCTCATTTGAGTGGCCTTTTTGGATACATTCATCATCAAAAATGATTATGAAAGTTTTCTGAGCTAGTTTGATTAAATTAATCATTGTGTATGGAAATGCCGATGTGGTTTTCTATGGACTTCTTGTGCGTAAAAGTACAATTTGATTATATTTTTCTGATATTTTCAGGTTTGTGTATTTTGTGATGTCATAATTAGCCTACTACAATGATCCTATGACAAAAAAACTCTTAATCTCTGAACAATAATAACAACTTGCATTTTTCATTTGCGCTATTGGTTGAAACTTAAACATTTAAGCAGCTGTTTTGTGATTTTGCGAGCAACACCAAAATGGGCAGACCTCCAAAAACACAAATCATGTCAAAAATAAATGTTTATCCCCAATATGTTTTTTTTTCGGAAGCATCCATTTCCTACTCTACACATCCCAATAAACCAACAACAAAAAATGCTTATGCTTTGTTCTACATGGGGACGGGGTTATCTTCTTTTTTTACTAGCGGAACATGCCGAGCAGGCATTAGTAAGGATATGATAAATTGTCGAAGTATCACGATATTTTTGGTGTTGATGTGATAACGGCAGGAAAGTAGCGATACGAACCGCAATGCGACCACGTGTAAGCTTTTAGCAATTGATTTGTGAAATGTCCTCAGCTTTGGTGAAATGAGTGGGGGGTTTAAATGAAAAAAGCTTCCAAAAAATCAAACCCTGGTTGGAAAATTGTTTTTGTTCAGTGTTTTGGGTGTTTGGCGGCTCCTCTGGCATAGCATTGTATGATACGATTGTAATTAGCACGTTTGGCAAAGTGTCGGTGCGAGTAACGCCGCGAGTCGCAGCAATCAGTGGAGTGTCAAAACATTTTTCAATTACGCTGGTTAGGTAACTTGGCCATTCGAAGCTGGAACTTAGTGTTTTCAGCTCCCTTTCACATTTTTACTTCCAATGGCAGCAATTAGCAAAAAAGATCCCCTCATTGTTCCACAGATCGTATAAAACACTCCGGCTTATGTCACAAACTCCTTGAAGGGATTTACAAAGTTGAGGTGGGATCCAGGATGGAGACAGGTTCAGATAAATAAATCTATTCCTATAATTCAGCAATCTGTGTGTGTGTGTGGGTCTGTCTGTCTGTCTGTTTGTTTGTCTGGGCGATCGCCAGTTTCTGCGACAACCGCCGTCCGATCTGATTGAAACTTACGCAGGAATATTGCCGGGGACCCGCGGATGTGCCTTTTCCGAGGTTTGAATGTCATACGGACGAGCGGTTCCAAGTTACGGCCATTTATCTGTCAACCAATGACAAAATACGGTGCTATGATATGTCACGAATGACGTCACAATTAATGTTTATTTTATTTATTTATTTATTTATTTTATTTTTTTTGCAGCGTTGACGATCCAAACTGATTGAAACTTGCCAGGATATTGCTGGGACGCCGCGGATGTGACTTTTTGAGTTTGATATTAATTCGGACGAGCGGCTCCCAAGTTACGGAGACGGCCATTATCTGTCGACCAATGACAAGACACGGTGCTATGACATCATGAATGACGTCACCAATTAATGGTTTATTTATTCTATTTATTTAATATTTTTTTATTATTCTTTTTTTTTTGGCACGAATTGACGGGTCGATCTGATTGAAACTTGCCAAGGAATTTGGCTGGGGACGGCCGCGGATGTGCCTTTTCGAGGTTTGATATTAATCGGAAACGGCGGTTCCCAAACGTTACGGCCATTTATCTGTCGACCAATATCTGCGAGAGAGGGGGACGGGAGAGGGGGATGAGAGTGGGGGCGAGAGAGGGGGGGGGAGAGAGGAGGGGAGAGAGGAAGGGCGAGACTAGGTGAGGGAGAGAGGGGGGGGCAGAAGAGGGGGGGGGAGAGAGGGGGGGCGAGAGAGAGGGGGGCGAGAGAGGGGGGGCGAGAGAGAGGGGGGCGAGGAGGGGCTGCAGCAATACTGGCACTCCACCTACAGGCCCGCCCCTACGGGCCCGTACTCGTTATATATAGATACGGCAGGGAGATAACCAGTTGTTTGTAAAGGAATTCGTTCCCAATACAGTGGGGAAATTTAGGGACGTTATGAGAGGAATGTCTTTTGACAGCCATATAGTCACCTACTGTTAATACTGCTCAGGTTTCTCGTGAAGTAAATCGATACAATAAAGTAATTATAACGTTGGATGGAATTGACTGAATATTTGTGGTTATAAATGTTTAGTTCCGGTCGTGTGTGAAGCAGTGACTTGAGTGTAATACACTGGCGTGGCGCAACCTCACCACAAAAATGCACTCATACTCAAATTGGTGTGAATATCGATATGTGTAAACCTGCGGATGGACCCAAGAGATTTAAACATGTTTATTAACGAATCAATGTCATCGAAAAACCTCCTCGTCTTAATACGATTGGTTGATAAATGAGAAAAAACATTGAGTGTGTTCTCCTGACTGTTTAAATACAGTTTGGGTGGCACATCAGTTTTACATTAACATTTATTCAGTGAGAAGAGGGTAGTCGTG
>CM068955.1:74408443-74447634 GCA_035128595.1 Eptatretus atami | reverse complement strand
CAACATCATTTCCGCTTTTATACGCCGATATATATATATATATATATATATATATATATATATATATATCGGGGCGTATTATGTGATACCGGTCGTTGTCTGTCTGTCTGTCTGTCTGTCTGTCTGTCCGTCCGTCCGTCCGTCCGTCCGTCCGTCCGTCCGTTCCTCCGTCCGTCCGTCCGTCCGTCCGTCGCGTCCGTCTGTCTGTCTGTCTGTCTGTCCGTCCGTCCGTCCGTCCGTTCCTGTCCACACTCTATCTCCCAAAGTTTTCAACTTTCACGTTTCATATTTGGTACATAGGTACAGACTGTGGAGACGGTGTGTTGCGACATACGTTCATCATCTTTTTGTGAGATGTAGGATTGTAAACGATTCGAATAAAGTAAATAAATGTTTTACATCCAGATAATTCATATCCGAAAGTAACGACGGACAAGGCACTTTCACCAAATATTTTACATTTGCACAAAGTGTTTTTTTTGTTTTTTTTGTGTTCATTGTCAGGCTCGTATGAGAGCTAAATTTGTGTTGAGAACTAAAGTGTTGATTTGCAATCAAACTGTCAGTATTTTCAAACGTTGCAAATTACAAACAAACAAACATTATTAAAAAAACAAACAGTAAATCCATAAACATTAAACTTTCTCAAAGGAACAAAAAAAATTCATCGTTTAAAGATGCAAATAACTGGAGGTTATAGAGTGATCTGATTTTGGTCCTTGCGTTATTTGCCTTCTTTCTTCCTTTACAAAAAAAAAAGGAAATCACATTTCTCCACTAAAATCTCCACCTCCACTACACCTGCCCCTCTCACCCCTCCCCCCCCAACCACTTCGAAAACAGAGCAATAATTCCAGGACTCATTATGCTGTATTCTGGGTAAAATGAATAATAATCAACCTCTCCCCTGTCCCCTCTCCCCTCCCTTCACTCCGATCTCTGCACAATCTGTTCTGCACTTTTGTCCCCCTCCTCCCTTCTCCCCATTTTCCTTTTCTTCTTTAAAATTTTTAAAAATAGAATATATTTGAACCAATGTATTAATTAATTACCAACGTCCAGAAGCAGATAGAATGCTGGCTAATGATGCCTTAAAAATAGTTTGAATGGTATGTCTTTTGATGTAGATTTGTGAGAGAAGAGGATAGAGGATAGAGGATAGACAGAGAGGGAGATTGAGAGAGATGAAGACAGAGAGGACTATAGAGAGATAGATATTAGGAGAGATAGATTAGTAGAGATGATATAGAGATTATAGAGAGATAGATATAGAGAGATAGAATATAGAGAGATAGAAAATAAGAGATAGATAGAGAGATAGATATAGAGAGATAGTATAGAAGATAGATTAGAGAGAGGATAAGAGAGATAGATATAGAGAGAGATATAGAGAGATAGATATAGAGAGAGATTGAAGATATGGAAGAATATAGAGAGATAGATATAGAAATAGAATATAGAGATGATAGATTAGAGAGAGAGAGAGGAGAGGGAGATGAGAGAGAGAAGAGAGAAGAGAGAGAGAGAGAGGAGAGAGAAGGAGAGAGAGAGAGAGAAGAGGGAGAGAGAGAGAAGGAGAGAAGAAGATGATAGAGAGATTGATAGAGAGATTTGGATGATAGAGAGATTGATAGAGAGATTGATAGAGAGATTGATAGAGAGATTGATAGAGAGATTGATAGAGAGGAATGATTTAGAGAGATTGATAAGAGATTGATAGAGAGATTGATAGAGATTGAGAGAGATGAGAGATTGTAAGAGATGAGAGAGATTGATAGAGATTGAGAGATGATAGATTAGATAGAGATTGATAGAGAGATTGATAGATTATAGAGATTGATAGAGAGATTGAGAGAGAGATTGATAGAGAGATTGATAGAGAGATGATAAGAGATTATAGAGAGAGATTGATAGAGATAGAGAGATTGATAGAGAGATTGATAGAGAGATTGATAGAGAGATTGATAGAGAGATTGATAGAGAGATTGAATAGAGAGAGAGGAGGAAGAGAGGGAGGAGAGAGAGAGAGAGAGGAGAGAAGATAAGAGAGAGAGAGAGAGAGAGGAGAGAGAGAGGGAGAGAGATTGGAAGAATTGAGAGAGATTGATAGAGAGATTGATGAGGAGAGAGAGAGAGATAGGATAAAGAGATTGATAGAATAGAGAGAGAGAGAGAGAAGAGAGAGAGAGAAGAAGGAGAGAGAGAGGAGAGAGAGAGAAGAGAGAGAAGAGAGGAGGAGGAGAGAAGAGAGAGAGAGAAGATTGAGAGGAGATTGAGAGAAGATTGAGAGAGATTGAGAGAGATTGAGAGAGATTGAGAGAGAGAGAGATTAGAGAGATGAGAGAGTTGAAGAGATTGAGAGAAATTGATAAGATTGTAGAGAGATTAGAGAGATAGAGAGAGATAGAGAAGAGATAGAGAGAGATTGAGAGAGAGAGGATTAGAGAGATTGAGAGATTGATAGAGAGATTGATAGAGAGAGTTGATATAGATGTATAGAGAGATTGAGAGAGATGATAGAGAGATTGATAGAGAGATTGATAGAGAGATTGATAGAGAGAGATTGAGAGAGATTAGAAGAGAGATTATAAAGAGATTGATAGAAGATTGATAGAGAGATTAGAGAGATTGATGAGAGATTGATAGAGAGAAGAGAGAGAGAGAGGAGAGAGAGAGAGAGAGAGAGGAGAGAAGAGAGAGAGGAGAGAGAGAGAGAGAGATGAGAGAGATAGAGAGAGAGAGATTGATAGAGAGATTGATAGAGAGTTGATAGAGAGATAGAGAGATAGAGAGATAAGAGAGATTAGATGAGGTAAGAGAGAAGATAGAGAGAGAGAGAGAGAGAGAGAGAAGAGAGAGAGAGAGAGAAGAGAGGAGAGAGAGAGAGAGAAAGAAGGAGAGATTGAGAGAGAGAGAGAAGAGAGATAGAGAGAAAGATATATAGAGAGAGAGATTAGAGAGAAGAGAGAGATATAGAGAGAGAGAGAGAGAGATAGAGAGAGAGAGATATAGAGAGATATAGAGATATAGAGATATAAGAGATATAGAGATATAGAGATATAGAGATATAGAGATTATAGAGATATATAGAGATAATAGAGATATAGAGATATAGATATAGAGATATAGAGATATAGAGATATAGAGATGAGATAGTAGAATATAGAGATATAGAGATATAGAGATATAGAGAAAATATAGAGATATTGAGATGTATAGAGATTTAGGAGATATAGAGATAAGAAATAGAGAGAGAGAGAGAGAGAGAGAGAGGAGAGAGAGGAGAGAGAGAAAGGAGAGGAGAGAGAGAGAGAGAGAGACGAGAGAGAGAGAGAGCACCCAGTGTCAGGTACCAAACCCACTTCAAAGCTAGTGGTGCCCCTCATTGTAGTTTGTGCAAGATAGGGAAAAGGATGAGGTGGTGCAGGACATCCTTTATCAAGGTTGGTTAGGTTGGTAATCCTTTACAGAAAGCAAGGAAGAGGAGAAAAATCTATGTTTGAATGATATGCAATGTTTATCATGAAAAAAACAAAAAACAAAAGAGAACAACCATACAGCAACCTTCATGGACCCTGATCTTCATGGACCCTGACAGCTGAGTTGCATTTGGAATCAAAGGAGTTATCAGGTGTCAAAGAGTTCCAAAACATTGGATAGCCGAGAACATCTTACTCTGGTTTTAAGCGCCCAGGGTGCAGAATGCTATTTAAGTAAGTTGGCCGATAGAGCCTTGGGGAAAATGTTTTATGACTATGTCATCAGCTGATCCACTTTGGGATTGTAAAACCCATCATGTCAGCAAACACGACATTGCATACCTTTCCATACGTACCATTGCAAGACACTGTGTGGTAACATGGTTGTACGAGTTTTGCTTTTAAGGCATTTCTACATCGAAGCTCAAGCGTTTAAACTTCAAAGTAATAGGGAAAAAAATCTCACAGATGGAAGAACTCGACACAGGAAATGAAAATGAAAAAGGCCACCACGGGTGCAAGAGAATACAAACCACCTTCCCCCCCATCTTCACTCCCCCCAGAGACCCTCCATGCTTTATGGGATATGAGAAAATCTCATGTACTTAATCTCAAGCATTTGAGCATCTGTTGTTAAGCTCTGAGAGATTTTCGAAGGAGATTTACTTGTCATGACAAAATCAGAAGCAATGATTAAAAACTTAAGCATTGTTGTTGATCAAAGGCCTTAGCATCAGGTACAAACTTGTGCAGGATTACGAGTCGGTTTCCTTGTAAATACACGGGTATCACGTGGTAGGACAGTTGACTGGCATTTTGGAAGTTGGGTTTTGTTATTCCATTCATGATAATTCTGAAGAGATTAAATCCACATAAAGGGCTCCGAAAATATTTTACCTTCTCCAGGAATATCACCACGAGGAGCACGTGCCCATGTAATTAAGGAAGAGTTATGGCACTATAAAAGTTTACCGCAAGGAATTGTGGGGCACAGCGAGGATCCGTTTATTTTGATACCTTGGACCGTGTGTGTTAATTATTTTTTCTGACGGAGATGTCAGAGGGGAGATTATACCTTGTTTGGTTGTCCGAAGATGATGAACATGATAATCGGAGAGGAAGGTTGGTGTGTTCGGACTTCTTTGTGCAAAGGTCGAAATGTGAAATGATGTTTAGGGTCAAGCCCGTTTACTTTGCTGATTGTGTGGACACTTCATCCACAATACCCACGTAGCAGTCTCTGTGAGAACATGCCTCGAGTCCTTCGGTTCCACCACTATTTCACTGTATGTATTAAATCGGATTTTTACAGACACTTCATGTTTTTTTTTTAATAGCGTTCAACACAAGTGAGAACGACAATAAAACCTCCTCGTTTCTAAAATCAGTCGTTGCTGTAGTTGTTGAATTCTGCCGACACTGCCATCCGTGCATGTGAAAAATGATACATTTTAAATTTTGACCGACACGATATCCGCCGGATATGGCCTTGACGTTATAGACCTATGTGTCTTACTGGAAATCAACTTGGGGTGTATAGTGCTGTGGCCATTCTCAGTTTGGGCCCTAGAAGTAGGAGTAACCCTTCCCCAGGGAAGAACAAAGCACAAGTATATATTTTTGGTTTATTGGGATGTGTGGAGAAGGAAATGGATGGTTGTGAAAAACATATTGGGGATAACATTTATTTTTGACATGATTTGTGTTTTTGGAGATCCGCAATTTTGGGCTCGTCGTGAAATCGCAAAAATGACCGTTAAATATTCAATTTTCAACCAATTATCACAAATGAGGTGTCATATCGTTCAGAATTAAGAGCGTGTTTTCATCCATTGGTTGTCATAGCTAATTATAACGTCACAAACACACAAACCTGAAAATATCAGAAAAAATATGATCAACTTTTCATAATTCTCAATATATGTTTATTTTGATTTGCTCACTATTTGTTCACCAGTCCTTCCTCTTTGTCTTTGTAGGGACAGAGAATGTTTCATCATCTGTGACAGCTCCAGCAAAGAATCAATACGATGGAGGATGGTGAACCCCCAGATAAGAAACCTCATCTGAGCACTAAAGAATGTATTTTGTGGTTCAAATCCCTAATCAAAGGTGGCATTATTGT
This sequence comes from Eptatretus atami, assembly GCA_035128595.1. Taxonomy (NCBI): domain Eukaryota; kingdom Metazoa; phylum Chordata; class Myxini; order Myxiniformes; family Myxinidae; genus Eptatretus; species Eptatretus atami. The sequence continues at coordinate 74,442,030 of CM068955.1, read as the reverse complement.
GAAGAACCCAACACAGGATGTCCTTAAGACTATATTAACTGTTTGCAAAAAACGGAAAGACAATGTTTACGAGTTATTGTCGTCCATAGAAGACAACTTTTTGTCCAATGAGATCCATGTGTGCTTCCACAAACTATGTCGGGCAAATTATACAAGCTCCTCCAACAACTATATGTTGGACCATGCAGCATATGAAGGTGTATCGACATGGATTCCCTCAGCGTGGCAAAGCAGTTGAACAGATCCATCCAATTTCAATATCCGTACTCGCTGTTTTGTGTGTGGCAAAGGGGACAAGACAAAGGAGAGACTGACTTCAATTACAACTGGTACTGGCAAATCGACCAGAGAGAAGGTCTTGGGGGCAGCTGCCAAACGACATGACTACGTGGTTCATACCCGAATGCTCACACACTCGGATCTCTTTGCCTTTGATGCGAAATATCACTGAAGTTGCTATGGACATTATATCAGTGATCGCAGCATCAAAGCAGCATGTTCCAAGGCTGTCAGTGCAGACGAGGAAGAGACAAACACTTGTTATGAGGAAGCATTCCACGTTCTTATGGCTGAACAGTAGAAATCAGTCCTATCCAAGGAAATGGTGGTGACAAATCTCTCTGCCTGAAATCACAGTATGTCAAAGTCCTAGAGGACATAGGAATGACTGGAAGTTACTCCTCCCGGAAGTTCAAGACAAAACTCAAAAACTATGATGGGGACATAATCGTCTTTGTTCAACGATGTGGGGCAATCGGACTTGATATGCTCAGGCAACACGACAATGGGTGATGCATTCAGGCAGCCATCCAATCTGGAAACCGATGAAGACATTGAGTTTTCCGATTTGGGGTCAGCAAGCGATCAGCTGGATGAATATCAGATCTTGCACATGGCAGCAGCGATCCTGAGAAGCCATATGAACAATATCACTGATGGTGACAGTAACATTTCTAGTCTTGATATGGAGCTTGCTGAGTGTGGCAAATATGTGCCAAATTCTCTTTATGATTTCCTGTCATGGTGTGTGAGCACAAATGCATTTGAATCCATGTCCAGCCAGTCCAACAGTGACTCACAACCTCGAGACCTGAAAATCATAGCTATATGCCAGAATATCATCGCTCAGAGTCGACAGCTATGGACACCAATAAGCCTCGGTCTGGGAATTTATGGACATCACACCTTTGGAAGCAAGAAATTGGTTGATAATCTCCATGCATTAGGTTATTCTGCGCCCTATGATGAAGGACGGAGGTTCCTAACATCAGTTGCGCTTGACCAGAAGGAAGCAGATGTGTTTGTTCCATGAGGTATTGAAAGGGGAGATAACCGTGCTGTGGTGGATGCTGCCATTGACAATTTTGACCAAAATGAACAAACCCTTGATGGCAAATAAACAACCCATGCCACGGCTGCAGTATTATACAAGCGCTGTCCGATAGATTCTTCAATGTGTCATGTAACAAGAGCTAAGGAAAAGTCACTCTCTGCTGCGGATGCACTGGTGATCGATGATAACATACAAAGGTAATAATATGAATTGCATGACTTAGCAGTCACACAGCAGTGAGGTATTGGAGTGGCTAAACAGATATAATTGTTGCATGTGCTTGGTGCATAGTAATAGTGTAGTGATAGAATCTCTATCTTAACATTCCATGCAGTAATTAATGCTATGCTATTCTAATACAACATGGCCCTTATAACATGTAGAATATGGTGATGGATTGTATGCCTCCACATTTGTATGTGTAATTTAGGTATGTGAAACCAGCACGAAGACCTGAACCACCAGAAGTCTCATCTGCAACAGTCACGTACTGTATGTGATGCTGATAGTTATCAAGAGGTAAATCAGAAGGACCTCCTCTGATAACTAGCTCGTCTGCAAAAGGAACATGATGCTGAACAGTGTATACCAGCATGGACCCAATTTAATTCCATTCTGTCCGAGAAGAACATGCCAGTGACTGCCATCCGGTACATGCCATTCCTACGAGTTCCTCCTACAGATCTCTCAACTATTTACACCATTCTATGCAAGTTGGTTGATGCTTGTGAGCATTTTGGACAAGAGCACATCCTGGTAACTGCTGATATGGCGAGATGTAGCAACGCACAACAAATCCCATGGGACAAACAGGAATATTTAGATGGGAAGGTGACAATGCGAGTTGGTGGGATGCGTACTACGATGGCTTTGCTAGCTAGTTTAGGCAAGTTATTTGGTGATGGTTGGCTTTTGGCTATACTATCTGAGTCATCTGTGTATGCTGAGGCAACAGCACGGCAAATGCTGAAGGGCTCACAACTATCATGAGGTATTCGGGGCATCAAAATTGCGTTTGAAGCTGTATTCTGAACATTCTTTCGATTGATGGTAGAATGACTTGAAAGATTTGATCGCTCTCTCTGCAATGATGATATAAAACAGAAGTTTCTTGAGCTACGACATGTGTGTGGTGCCAATGACAGTGCAGCTATGATCAATGTTGCCAGAGGATTGATGGATAGGCATGTAGCGGAAGTGATCGTGGAATTCTTAGCAGTTGGTCGAGAACAATCAGCAACATTTGCATTTTGGGCAGATTTAATGGAGGGTGCTCAAATCTTGTTGCATCTACTTAGAGCAGAGAAGGAAGGTTCCATGGAGCTTCATACGACTGCCATGTATGAAGCGATTGTTTCATTTTGGGTTGCAGGCAGGCACACATATGCCAAGTATGTCCCTACATATGTGGTGGATATGAAGCGTCTCGAAGAGAACCACCCTGAGGTCCATCAGCACATGCGTGAAGGTGGCTTTGTTGTTCGAAGATCCAATCGATACCGATTCCATTCTTTCAGTACTGACCAAGCGCGAGAGCAGACTATTAACAAGGAAGGCAAACATGAAGGTGACATCATTGGCCTCACACTGCGGAAGGGAGAAATGATCCGATGGTTGATGACCAGACACATTACGTCAGAGTTTGCGAATGACTTTCAAGTGCTTCTCAGAAATGCCACTGTTTTGCATCAGGATTGCCTTGCACAGAATTCTCTTCCTGTCAGGCTATCGAGTGTGACAATAAGCGGGAGACATCTATTACTGTCAATGACAGTGACAGTGATTATTCATATTAATGCTTCCTTTCAAGAATAACAAATCATGAACATTTTTGTTATTGTGTGCAGAATGCTGACCCTTTTGGTGCATCTTCAGCAATTGAAAACTATCATTGTATAATAGTAGGTGATACTTTGCTGTTCTGGTCAAATTGGCCAGGCTGAATCTGGAATAGGGGGTTCAGTTAACGTCATCCCGGGGTAAGCTCCCCAAACCTCATTTGAGTGCCTTTTTGGATACATTCATCATCAAAAATGATTATGAAAGTTTTCTGAGCTAGTTTGATTCAAATTAATCATTGTGTATGGAAATGCCATGTGGTTTTCTATGGAACTTCTTGTGCGTAAAAGTAAAATTTGATTATATTTTTCTGATATTTTCAGGTTTGTGTATTTTGTGATGTCATAATTAGCTACTACAATGATCCTATGACAAAAAAACTCTTAATTCTGAACAATATAACACTTCATTTGCGCTAATTGGTTGAAAATTAAACATTTAACAGCTGTTTTTGTGATTTTGCGACACACCCAAAATTGCAGACCTCCAAAAACACAAATCATGTCAAAAATAAATGTTATCCCCAATATGTTTTTTTTTCGCAACCATCCATTTCCTACTCTACACATCCCAATAAACCAACAAAAAAATGCTTATGCTTTGTTCTACCATGGGGAGGGGTTATCTTCTTTTTTTACTAGCCATGCCACAGCATTAGTAAGGATATGATAAAATGTCGAAGTATCACGATATTTTTGGTGTTGATGTGATACGGCAGGAAGTACGATACGAACCGCAATGCGACCACGTGTAAAGCTTTTACAATTGATTTGTGAAATGTCCCTTCAGCTTTGTGAAATGAGTGTTATGAAAGCTTCACCTGGTGATGTTGTCAAGTGGTTTTGGGTGTTTGCGGCTCCTCTGCATAGCAATTGTATGATACGATTGTAATTAGCACGTTTGGCAAAGTGTCGGTGCGAGTAACGCCGCGAGTCGCAGCATCAGTGGAGTGTCAAAACATTTTCAATTACCTGGTTAGGTAACTTGCCAATCGAAGCTGGAACTTAGTGGTTTCAGCTTCCACTTTCACATTTTTACTTCCAATGCAGCAATTAGCAAAAAGATCCCTCATTGTTCCACAGCATCGTCATAACACTCCGCTTATGTCACAAACCTCTTGAAAGGGATTAACAAAGTTGAGGTGGATCCAGGATGGAGACAGGTTCAGATAATATCTATCTATAATTCCAGCAATCTGTGTGTGTGTGTGTCTGTCTGTCTGTCTGTTTGTTTGTCTGCGATCGCCGTTTCTCGACAACCGCCGGTCCGATCTGATTGAAACTTACCAGGAATATTGCCGGGGACCCGCGGATGTGCCTTTTCGAGTTTTTGATGTCAATCGGACGAGCGGTTCCAAGTTACGGCCATTTATCTGTCAACCAATGACAAAATACGGTGCTATGATGTCACGAATGACGTCACAATTAATGTTTATTTATTTATTTATTATTTATTTATTTTTTTTTGCACGATTGACGATCCAAACTGATTGAAACTTGCCAGGAATATTGCTGGGGACCCGCGGATGTGACTTTTTGAGGTTTGATATTAATCGGACGAGCGGTTCCAAGTTACGGCCATTTATCTGTCGACCAATGACAAGACACGGTGCTATGACATCATGAATGACGTCACAATTAATTTATTTATTTATTTATTTATTATTTTTTATTATTCTTTTTTTTGCACGATTGACGGTCCGATCTGATTGAAACTTGCCAGGAATATTGCTGGGGACCCGCGGATGTGCCTTTTCGAGGTTTGATATTAATCGGACGAGCGGTCCCAAGTTACGGCCATTTATCTGTCGACCAATATCTGCGAGAGAGGGGGACGGGAGAGGGGGATGAGAGTGGGGGCGAGAGAGAGGGGGAGAGAGGAGGGGGGAGAGAGGAAGGGCGAGACTAGGGGGAGAGAGGGGGGCAAGAGAGGGGGGGAGAGAGAGGGGGGCGAGAGAGAGGGGCGAGAGAGGGGGGGCGAGAGAGAGGGGGCGAGAGAGGGCTGCACATACTGGCACTCACCTACAGGCCCGCCCCTACGGGCCCGTACTAGTTATATATAATACCAGCAGATAACCCAGTTGTTGTAAAGGAATTCGGTTCCCAATACAGTGGGGAAAATTTAGGGAGTTTGAGAGGAATGTCTTTTGACAGCATAATAGTCACTAACTGTTAATACTGCTCAGGTTTCTCGGTGAAGTAAATCGACAATAAAGTAATTATACGTTGGATGGAATTGACTGAATATTTTGTGGTTATAAATGTTTACTTCCGGTCGGTGTGTGAAGCAGTGACTTTGAGTGTATACACTGGCCGTGTGCGCAACCTCACCACAAAAATGCACATCACTCAAAATTGTGTGAATATCGATATGTGTAAACCTCCGGATGACCCAAGAGATCTTAAACATGTTTCATTACGAATCAATGTCATCGAAAACCTCCTCGTCTTATACGATTGGTTGATAAATGAGAAAAACATTGAGTGTGTTCTCCTGACTGTTTAAATACAGTTTGGGTGGCATCAGTTTACATTAACATTTATTCAGTGAGAAGAGGTAGTCGTGATCAGGAAATATGGTTCGATGGTAAAAAAAAACAAAGCAAAGATGGCAGATGTGATCCCGGCTCGATCGCATAATTCACCATGGAAACACCGCATGACGTCATCAATTTTTTGAGCCCTACAATCATTTATTCTTCCTGTCTTGAGTTAGATATGCTGTGTCAACGTTCAATTATGGTTGTTGAATAAGAATCTTGAGGAAGTTAGTCGTGTCGTTTTCACTGAAATCATGACTTAGGCGAAGGGAAGGTAAATAGAGTGGTATTTATATGAAACCATTATTACAAACATGCAATCAAGTGAGTAAATAATAAGACGTCTGTGTGTCAAGTATGAGTTAACATGTGGGATTGGGGGGGGGGGGTGAGGGGCAAGGTGGGGGAAATTGTACTCACGCGGCTGGATCGAGCCTCACGCAGGTTATATGTGAGCTCACGGCGGAGGTCTCGATGGAATCGAACGCCATATTCAGGATAGAGGTCGAGGACATCACGTAGGCCACGAATGTTGAGACATTGCAGGTCACAGTATGTCAGAGACTTTACATCGGCGTTGCTCTGAATCACCTCTACTTTGTTTGAGAGATCGCAGCCAATCAGGTCTCCCTTGCCTGTTGGGGAAATATATTCAGCTCAACAAAGTAATCCATGCTGCTTCAGCTATGATCGAGCACCGGGTTACTCCTGTAATCCTAAATAATATGTCAAAGCTACATTGCATGTTATGAGTGACAAATCTCATTAATCAAGTAATTGTTTGATTGTAAAAGTGACAAAATATTCTGAAAACAACCATTTGTCAAAGACCTGTAACCTCTCTGACAACATGGACATAAAACTTATTTTTTTATCGGACATTAATGCCACATCACCACGAGTAAAATCACAGAGAGCCTGCAGGGTTTCTGTAGCATCCCAACTCAGCAAGTACGAGCCAGGACCATGAAACACTAACCAGACAGAACCTGTCAGAAAAACCCAATTTAGCTTGTGTTGGATTGGAAATGCCACGAAATCATTGCCACATCTGTATCATGTTTATTTATTGTCCTATTGGGTTATATTCACCTCCACGACCTCAGGTGGATGGAGGTTGTGTTTTCATTCCTGTTTGTTTCTTTGTTACTTGCGAAAATCGAAGATTTTTCAAGTATATTGGTTGGCTTTGTGCGTTGTTTTTTTTTTGGATAACTATATTAATCGCCTCCATTTGTTTGTTTGATACTTGGCAAAAAAAACATCTTTTTTGACAAGTATGTTGATCGCCTCCGTTTGTTTGTTATTTGCAAAATCGAAGATTTTTCAAGTGTATTGGTCAGTCGATTTCGTTATTCTGTCTGTCTGTCTGTTTATCACAAAGAGGTCACAATTTTAAACCGATCTTCAAGAAACTTCACCACATGGTATAGTTTGTCATAAGGAAGAAGCCTATTGTTTTTGAGGTCAAAAGGTCAAAATAGGCCAAACGTCAACAAGTAAGGTGGTATTTCTAAAATCCTCAATTTTCATCCGATTGACTTGAAATTTGAATACGTCTATTGAAGGCTCCTTGGTCCTCATGGTTGAGTCTTTGCTGTGAAATGCACTTCGCAGCAAAGGAAACATGCAGGAACAGCTGTTTTATTCTGAAATAATCAGAATCACTTCAATTTAACATAGGTGGAGGCAAATTAACTTGGTGTGTGATTTTGAAGGTGACTGGTTCCACCTGAGATAATTTACGATTGCTATTATAAGGGGGGTGGACACTTATCCAACTCAGATATTCTAGTTTTGTCATTTAAATTAATTTTCTGGAATTTGCAGAATTTGTTTTTCACTTGGAGGTTGTGGGTTACGATGTGTAAATAAAGGTGGAAAAAGTCTGATTGAATGCAATTTAATTCCAGGCTATCAGGCAACAAAAGGTGAAAATTTTGAAGGGGGGAGGGGTAGACTTTCTCAAGGCACTGGATAGCATGATATTTCAAAAAATTAAGGATGAATTCGGATAAAACTTGGTGAATGAGTTGGTGGAGTGACAAGAACAAGTCGATTAAATTTTAGTTCAGGTCCAAATTCAGATCCAGCCTATCAGTGGGATACAAAACATTAACTAATCAGCCTGGCAGAGGTGTGCGCTCTACCGATTGCCCTTCTCGTTTCACCTGTATTGAACAGTAATTCTTGTTCGATCCCATGGTGTCTTCTTTTGAACAAATTACAAATTTCTGTCCTGATTCTCTTACCAACCCACACTTGGCAAGTGTGGTGAGTATACCAAACGCCTCTCAAAATGAAGGAGGGATTTGTATGCGGTACACTAAAATGGCCTGCTACATTGATAATACCATACACACTGCTGTGCAAAAGTCTGAAACATTTTAAAATTTTTCTACTCTGATGCAAAAATAAAGTAACATTTTGTGTTCGATGCAAATACACCTCCATGAAAAAGAAAATATTATTCAAATAACCAGATTTATGCATAAATATACCTTCTTTTTAATACAGGATATAAGGCACGTTTTTTTTTAAATCAAAATATTATCATCAGCAATCAATTACACCATCAACAAAAGTTGCAGAACAATCGGAATGCAGGGAGCCCTGTAATTGGTGAGGACTTGGACCAATCCATGATGCAAACATTCCCAACGGAACAAAATGTGGTGCCACCACCACTCTTAATGTCACTGATGAAGAAACTAGCTTGTTCTCGAAACGTTCGGCTTTAATAAATATTTCATTATTTTACTGCTCAGTGTGCTACCCTCTCTACTCGCGCACTATACAAGCAAATACCACCTGTCATTTCACTGATAGGAATATTAAGTAGAGGGAGAGGGAGCGAGGGGTGTGGGAGAGAGAGAGAGGAGGGAGAAGGGAGTGAGGAGGGTTGGGTGAGTGAGGAAGGAGGGGAAAGCGAGGAGGGGTGGGGGAAGGGTAGGCAATGTGAGGGGAGGAAAGGAAGTGAGAGAGGAGGGAAAGGAAGGCAACGTGAGGGAGGGGAAGGCAGCATGAGGGGAGTGGCTGTCGGGCATAACCACCGTCTGGACATGCCAGAGATAACCACTCTCTGGACACATCTGGAGATGACCACCATCCGGACATAATTACCATCCGGATACATACAGAGACAGAGAGAGAGAGAGGGGGAGAGGTGTGGGAGAGGGTGCTGCACAGTATTAGGAGGGGGTGGAGTGAGGATGAGACAGACAGAGGGAGAGGGGTGGAGGGAGGAGAGTTAGTGGATAAGAATTGTCGTGTCCAGGCCGATTAACACCATCTATCCATCCATTCATTGGACCATACTCTGTGGAGAGCGTTGGTGCTGCCTAAGCAGTCTCCTTGGCTATTGGCACAATCCTGGATGGGTCGCCACTCCGACACAGGATACCAACAAGCTGGCACTCATTTTGCCAACCTCAGAAAGATGACACGAGTCAACCCCACCTGGTATTAATTCAACAGCAAAGGGGATTTGAACTCAGGATCCTGGATTCCCAAGCCCACCACCCTAACCATGAAGCCAACACCAGGCATATCAACACCAGCCTGGATGGATAGCCGGACGGTTTTAACTCAGAGGCGAACAGTCAAAATTCTTGGCGGTTATGGTGCAGGTGGGATGGAGGCAGGGAAGGTGCTTTACTAGAAAAGAAGCACCCGGGTTTATTCTCAAACTCACAACGAACAAACAAACACAAGGAAATTCAACAATAATGATTTAGTAAACATAAATCAAGGGTGATACTGAAAATAAATCAAAATGTGAGGTCATGAAAAGCGAGGTAAACTAAATCTTAATTTGAGACGTATCCACTCAGTGACAAAAACAGACAAGCAGAAAGATAAAAATAAAAGAAAATCCCCCCTTTATGCCGGCACTCAGCTTTGTTTCCAGAGATGACCTATCAGAGCCTGGTATCATCGAACCGCTTTGCCTCTTTCGTGTGGTAATTCGTGCGTTCGGTCTTCAAGGCCAGGAGCCCACAAACCAGCATATAGTTTCTTCGCACAATCGAGATTGCCACACTGCTCCCTCTAAGTTCCAGGTCCACACACACCAAATGACACCCCTTTCTCATTGATCATACAAGGCGACTGCTGAGGCTGGCAGATAAGAGACGAGCAGGAGCGACCACCACCCCAGTCTTGGCTTTCTTCTCGGCCCAGCCTAACCGACAACGGCAAGCGCCAAATTTCAACACATGAACAAATTCGCACCAGCACTGCAGCGAGAATCTGGCAGCTCTCTCGCCATGCCCAGAAGAGACAAGAGGGCCAACTGTTCTCTTTCAACCATCCTCCCTCTCTCGAACCTTCTCCCCATTACGTCACCCCAACCAATAAACAGGCTCCGGGGTGTGGCCTGCCAGTTACATTTCCTGGGAGGTTGGGTTTGGTCTGCTGGTTGTTGTTGTTGTTGTTGTTGTTGTGAAACATGGTTCTTTTCCGCCGGCCTTGTAAATGTAAAAACATAGGAAAAGGTCACAGGGGGCAATCACATACTGGGAGAAACTAGCCTTAGATCCTACCTAGTTAACACAACACCCCCCTCCCCTCCCCATGTCGTGACACATAACAAACTTAAGCTCACAGTTTTCCCAACATTGAGATGTCTCCTACTCATCCATGGACCATGCTATACAATACAATCCTATCTTTACAATCCTACAATCGATACAATCCTCTAGAATTCCTCCAGCTCCCCTCACAAACGGAACAATATGTTATGCTTTATAAACAACCCCCACACACAATATATATCTATATATATATATATATATTTACCTATATATATAATATATATATATATATATATATATATATTAGCGTTTGGCCGATATCAGCAAAATTTTGGTAATCGGCATCAGCTAATTGGAGTCAGTGTGACTACCAACTACAGTTCGTACTGTATACAACTAAGCCTGGTGTTGGCTTAGTGGTTAGGGTGGCGGCTTGGGATCCCAGAGTCCTGAGTTCAAGCCCCGTTGGCTGCTGAATTAACACCAGGAAGTTGACTCAGCCTGTCATCCTTCCGAGGTCGGCGAAATGAGTACCAGTGTACTGGTCCCGGTGTATGCCCCGGTTAGAATAGGTGTACCATATCCCCGTGTGTCGTAAGAGGCGACCAGGGTTGGCGTCAGGAAGGGCATCCGGCCATAAAACCTTGCTTCAATAAAAAGCCAACCCCTGCACAGCAGGGAAAAATGGCTGTAAAAACGGTACTGTATACAACCCAAAAGCCTTGAGTAGCTTTTATCCTTATTTCGGACAAATTTCAACAAACAAATTTGAAAAACAATGTTGCGCAATAGACTTTTCAAGGAGATGTGTCAAAAAATTATTATGTATAAACAGCTGCCAATCATCGTGTGATAGGTGGAAAAAAATTGGCTCGATAATTTAGAAAACACGTTACTATGGCAAACAAAATCAGGTGTTATCAAATGTATTTTGCTTTATTAATCACAAGTAAAAACCAAAAACCTTTGTAAAGCAAACCCGGTTCAAATAAAATATCCACTTGCTTTAGAAACAGTCATGAGGACAAAGGAAAATGTGATCGCTCGTATGCTGTTCATGTTAAAAGTTAAAACCTCCACCACCCATCATCATCATGGGATACGTGATGAAACTTTGCCACCATGGCACCTGTAACGAAGCATGCAGGCACCGCATGCACACACACCCACAGAGAGTCCATTTATAGATCCAAATCTACCCATATATACCTCGACCTTTTAACAACTGCCAAATATACATTCCGAATGGGACACAAACTGTACCACTCTCAATTCAGTAAGCGACTTTAGCACTCAAGCAAGCACTTCAGTGAAATGGTTGAGAAGGAATGGCTGGCTTTGCAAGTGATAGCAAGCTGATCGGTATTGGCACATACCCGCAAAAATCTAAACATCGCCGATTTCTGAACATTTTCAGATTTCACTCCAGATTTCGAGTTATTTAATCCACATGATCCTATCCTCCAAACTCAAATTATATTTAACGGCTGGCTTTGCAAGTGATTAGCGATCACCGATCCATCATATTATTAAACATATCCTGGAGACGTCCAAAATATCAAACCATGTCTGAATTAGACAAATGAACACTTTCTTTTTAGATCCTCGTGGAGGATCTCTAAGTCTTACTCACGTTGTTGTTCTTGTGGACTTTTTTGTTTCACAGCCTACAGTTTTCATCGAAACTTCCTGAAACTTGGCAGATATATGTAAAAATACCCCGCGCAGGCAGTAACCATCTCCGATTTTGGAAATTCTTCCGAGAAAAAAAGTTGACGTCATAATATCGCCGCTAATGGAAATCGCCTATACCATTATCTCTGAAACTAGGCAAGCTGTTTGAATTTTGTTTGCGGGAATCAAGCCGGGCATTAGCACAGATAATTTATCGCAAACCTGAGACATCACAATGACGTCATATTCGTTTTTATGACGTCATCATTAAGAGGACGAGGATCTTAGCTCATTCGAGCTTGTTAACAGTCGGAACTGCTGCTAAGTTCAATTCTGGAATTTAAATTTTATAATTTGGCTTAGTTTAAGAGATTATGCAGGTTTTGGCATGTGCGGAAATGAAGTAAATCCATGGATGCTGGTGTCTCCTGGCATTTATAAGCATTGCAATGTATCCAGCGATTCAGAGGGATGATGATCAGGTATTCAATGATATGAGCGAGGAAAGTGAAAAAAACAACAACGTGAGTAAGACTTAGAGATCCTCCACGAGGATCTAAAAACTTTGGCGTAAAGAAATCGTTGCAGTCTGTTCCAAGTCAAGGCATTGTTGAGCAGGCAGAACAAAATGGCAAATTAAGACCCCAGCGAGGTAACCAAGGATACGCCTTAAGACCCCATCCAGGGAGAGCGAGGTGGCCGAGGATGCACCTGATAAAGGAAATAATTTTAAAAGGCCATTAATTATCTTTAAAAGGGGTGTTTTGATTAACTCAAACACCCAATTTTCACTCATGCACTCCCTTGGAGTTCCCTTCGTATGCATGCAAAGTTTCAGCCACTAGGTCTCATGGTTTTGGTGTTACGGAGGAGACACACACACAAACACACTGACTGACTGACTATAAAAATATCAGGAAAAATCACAGAGGGAAATCACATATTGGGGAACTTATTCTTACTCCCGAGGCTAATCAACACCACACCACCTCTCGTGTGGTGACATGTAACACTTAAGCTCACAGGTTCCCTTCGTACTCACATCGAGATGCCTCCTACACGTCCACGGACCAAGCAAGTCTACACAATGCTAAATTCCCTATTAAATTCGTCCAACGACCCCCACAATCATAACAATATATATAGTTATATATATAACTATATTCATTTTCATATGCATGATTGAGGGTCATGGAAGAGCGAGGTGATTAAAAAGGCAACGAACAGACAGTGGGGACGAGGGGCAACAGTTGGACACAATAAGCAAGCGAATGACTGAACATCAAGCATGGGAATTAATTCCTCATTTTTCCATGCTACGCCACAAACTTAATGACTAGCCACCGCGGCTTATACTTTCTCTTTGGTAAACACAGGCCTTTAACGCACAGCATTTTCATCATCCAATAGTTAAAGGCACAAATTATTAAAATGGGCAGAAGATTAATCATTTATTTCTGAAGCTGATCCCTTGCATCACCTGGAAATACCAACTGCGGATTGGGGAATAACTGTCATAAATTGTACGCACCAATGGTAGAAAATCGAGACGACCTCGACCATAATATTTATGCTCGATTTGTTTTACGTCACTGCAAATGATGGATCTGCAGAAAATAGAGAACGTGCTTCTGAATTGAATACTGTGCATTGTTCTGAGAGAGCTGGTTATGTCTGCTATAAAACCAGGACCTCTGACCCGTGATTAAAAAAACTTAAAATGCAGCATACAATGAATGATAGCAGCATTTTATTAATAAAGTCCTTCCTTGTGTCAAGAACTGTGACTTGACGGTGTTCAGAGCACGGAACATGATTATAACTGTGACAATATTCCTCCAGGTGATCATTTTCATGCACAACAATTATCAGAGAGATCATCCCTTGAAATGGAATCCAAAACTTCTCATTGGTGCTGCTTCTCACATTGTAATTGCTCCACTTTTCCAACGTCATTGCCTTCTATTACAACTGTATCTTCTTGTCTTCCCTTTTCTCTAGCATTTTTCCTTTTATATCCATTATCTCTCATATTTTCTCTGCTCTCTCGGATGTAAAACGATTTTGAACAACTTTGTTACCACCGCCACCAAAGGTGGACGGAGGTAGTATTTTCACCCCTGCTTGTTTTTTGGCTGTCTATGAGGAGGATATTTCAAAACGTTATGTGTGGGGAGTGGACTAGAACGAATTTATTTGAATTTGGTGAGGATTCGCATGCAGTAATTCTTATATGCTTCTTCACAATTGAGGGATAGGGCTATAAGCGATATATAGCACGAGATCTCAAACAGTTATGGACGGATTATGACAAAACTTTTTGGGTGATTTTGGTAGGTGACAAGAACAAGCTGATTATATTTTAGTTAAAGTCTGTCGGGATACAGATCCAGCCTATTAGTGGGGTACAAAATATTGTTGCAGGCCGGGGGTTGGGTGAGAGGGCCACTCGGAGGGGGGGAGCTATCTCGGCTCCCACCAGACTCCCCGGAATTGTAGGCTGTCGCACACGGATAATTCCATGACGCAGCGGGTCGCTAACCGACCGTGGACGCTAAGAACTCAAACGCGTGACCTAGGGTCCTCCCGTCTATGTGTTAACCGGGTTACCTCATTAATCATGTGATTTATTTACTGGGGAACATGCCCTCGGTATGCCTTGTCCGAGCCGGATCACTTTACCGGACTGGATGCAGCCGAGCGACACTATCAAGGACGTACCGGGTAAAAGGAATGGATCATTGAGAATATAGTCCCGGCTAAGATAGGATTCGGACCATGCTGGATCAATGAAAGAAAAGACGAAAATGAGCTGGGAACATTTCTAATAATAATTTATTTACAAGCAGGCGAGGAAAGTTATGTGGTACAGTGAATAGTTTTATTGGTGTGTGTAATGCAGGGATAGAAATAAGTGTGTGGTGCGACAATGTACAAGCAACTTACGAAAGCACAGAGCAGACTTAACCCGAAATAATAATAATAATAATCTTCTGCAAGCTTAACTTACGAGGACAGGCACCAGGACAAACACACACATGCACACAAAACCCGATGAAGAGGAGTTAATGATGAGAAAAAGGAGGAGAGGAGATGAGGCTAACGGTCTCTAAATACCTCGCACGATTGCCTGATCGCGCCACCAATACGTTTTGGGAGGGGTGCTCTGCTGGGTGATACCTCCCTGACAGCTGGCACGCTGTTTCTTGCTTCGTGGCACTTAGTGCAGCTCGCGTCGGTCCAGAGAATGAGACGCGACCGTCGGGTGTGAAGGGAGGGACTTGGGTGGAGAAGGCGGAGTTGAGAGCGAGTAGATGGAGTGGTCGGCAGGACCAGGTGGGTGGGTGGAGTCAGCGACGTGTGGGCGGAGAATGGCGGAGAGGTGTAGGCGGATTCGCAGCGATGACGGCGGGTGAAGAAGGCGGAGTCGCAGGCGAATGGGAAGAGAAGGCGAGTTGGAGTTCCAGCGCGTCAGAGAGAGAGAACGACTTCACCAACCGCCTTTTATAAACCCCGCGGGGCGGTGCAGGGGGCCACCCCGAAGCGATGCGTCTTCACCCGAATTGGGCACTCTGATTGGCCCCAGCCCCCGCGTGGCCCGGCCGCGATGGCCGGAAGTAGCTCCACTCCACTTCCGGCAAGATGGCCCCAAGCTGTGGGTTCATGTCGCTCCGACATCACGACATGATATGCATTGCCCCGCACCGAACTCCGCGACATGAATTGTCTTGCACGAACTCCTGGACCGTGCCCTGACGACTGGCCGAGGGTCGTGTCGGCCCCGATGCCTGCCCGGGCACCCCCGACTAGCACTGGTCAATGTGCCTGCTCCGTGATGCACCACGTGGCCCGAGCTGTACAGCATGCCCCTGCCTGATCGCGGCTTCGCTTCCCTGAGAGGCGAGACGCCAACCATCGTCCGTGGAGAACACCCGCGGCTGCCAGCAAGGACCGAAGGTAAGATGTTATGGCAAACCCATGCATAGACGGCAAGATGTGTCCATTCGTGCCCTGCTCTGCATGATAATAAAGTGTCGCGAGCAGCACACGGGTCTGCCTTCGAGCCCGTTCTGCACAGTGCACGTGGATCCGCCATTAAGCATGTGGCCAGCGCTCGCGTTCGCCCGATATAATGAAATCCAGAAATGAGTTGATAAGAACGAGCCGCTAGTGTCTTGCACACTTGTGTTCCGTACAGTGTGCGTGGATCCGCCATTAAGCACGTGGCCAGCGCTCGCGTTCGCCAAATTATTTTATCGTGTGCGTGGGGCCAACTCCGATCTGTGTCAGGCATTGAGGGGAACGACCAGATATAATAATTAGATGGAGGTTTGGAATGAAAAAGGATATAGGTATAAGTGTCAGATGGAGTAATGGAGGGAAAAGAGGATGACAATATAATTAGTCCAGAAATGGGTTGAAAAGTATGCGCCGCCCGTATCGTGCCACAACATGGCGTGGTTGTCGTTTTCCTATTATCGGCCTCTGACAATGTAGCTATTGGCACCAAGCTACTAGCCACGCTCTCGCCGATATTGGGTTATTTGCTTCTGTGTTGTGAAAAACCACATCTGTGGGGCCTCTTTAAGAGATATGAATTCGTATGCCTTTTCAATGCAACCGACAATCTCATACCAGATCATTGGAAACGTCAGACGTTCATCTCGAGCTTACGGCAGAGGTTCGTTTGAGGATATCGCTGTTTCCTCGCGCTGTCGATGCTCGTGTGGTGTTGTTGTGGCTTTCTATTCCCCTCCCCTGGCCGTGACATGTGCTGCACGTGTTGGCCTTTGCGAGGACGCAAATTTGGATTCACCTCAGGAATAAGCAGAAAAGAAGAGTAGAAATGAAGTTAATGCTGTAAGCAAACCTAGCTATGAGATCCCCGCAACGCATGTCCCGTTTGACCCACTAGACAATAGGGAAGGGACTATCTAAACGTATATTAATGGCATAACTGTCTTGGGACCACTATATATTGGATGCCATTGCCTTTGAGGCATGCGGTTCCCAATATAAACTGTTCAGCCTGGTAGAGGGAGGGAAGCGCTCTCTCAAGCGCCATTCTAATTATTATTATGCTATTATCATTATTGTTGTTATTACTTTTAGTATTCGAAGCATTATAACCCACTTCCCAACATTACTCTCCCTACTACCCAGCATTACCCTCTCCACTCCCCCAAAATGACCTCCCATGCCAGGACTCGCCAAATGTCAGAAAGCAACCATTCGTGGAAGACTGTGGTTATTACATTAACAGACATTATAATAATAAGATTATTATTTTTAAATAATATTATTCCACAATGCAGATCCCTATGAAAGCTGCGTGTGTTACATTATAGTTGTTTATAGTTGTTGCTCACCATTGAGAGATGGGGCCAAAAACGATATATAGCATGATGTTTCAAAAAAGTTGTGGACGGATTATGATAAAACTTGGTGGATGAGTTTGGTTTGTGACAAGAACAAGCCGATTCGATTTTGGTGTGTGACAAGAACGAATGATCCGGATTCAGATCCGGCCTATCACTGGGATACAAAATGTAATCTGTTCAGCCTGGTGGAGATCTGCGCTCTACCGAGTGCTGTTCTAGTTCTTCATTCATTCTCTCTCATGGTTCATGTGTATGGTGGTCATTCTGCCTCTGCACTTGATTGGTCCTGCAAGCCATTGCCATTGCCATTCCATTGCTTATTCTTCTTCCTGTCCTCTTTGTCTCTCTTCGTCGCTTTCACATTCGCAATGAGATTTCATCTGGATTTGCAAGAACACGATTGCATTGGATCGCATTTTCTCCCAAACTATATCCATAGAAGATGGTGTTTCTCAAAGTATTGTTCTTGGACTAATTCTATTCTTGATCTACATCGATGATCACTCTTCATACTGGAAAATATATAATCTCAATTTTAAGATGACTCTACTCTGTACAAGACTGTTTCCTCACATTTCCATTTGTCAGGATGCAGCCTTATTCCTCTTTTCCAATGTAGAGAAGATAAACAACTCTTCATCGACCTGAGAAATGCATTTTAATGTGCAAAATTGCCACACTCTCATTTTGTTGGCCAATTCCCAAATTTATTCTGTGGTCAACCTATTTCCAGGGCCTTAGCATTACCAATAACCTGTCTTGGACAGAGTACATCTCCAAAGAAAGCCACTGCCTCAGAATTCTCAGCAAGGCCAAGTCCATCCTCAGCCAACCTTAGCATATAACACTGTGAAGGCTTTCACCCAAAAGTTCCATGGAATACGGATCTCTCCTATGGGCTGGTGCTGCTGCTTCCCATCGGTCCTTCTTGAAGTCATGGTCCCTGTGTGTGTTATTAGCATCTCGTGACAGCTGACTAAGTCTCAGCATCTGCTAGTATCTGCTTCCCGAGGTCACAGACATTCGATCGGAACCTGACCGAGTCGCCACAACCTCCAAGTCAAAACATAACATTCACCTTCATTCTTTCACCTCCCCATTGCCATCACCCCCTGCCCCCTTCCCTCCCCAGCTCTTCATTCACCTGTTGAACTGTCTTCAGAGTCTGTTTTCTTGCACTCTTCCCTCCTCTCCTCATGTTGTCGTGCATTCATGTTCTTGTCCAGCTGTGTCCACTTCAACCCCACTTGTTTGTTAACCCTTCACCCTTTGTTGTTCTACTCTTCCTTCAAACTAAGCGTCTGCATGTAAAATTTATGGAGAAGAGAACAGAGGGAAGAAAGATAAATGTGCCCTCGTGTGTGTGTGTGTGTGTGTGTGTGCGTGCGTGCGTGTGTGTGTGTGTGGTGTGTGCCAGCATGTGTTTGCGTGTGTTATTGGCTTCCAAAAAAGCACTGCAAACAAACAATTCATACAAAGCCCTCCTCCTTAGACTTTCCTATTTGATCCAAAATCGGTACAGTATGGCTTTTTTGAAACATGTATAAACCTAATCGGCTTAACCTCATGTTGTATAATGTATGTATGTATTTATGTATATATATATATATATATATATATATATATTATATATATATATGTATTACACACACACACGAGCAAATACAACCCGTCGCTTTGCCGATGGGTCAATAAAGTGGAGTGGGGGTGGGGGGGGGAGGGGGGGAGAGAGGAAAGGAGAGGAGAGGAGGCAGGTGTACGGTGAGAAGGGGAAGGAAAGGCAGAGAGGATGAAAATGGGGAGTTAGGGGGAGGTGCAGAGAGCGACACCTACCACACGTTGCTATTCACTGTGGGAGGGAGGGGTGGTGTGTGTGAGAGAGAGAGAGAGAGAGAAGAGAGAGAGAGAGAGAGAGAGAGAGAGAGAAGAGAGAGAGAGAGAGAGAGAGAGAGAGAGAGAGAGACAGAGAGAGATAAGACGCACACACACACACACACACACACATACACACACACGCACACACAGGCAGAGAGAGCGACAGAGGTGTGGGAGGAAAGTGCTGCATTTCATGAGGAGGGGACAGTGAGGAGGGGACAGTTAGAGAAAAGGGTGGGGGAGAGAGGAAAAAAAAAAGACAGGTGAGGGACGGAGGTGGGTTCAGCAAAGAGAATATGTGACGCTTAATGACCGAACATGAAAAAAAACCAAAAAACGTGTCAGCCAGCTGTACACACAACAACACAACATAGTTTTTAAATAATTCCACTGGCACATCTGCAAAAACTTTGATATTCCAGTTCCAGAAAATTTGTGGGAAAATAAAACAAAACCAATCACTGACAACATTGAAGTACCGCTCACATACGACCTTATGATCCCATCGGGCGTGAACATCGAAAACAAAGCATTGCAGCCAGATATCATACTCAGGTACAAAAAAAGAGAAGAAGGCATTGCTAATTGAGGTGTTAATACCGTTGATTTTGGACTAACAATGCAGAAATCAAGAAAATGACCAAACACCAAGACCTCAAGCATGAAGTGAAAAGATCCTGGAAGCTGAAGAATGCCAAAGTTGGACAAGTGATGACGAAGAACCTCATGGGAATGATGAAGAAGACCCTCACAGAGATATTAAAAACCATCCCTGGGGATATCACTACAAATGAACGACAGTTGGAAGCCGTCGCGGCTCAGTAACGATCCGGAAGAGAGCCCTCGGCACAAAACATTGAAAAACAAAAACTTCACAACTTGGTCCATGAATCATGACCATTACCATGATGAAGGTGGATACTTTGAGCCCACCCTTGGAGGACTCCATTCCACATTCTGAAACCCACATATGTAGATACAATCAATAACACACACACACACACACACACACACACACACACACACACACACACACACAACACACACACACACCACACACACACACACACACACACACACTTGTGAGGAAATTCCTTGTGCCTATTACCTGACCTTCTCCCATCACCTCTGCAAAATTTGGTTATCAGGCCAGCCCTGTGTTTTTCTATGATTTTCAGATGTACATACATTCATACATTCAAACATACATGCTGAGAATGGCCTTATTTAATAAAGTAGGATACCTCCTGCTTTTTGGTCCAGATACATGATCAGAAACAATGACCTGTACAGATATAAAATAGTCGTCGTGAAATAAGAACAATACAAAAACAGCAGCAAAAATAATACATCCTTACCGAGGATGGCCAGAACGGTACTGTTCTTGAGGACCTCCATCGACCCAGAGCAGACAAAGTACATGGCTTGGAGAGCATCACCCTGGCGGAGGAGGAACTCTCCCGGAGCACAGAAGATCGTTTTCACGCTGAGAGAAAGTGCACGGAGACACCCATGGCTCGCCGACTCAAACAGCGGCAGCTGCAACATCTCCCTGTTCAAGTGCATGGCCACGTCAGCACGGAGTTCGTCGGGAAAGTCCTTCATGAGCTGTGGGCAAACCAACCGAGCAGGAAAAAGACATGAGTGATCCCACACATTGTGAAAAGTGCTCAACCTTTGATGTGGAGAGAAAGAAGGGTCTACACCCATTTGAGGCATGATCAAAGCTTTTAAGATCAAAAGGAAATCCTGCAAAGTAACATTTATATTCGGAATTGGCTCATAAATGAGAAAAGTTTGGAAAATGAAATTCTTTACTTAAGCACAAATTTGTAAGCGGTTGAAAATGGAATTGGCTGATCGTTTGTTGTTATCGAAGCACTCCACTCCTGGTTCTTAGATCCTGGATCAAAATCCTATGTAATGTGTTGAATTGAGCAATCTCGTCTAATGTCCTTGTCATTGATGCAAGAATACACTTGTGTGATTTTTGCAGTCATCACAAGACTCAATTGTTGACTCGAAACTCCATAAGAGTCCACTCAAGGTCTGTTGAACTTGTGAAACAAACCACTGTGTTGGAGAAAGAACTACGTGAATAATCACGGGATGAATGAGATTGGAGGAAGAAAGGCGACTGGCTTTTCATCACGGTGAAGCACCTTGGGCAGCTCAATCACGGACGGCCTCGGAGCCAATCATCATCATCTTCACATCTCGAAGGGTTTTATCGAGTATTGTGCAGAAAAATGCCGAGGGAAATATTCTGACCTGCTCAGCAAAAACGTTTGGCATCTTGATAAGTCTTCTTGGGGGTAATGCAAAGCACTGCTAAGATTCGAGCGAATGATTATGACAGTTATGATGCAATGCCTTTCGAAAACTGCACTGACATCTATGAACAATAAATAAATAAATAATCCGGATTGATGTATCACTCTTTGATCAAATGCAAAAAGGCTCAAACAATATTACCGTAGATCTTAATTTATACTTCAAATCAAACCTTAAGTAGCAATACATATGCTCCAGCAATTTGTCACTTGTGTAAATCACCATCGAGTCGCTTGCAGGCACTTGGCAAAGATAGATAATTTTTAATATAACAAATGGCCAATTGTATTTAAGAACTGAACAAGACTCTCGTATATGTCACTGTAAAGGGTAACGGTTGATTTCCGAAACATTTCTCCTGCAAAGTCCGTTTGCAAGTTGCGCAAGCGACTCGCGTGTCAGATTCCGCATCCGCCAGTGGACAGGTGGCGGTCGGTGAAAACCAATATGACAAACAAGTTGGTTCGTGAAGTGTTTACTGATCATGAAGGTGAGCTGTGCAGTTCCATGAATTGGCCGTCATTTCAGGAGGGGCTGTTTGAACGGCAGAAATAGCTGCAACTGCATGTCAGTTGTCGGTTCAAACAGAGAGAATGGGGAACGTTTTTAGACAAGGTCTTTCGCAAACTGGCTGGCCAGGCTAAACACTTGACTGAAGGAAGCTGGAATTCGTTCAGGGTGCTAATAGATGTAACTGTCCTACTCTTCATGAAAGACACCGTTGCATATTTAACATTCATAAACAACCAGTACTGGCACACGGGTCTCCCAGTATAAATGTCCTTGAGAAGGAAGGTGCACACATCGACGCATCCATCGCCCTCAATGCGAAACACCAGAATGACAGTTTATAGCTGGGTCCCGATTAGAACCCAGGCTAGACAACACCTCAAAGACGAGTGCACATATTCTCTAGGCCATCCTGCCAGCCCCAAATTCCTCCCCAAAATGGAAGGCTAATTATTTCTGTATCTTCATATTATTGGTTACGGACAATGAACGCCACGTCCAATGCAAGCGAAGCTATAAAACAGAGAGCTTTTGATGTAGGTGTTATTTCTGCAAAGAAAAATCTAAGGTCAAGATATATTTACTGGCAGACGCGGTGAGAATTCTTAGTTCAAAATGCAATCTACACATAATCTCTTCAATTATACCACAGTCAACATTTTCACTTTAAACGAATAACTTGCTGAGAGTCACATACCACATTGCCCAAGTCTACGGCAGGGGTTGAAAACTCAGATAAAACAGCTTTTTGTGGATAAACTTATGAGTCTGTGGGAAGGCGAGACTACAGAACAGAGGTTTGAGGAGAAGCTGTACAAAAATGGTACTGTGGGTACACAGGGATGGTTTAGGGATACTTTTGACCCGATCTACAGTGGAAATGTAGAATTAGGCAAAAAGTTTCAAAACAAAATGTCCAACCGTTTGTACTCTTGGCTTTCAAGTTTGCTTCTGAGATCAAATGGCAAGACCGATAATTTGGGTAGGGACATGTAAGTAGTTGAACGCAAGGGAATATGAAAAATTAATGTAGTTTTGAACTGACAAGAAGTAATTTAAAGTGAGATTCATTTTTGAACACGACCATCACACAATGAACCAAGACTATAGGGATAACTGAAGCTGACCGCAGAGGGAGACTCGATTCCAAAATCCAGAATCACGACTCATCTCCACAGCTCCACTCATTCGTTCCTCTTTTCACCTGCCTGTGAAATCATCTAACATAGTCTCTCCAATTTCATCCTTCCCTCCAGGTGTTTAAGACAGCTGTTCACTACCATCTCAGATCATCCTCCATCCAAAACCATGATATTTTTCTTCCCCTGAAGCCCACCTCCTTCCAAATTTGTAGTTTTTTTCCTTCCTGAGAGTTCTGCAGTCACCTTGAAATGTGACAGAGGTGATGTATTCTAGTGCGGCAATAAAGTCACTTTTGTCAGGTTCTGTTTCTCATCCTGATTCGAGTCAAAACAAATCGGTTGAACACCCTATTATTGTGGAATGCATATTATTCGACAAGAGGAAAACACATTCAATGTGATAATTATTGTGACTATAAATTATTGGATAATACCATAAAGTTCTCAATTTCATTTCAATAAACCCTCCCCACGCCGCAATGCAATGCATGTTTACATAAGTATATGATGATGATGATGATGAGAGGGGTATGTAAGAAGAGAAAATAAATAATTTTGGGAGGAGATCGGGGTTAAGTAAAATGAAGCGGCCTTGTACAGCTGTGCAGAGAATAAGGGCGGGAAGGGGAAAGGGGGGAGGGGGTGGAGGGGTGAGCGAGATGATTGAAAATTCCAACATATTTACCCTCGCCAGAGGAGAGGGTATTGAATTTGGGTCCATTTCTTTGTCTGTTTGTCTTGACAGAATGTGAGTGTGTATAATTACATTAGACACTATAACCTGAAGACCCCCGAACAACCCCAAGACCCATTAAGACCCATCAGATCCTTTAAGATCCTGAAAAACACTTGAAGACCCCTAAAACCCAATAAAGCCTTCAGAACCCTAAAACCCCATGGAACCCCTGAAGACCCTTTAAATCAGTGATCTTCACTATTGTTTAGAGGGGGGCCACTTTTGTCGATAAGACATCAGTGTGAGAGCCACCACACCACCTGCGGGACTCCATAATGGCTGCTGTTAAGCCCCGCCTCCACATACTCTTCTTCGTTGTGGTTAACTGAGCTGCAAGCACAATTGT
Organism: Eptatretus atami; assembly: GCA_035128595.1. Lineage (NCBI taxonomy): Eukaryota > Metazoa > Chordata > Myxini > Myxiniformes > Myxinidae > Eptatretus > Eptatretus atami. The sequence continues at coordinate 74,417,786 of CM068955.1, read as the reverse complement.
TTGTATACTGCAACCATATTCTGATGTAGTGATGTTATGTTTATGCTTCATGCTGGAACACTCATTTGAAACCATCGGGTCAATTTGATAGCATTTATGGCGAATTATGATAGGGTGTTTTCACATTTGTGTATTATCGACTGCATGTTAGGGGCCGCACTTTCGGCCACCAGGGGCCGCCAGTGGCTCGTGGGCCATGCAATTAAGAACAGGGCTTTAGACCGTTTATTACCCTAAAACCATTTAAGTCCGCCAAGACTATAAATACCTTTAAGGCCCTTTAGATCCCCTAAGATCCTTAGAACGTTAAGACCATTTAAGACCCCTCAGACCCTTTAGAAGCCAAACACCCTTTAAGATCCATCAGACCTTTTAGATCCCCAAGACCCTTTAGATCCCCAATACCCTTTCGCCCCCTAAGACACCTGAGGCCCTTATGGCCCTTTCGACCCTTTAGAACCCTAAGACCCATTCAAGACCCTTTAGACACCTAAGATCCTATAGACTCCTCAGACCCTGTTGACCCCAAAGACCAAATAGACCCCGTTACACCCTATATAACCCTTCGACCTCTAAGGCCCTTTAGATCCTCTTCGACCCTTAAGAACTCTGAAGACCTTTAGACTCCCTTCTACCCTTCAGATCTTCACACCTTGAGGACCTTTTAATACCCTGTACCATCCCTTTAACCTTTAGACGTTTTAATACCCCTTTAGACCCCTTCAGACAATTCTGACCCTTTAGACTTTAAATTACACCCTTGAGACAGCTTTGGCCTTTTAAGACGATTTAGACACTTTAGACCATTTTGACCCTTTAGACATATTGGGACCTTTACAGACCTTTACACATTTCGACCTTTAAACCTTCAGACCTTTGACCTTTATAACCTGAAGTTGATTTGCATATAACCTGAACTTTATAACCTTTATAACGTTGATTTGCAATCAACGACCTTTCATTTGGTACATCCTTCCATTTATTTGCCACACAAAATACTCCACACAAAACAAGTCCTGGCGAGGGTCTGCAATCTCTAATATATTTTTCTAATTGCATATGTCGTAAATAGATGGCATATTATTCTAAAAAGGAGTTTCTGGTTTGTTCATGGCGGTTAGTGGATGGGAATTTTTTAAAATCACAATTAAATTTTGATTAGAAATACATAAATTAACAAGCAGAGACGATTTAGACATTACCAACAGAATGATTATAAGAAAATGAGAACAGACAACTCTATTCCAAAACATAGATCTTCAATGGGAACTTACATAAGGACATTGGACAGAGGAGGGGGCCACTAACCCGTCATGCCTGCGCTCTATCAATCAACCCTGCACATTCATTAATTCCATCAGAATCTATTCACTTAATTTGTTGTTAACTTGTTGCTAACCTGAAAACTAACCAACATGTTTGGAACCGAAACCGCGCCGAAATCTATTTAACCAAACTTGTTTGTCACTTGCATTTTCAGCAGATGACAAGAACATGGTTTCAATATTTTCATGAACTATGTGATTGGTTTCATACGAGGGAGTGAATCACATTATTTGCGAGTGCTGTGATAGGAATGGTAGAATATTCAGCATTGCACGATTGGCCCTGAAGCTGGCGGTGACTAAAAGGGTTAATTTGCACGGTAAAAATGCCCGTAAGGTAATGCGCACACGGTAGCAGCAGCTCCTATTGCCATTCCCCAGCAATTAGGAATTGCTTCACGTGGGCTGTGAGCCGACCCCGCTGACAGCAGCAATACCCCACCACCTGACTGTTACATCATTTATTACTCCAAGAGGAATAGCAGCAGGATGGCGGCTCATTTCTTTGCAGTCACATGCAAATTGCACAGCCTGGGATTGTCCAAGATGGGAGAGCAGCAGTTCCAAAATACATGTACAGAGACCATTTTTGAATGGCATACTAGGGGGCGTTGTGTTAATAACATCAACTTTCACCATTGAAAAAACGGAGAAGCATCATTTCTGTCATCAATCAAATTAAGTGTTTTCTGATAAACAAAGATGGGCTTCTTCAAATAGTATGTTGCATTGAACTGGGGGCTATCAATTTATTACATACACAAATAATGTATTCATGAATTTAGAGCAAAACAACCTCACCGCACCCTCTCCCAATCAGATGCTACTGCACCATGACATATTTGTAATAAACAGATAGTTCCGAGGAGTTGTGAAGGACATAACATTGGTGTATTAGCGACTACAGCTAGTATACCTCCTTGAAGAAATGCACTCTGAGGAATGAAAGGAAAATGAGATACTAAGGCTCCACTTGACTCCGTGCTGTGTGGACTGAGCAGTGTAATACGGAGCAGGCTTCCCATGGAGTGTCTGGCCAGGGAAGAGACAGAGGCTGAGTGACATAGAAGTGTTCCATCATTGAAGTGCCTCCCACACTCCCCCCACTGCCTCCCCCGGAGTAAAAAATAAAATATAAAAACCCCAAAACAATTGCTTTTTCTTTTTTATTTAAATAACGAAAATAAATACATTTCCCCTTTTTTATTTTGCTACCCTTGAGATATCCCTGGGCATGCCACATTGTCTCATCCACATTCGTCCCCTTATTCCCCCAATGAAGCTGCGTCATTTTGAGGGATAAAATTGGTCTGGTGTTGATGTGGCACAGCTGCGCAGGCATTCTGGGCTGAATGGCTTCCTCCTGCGTCTAGTTTCCTTATATATTGTGAAACTGAAACTGTGTGGAGGAAAATATTTTAATGATATTACCAGCTCTTGAAAAGCAAAAGAACAAGAACAAAAGAACAAGTAGAGGTACGTTCAAAGAACACCACCCCCATGTCAAATAAGTAAATAACAAATCCTCCAGCGCGCAACATTGCCGGGGCGCCTTCGGCGCTCAGTGTTGCCATCTTACAGCACATGGAGTCGGAATTGGGAGTGAGCAGTGTACAATAATTGAGTTATTAATTGATTAATTGCATAATTAAAATAAATAAATAAATAATAAGATTAAAATAATTAATTTCATAAATTGGCTGATAGCATACCTAAACCACCACTGTTTCATCCGAATCTGTAACTCTTTGAAAATTAAGTAATTCATCGAAAAATGAATAATTAATTGATTAATTGATTAATCACGAAATCAAAAATACCCTTTAACGCCAAATCTCTTGTTCACAGTTGTGTCAAAATATCAGCTTCCGAGCTCAAAAGGTGCCTGAGATATCGCCAGGATGAGAAAGAAAATTAATAAGCAATTAATAAATCGATAATAATTAAATAATTAATCAAATAATTGATGAATCAAAAAATAAATATAAAATTTTTACACCAAAGCACATCTTCACTTTTATCCTCAAATTTCAGCTTCCTCCTTCAAGGATGGCTGAGATATCGCCCGGACAAACAAGAAAGAAAATAATTAATTGATTAATCAATTAAATGAAAAATACCCTTTATAGCCAAATCACTTGTTCACTGTCATGTCCAAATATCAGCTTCCGAGCTCAAAAGGTGCCTGAGATATTGCCCAGATGAGAAATAAAATAAATAAATAAATTGATAATAGTTAAGAAATTAATCAATTAATTGATTAATAATAAAAAAATTAAATACTGTTTTTGCCAAAGCACATCCTCACTTTTGTTCCCAAATTTCAGCTTCCTAGCTCAAAGGATGGCTGAGACATCACCCGGACAAACAAACAAACAAAGAAGCAAACAAGAAAACAAACAAGAAAACAAACGAAGTGAAAACTGAGTACTGTACTCTCTTCCTTCGGAGCCTGGCGATGACATCATGCATCGTCTGGATATGGCATTGGGAAGGAGCGGTGTACAATAATTGATTGATTAATCAATAAATCAAAAAACCCTTTTTAACCAAATCACTTGGTCACTGTCATGTCCAACTATCATCTTCTGAGCTCAAAATATGCCTGAGATATTGCCAGGATGAGAAATAAATAAATAAGTAAATAATAAATCCATAATAATTAAGTAATTAATCAATTAATTGATGAATCAAAAAATAAAAAATAGCATTTTTGCGAAAGCACATCGTCACTTTTGTCTCCAAAGTTTAGCTTCCTAGCTCAAAGGATGGCTGAGATATCGCCCGGCCAAGCAAACAAACAAGACGTCGTGCAGAGCATGATACTTGCAAAATACATTAAACATATTTGACCTCAAAAATAATTGGTGGTTGAATTCAGTGACCTGAACTATAAATCCTCTTCAAATCGCTATTCAATCGGGTGGAAACTGCCAATTTTACAAATTCGGCCTATGTTGACCCTTTGACCGATGTTGACCTCAAAAATAACAGACCAAGTCCGACCCAGGGGTTGTCCTCAGTGTATTTTCATCCACAACCTCACCCTTTAAAGATCCCAAAGACCCATATGACCCTGAAGAACATTGAATTCACTGAACACAATTAAGACACTTTAAAACCCCAAATAACCCAAAGACCCTTTAGACCCCAAAGACGGTTCAGATCCCTAAGACTCTCGAAGACCCCTAAGACCTCCAAATCTTTTGAAGACCCTTAAGACCCCTTAGAGCTGGAAGACCTCAAAGACCCGAAACACCTCAATGACCTGTAAGACCCTTAAGAGCTTAAAGACCCTTAAGACCACAAAGACACAAGACCCTTGAAGACCCCTTTACTCACTGGTGTTCCCTTAACAACCCTTTACCCACTGGTGTTCTGGCTCTCATGCCCCCGACAGTTCCCCCCCCCCAACCCCGACACCCAATCCACCTACCCCATTCTCAGCCCTGCCGGCTCTCCTGCTTCTCCCATTCTCAGTACCTCCCGGGCAACGCCGGGTAACCCTGCTCGTTATAAAATAATCATCATATTTTTATAATGTCTGCTAATATAATAACCAAGGCCTTCCACGAATGGTTGCTTTCTGACATGTGGCAAGTCCCTACATGGGAGGGTAATGCTGGGGAGTGGGGAGGGTAATGTTAGGGAGTGTGGAGGGTAATGTTAGGGAGTGGGGAGGGTAATGTTTAGGGAGTGTGGAGGGTAATGTTAGGGAGGAGGGAGGGTAATGTTCAGGGAGCGGGGAGGGTAATGTTCGGGAGCGGGGAGGGTAATGTTCGGGAGCGGGAGGGTAATGTTCGGGAGTGTGGAGGGTAATGTTAGGGGTGGGGGGGTAATGTTAGGGAGTGTGGAGAGTAATGTTAGGGAGTGTGGAGGGTAATGTTGGGGAGTGGGAGGGTAATGTTAGGAAGTGTGGAGAGTAATGTTCGGGAGTGGGGAGGGTAATGTTAGGGAGTGGGGAGGGTAATGTTAGGGAGTGTGGAGGGTAATGTTGGGGAGTGGGGAGGGTAATGTTAGGGAGTGTGGAGGGTAATGTTAGGGAGTGGGGAGGGTAATGTTAGGGAGTGTGGAGGGTAATGTTCGGGAGTGTGGAGGGTAATGTTAGGGGGTGGGAGGGTAATGCTAGGGAGTAGGGAGGGTAATGTTAGGGAGTGTGGGGGTAATGTTAGGGAGTGGGAGGGTAATGTTAGGGAGTGGGAGGGTAATGTTAGGGAGTGGGGGGGTAATGTTAGGGAGTGGGAGGGTAATGTTAGGGAGTGTGGAGGGTAATGTTAGGGAGTGTGGAGGGTAATGTTAGGGAGTGGGAAGGGTAATGTTAGGGGTGTGGAGGGTAATGTTCGGGAGTGTGGAGGGTATGTTAGGGAGTGTGGAGGGTAATGTTAGGGAGTGTGGAGGGTAATGTTAGGAGTGTGGAGGGTAATGTTAGGGAGTGGGAGGGTAATGTTAGGGAGTGTGGAGGGTAATGTTAGGGAGTGTGGAGGGTAATGTTAGGGAGTGGGGAGGGTAATGTTAGGGAGTGTGGGAGGGTAATGTGGGAGTGGAGGTAATTAGGGAGTGGGGAGGGTAATGTTAGGAGTGGGAGTGGATGAGGTAGTAAGTGTGAGTGTGGGGAGTGTAGAGGGTAATGTTGAGTAGTGGAGATGCTCATTTTTTTTGTTGTTTTTTTCCCCCAGCAGATCCCCACCGATGATCTCTCAGACCCGCAGGGGTCTGCAGACCACAGGTGGGGAACCACTGCTATCTAGAAGAACGACAACTTGTGCCTCAACATGAACAATCTTTGTTGTCCTGCATCTTTGGTAATAATAAATAACACATTTTATACACATTGCTTCCATAAAAATTCGCTTCGACCTCAACTCTGCTCAAAAGCCCATTCAGTGTTAATGGTTTCTTTTATCGATATTTGACCCTTTTAAGAGACATGACATGATTTGCCAAGAGCATTTGTTATGCAACACATTAAGCTTCAATGTTCACCTGCTAAACTGAGAGCTTAGTGTCTCCACAAATGGATTTCCAAAATTATATCAATAATAATGGGACTACGTTATGAAAAGAAAGTGTTTTCATCAAATTAGGCTTTGACATATGGCTTTCAGAGGAGGAATATGCTCGACAAGAAGGTGTGGCAATTTCTACGTGTCCAAAATGTGTAGGTGGCTGAGAACTTATAGCTAGGCCTTAGGGAGTGTGTACATGCCTCGTTAGGATTCATGCCATTGTTGACAGCCCACGTCGTCTGGAAGTACTCAAGCATGCGCTGCTTCAGATGTTGTGGCAGCCCGTGGATGCGGATGAACTCCTTCAGGTCCTTGGTGCGAGTGAGGTAGAGTGAACGGCGTGAATACATACGTTGAATGATCGCCGTTACGTTCCCGAACACCACAGCGTGCATGAGAGCTGCACAAATTCACGGGAATAGAGAATAAGGCTTTGAGTGTTGGTTATAAGTTTACGTAATTTACACACAATCCACATGTAAGTAACTTTTCAGACCCAAGAGCAATACTTGGAGATTGAGTTTTAAATAAAGACCATTAAGATATGTCTTAAGCCTCATTTATATATCTTCGGTGGAAAACACCACAAATGCAACGCAGTGCAAATCGCGGAACACACTTTAATGGGAAAACAAATAGAGGCAAAAGATTTTTTTTTAAGAAGAGAGATAGGAGAAATTTGGAAAACAAGTAGAGATTGAAAGCATAAGTAAACTAGAAGGGCACGCTTCGACGTCGCCACATCACCAGATACGCCGCTGTCCACATTATTACATCATTATACATACTTGTACCAAGTTTGATTTAAATCCCTGAACCCAGATTCAAAATGTTAAATGATTCGGTTTACCAGAGCTTGGATCTGATCAGGTTGAAATTTAAAACACATATTCCCCATGAGAGAGAGAGGGGGGGGGGAGAGAGGGGAGAGTGCGGAGGAGGAGATGGGGAGAGGAGGGGGGGATTCCAGCAGAAGTGATGCACAGTTTAACGTCCATCCGAGAGACGGCACACACATTGATGAATCTCCCTGCCTGTGAAACACCAGGATGACAGTTTATAGCTGGGTCAGGATTAAAACCCAGGCTAGACAGCTTAGAGGGAGTGTACGTACCTCTCGGCTGCCCTGCCATGATGTGACGATTCATTCCTTTGTATCAACTGACACAGGTTTTACTCATTGCAATCATCTAATTTATTTTGCCTTTCTCACGCTGGTATTAAACCGTGGTATCGCCATCGAAGCTTGAGGAGCGCACGCCTTGCAGCTTCACCTAGCACTCCACAAAATGATTGAAGAAACTTTTTAAAATGAAACTTTTAATTTTTTACATGTATCTATCGATGCCAAACTGACAGGTTGTATCATGAAAGAAGATCGTACAAAAAGGGGAAACGTGGTGTAAAATAAAATTCAACATTTTCACTGAGCCAGCCAATGCCTGATGCACCGCAGAACAACGCGGGGCCAGATGCGGTCGAGTGGCCCCTGAACGTTGTTAAAGTCGATTGACATACAGTATTCAGTGACAGTGCAAATATTGTAGAGCGCTCGCCAAGCAGCTTAAGCACTCAAGGAAGCACTCAAACAAAACGGTTGATAAGGAACGGCTGGCTTGGCAAGCAATTTGCAATCGCCGATCCATCATATTAACCACCTCCCGGAGATGGCCAAAATATCAAACTATGTCCGAATTAGACAAATGAACACTTTCTTTTGCAGTCAGAACTGCTGCCAAGTTCAATTCTGGAGCTTAAATTTTGTAATTTGGCTTAGTTTAAGAGATTCTAGAGGTTATGGCATGTGCGGAAATGAAATATAGCCAAGAACGCTGGCATCTCTGGGCGTTTATAAGCATTGCAATGTATCCAGTGATTCATAGGTATCATGACCAGGCATTCAATAATATGAGCGATGAAAGTGAACAAAAAAAAAACTTCATTTAGAAATTGTTGTGGCCTTTTCCAACTCAAGGCATTGTTGAGCAGGCCGAACAAAATGGCGAATTAAGACTCCAGCGAGGTAACTGAGGATGCGCCTTAAGACCCCATGAAGGGAGAGCGATGTGACCGAGATGCGCCTGATAAAGGGTATAATTAAATGAGGCCGCTAATTATCTTCAAAAGGGGTGTTGTAATTTAACCCAAACACCCAATTTTCACTCATGCACTTCCTTGGCGTTCCCTTCGTATGCCTGCAAAGTTTCAGGCTGCTAGGTTTCATGGTTCTGGTGTTATGGAGGAGACACACACTGACACACAATCACATTTATTATCGATATACAAGTAATAAAAACTTTTTTTTAATGCAAAAGGATGTAGGGATGTTTCGACAAAACAGTATGTAAACAAGGTAGGGATGGTCACAAGAAATGATCATGTGAAACCATCCGTACATCTTTCTTTGAACAATGGTTGTCCCTCCCTTCATTGCTCTCCACTTCCCCCACCCCCACACCCGTTGCTCTTCCTACCCTCCCTCACCCATCTCTCCCCCTCCCCCTTCCTTGCTTGCTCTCCCCCTCCCTCCTTTCTCTTCCCCTCCCCCTCTCCACCTCTTAATATTCCTATCAGAGAGGTGATTTATTATTTGGTAGGACTGTATATAATAAATCAATCAGTAGTGTTTGTCTGTCTGTCCATCCCTGAAGTACTCCCTCAGTTTTGGGGAGAGCCCCGCCAAACTTTCTGTGGAACCTTTTGGTGTCCCAGCGGGTGTTCTATGGTGGGTGGGAGATTTCATAAATTTCTCAATACAATTGTGATCTTGAGTTTGCACTCGTACGAAGCTGCTCTGTCTCGACATGTGAACCACATTCATGGGTTTGCCATTCACAGTTTCGCCATTTACAGCATGTGGAAAGATTCGCTGGTTTGGTAATGTCTCAATGCCATTTTCGTTTTGCGTTTCCTCCTTTGCAATGCAATTTTTTTCCAACATTCACGGATTCGGCATTTGCAGTTTCACCATTCACCCCATATAGAAACATGATATACCCACGGGTCTGGTGG
>CM068955.1:74368451-74390141 GCA_035128595.1 Eptatretus atami | reverse complement strand
ACCACTCAAAAGAAGTCCTGGTGAGGGTCTGCAATCTCTGATTGCTCTTTTTCTTGTTTAAATTGAATTGTGTACTTGAAGACTGAAGAACACAAGTCACCTTCATAATTCTTCCAAGAACCATGCAATATATGGATATATATGGCATCATAGGGCATGGGATGTGCATTGGGGTGAAAAAGAGACCACCATAATTGCTATGTACCAATCAGTAAAGCCTCCATCTCCTAAAGGCCGTGTCGTTCATGGATTTCCCCTTTATGGACTTGCTCTATCACAATGAATTTATTGAGGCAAGGTTTGTGCATTGAGGTTAATGTGCTCCAATAATCGTGGGTTGCGAACTATTTTACACATTTATTCACCTAATTAACATGTGCCATCAACACAATAGTCATTTCAAAGCCTCCAACATCATCACCATCATCATCATCATCATCATCATCATCTCCATAAATTTGTCTTTATCATCACCATCATTAACATCACAATCGCATTATTGAATCAAGTTTATCATCATTTTTATTATTAGAGGTAAGTTTAATGATGTTAATAACTCAAGAAAACAAGTAAAAAAAGAAATAAAATGTCATACCCCCGTTGTTTTAGTAATTATGCTGTATGGAGTTAAAGGGCGAGCTCATATTTATGTGCAACTAAAATGGCCACCAATCTACCAGTCAGCCATCTTTGATTAGATCGCAAAATAGTGAGGGGCACGTGTACGCCATCATGTGCTGTGCTTTTGCCAAGCTTGAACAAAATCAGACCATGCATGTCTGAGAAATGGTGAGGGACCATTTAAGGAACAAAATGGCCACCAGTCGGCCATCTTGGATCTGATCTCAATAAAAAAATTGACGTGCATATGTAAGCCATCATTCATTTCCTGTGTGCAAAGTTTGAACAACATCGGTAAATGCATGTCCGAGAAATAGTTGAGGATGTGTTTGAAACCCGGTTTTTTTTACAACTAAAATGGCCGCCAGTCAGCCATATTGGATCTGATGTCGAAAAAAATGACAAGCATATGCAAGCCATCATGCGTTATCTTTGTGCCAAGTACAAATAAAATGAGTCTATACATGTCCGAGATATGGTTGTGGACGCATGCACGCGAAAATCGAGACCAAATCCATAAGCCCCCGTTTTAGACTCAGTCCAATGGGGGCTAATAAACTTGCTTTAGGTTCTTAATCAAGGAAAATGATAGTTTATTTTATGTTTTTAATAACACTTTTATTCATGAAAACAAATACCACAAAAACGATGCATGTCACTCACCCTATTTTCCCCATTACCTCCTAAGTGTGCAGATTTGTGATTCACAAGGATTTTCAGAAATGTAACCCCCCAAGAATGGCAAGGCCCTCCTGTATATACTTGAACATTGTGCAAGGTATTGTGATTGATGAAATCTCGAGTTATTATTCAATTGAGGATGGGTATTACAGTAAGTGTTGCATCTTAGATGGGGGTATTGCAGTTCGTATTGTGTTTAGGATGGGGGTATAATAGTTAGTATTGTGTTTAGGATGGGGGTATAATAGTTAGTATTGTTTTTAGGATGGGGTTATAATAGTTAAGTATTGTAGTTTAGGATGGGGGTATAATAGTTAGTATTGTGTTTAGAGATGGGGGTATTAAGTTAGTATTGATAAGGATGGTGGTATTACAGTTAGTATTGCACTTAGTATTGCATTAAGATGGTGTATTACAGTTAGTATTGCACTTAGTATTGCATTAAGGATGGGGTATTACAGTTAGTATTGCACTTAGTATTGCATTTAGGATGGTGGTATTACAGTTATTTTGCACTTAGTATTGCATTTAGGATGGGGTATTACAGTTGTATTGCACTTAGTATGTCATAAGGATGGGTATTACAGTTAGTATTACAGTTAGTATTGCATTAAGGATGGTGTATTACAGTTAGTATTGCACTTATTTGCATTAAGGATGGGGTATTACAGTTAGTATTGCACTTAGTATTGCATTAAGGATGGGTATTACAGTTAGTATTGCACTTAGTATTGCATTAGGATGGGGTATTAAGTTAGTATGCACTTAGTATTGCATTTAAGGAGGTGTATTACAGTTGTATTGTCATTAAGATGGTGTATTACGTTAGTATTGCATTAGTATTGCATTAAGGACGGTGTTTACAGTTAGTATTGGCAGCTTAGTATTGCATTTAGGATGGGGTATTACAGTTAGTATTGCATTAGTATTGCATTAAGGATGGTGTATTACGTTAGTATTGCATTAAGGATGGTGTATTACAGTTAGTATTGCATTAAGGGATGGTGATTACAGTTTAGTATTGCACTTAGTATTGCATTAAGGATGGTGTATTACTGTTAGTATTGCATTAGGATGGTGTATTACAGTTAGTATTGCACTTATTGTTAAGGATGGTGTATACTGTTAGTATGCACTTAGTATTGCATTAAGGATGGTGTATTATTGTTAGTATTGCACTTAGTATTGCATTAAGGATGGTGTATTACTGTTAGTATTGCACTTAGTATTGCATTAAGGATGGTGTATTACAGTTAGGTATTTGCATTAAGGATGGTGTATTACTGTTAGTATTGCACTTAGTATTGCATTAAGGATGGTTGTATTACTGTTAGTATTGCACTTAATATTGCATTAAGGATGGTGTATTACAGTTAGTATTGCATTAAGGATGGTGTATTACAGTTAGTATTGCATAAGGATGGGTATTACAGTTAGTATTGCACTTAGTATTGCATTAAGGATGGTGTATTACTGTTGTATTGGATTAAGGATGGTGTTTACAGTTAGTATTGCACTTAGTATTGCATTAAGGATGGTGTATTACTGTTAGTATTGCACTTAGTATTGCATTAAGGAATGGTGTATTATGTTAGTATTGCACTTAGTATTGCATTAAGGATGGTGTATTACTGTTAGTATTGCACTTAGTATTGCATTTAGGATGGTGTATTACAGTTAGTATTGCATTAAGGATGGTGTATTACTGTTAGTATTGCACTTAGTATTGCATTAAGGATGGTGTATTACTGTTAGTATTGCACTTAGTATTGCATTTAGTATGGTGTATTACAGTTAGTATTGCACTTAGTATTAACATTTAAGGATGAGTATTACAGTTAGTATTGCAATTAGTATTGCATTAAGGATGGTGTATTACTGTTGTATTGCACTTAAATTGCATAAGATGGTGTATTCTGTTAATTACACTTAGTATTACATTTAGGATGGTGTATTACAGTTAGTATTGCATAAAGGATGGTGTATTACTGTTAGTATGCACTTAGTATTGCATTAAGGATGGGGTATTACAGTTAGTATTGCACTTAATATTGCATTAAGGATGGTGTATTACTGTTAGTATTGCACTTAGTATTGCATTAAGGATGGTGTATTACTGTTAGTATTGCACTTAGTATTGCATTAAGGATGGTGTATTACAGTTAGTATTGCACTTAGTATTGCATTAAGGATGGTGTATTACTGTTAGTATTGCCTTAGTATTGCATTTAGTATGGTGTGATTACAGTTAGTATGCACTTAGTATGACTTTAGGATGGGGTATTACAGTTAGTATTGCAATTAGTATTGCATTAGGATGGTGTATATCTGTTAGTATTGCACTTAATATTGCATTAAGGATGGTGTATTACTGTTAGTATTGCACTTAGTATTGCATTAAGGATGGTGTATTACTGTTAGTATTGCACTTAGTATTGCATTAAGGATGGGTATACAGGTAGTATTGCACTTAATATGCATTAAGGATGGTGTATTACAGTTAGTATTGCACTTAGTATTGCATTAAGGAATGGTGATACTGTTAGTATTGCACTTAAATATTGCATTAAGGATGGTGTATTACTGTTAAGTATTGCACTTAATATTGCATTAAGGATGGTGTATTACAGTTAGTATTGCACTTAGTATGCATTAAGGATGGTGTATTACTGTTAGTATTGCACTTAATATTGCATTAAGGATGGTGTATTACTGTTAGTATTGCACTTAATATTGCATTAAGGATGGGGTATTACTGTTAGTATTGCACTTAGTATGCATTAAGGATGTGTATTACTGTTAGTATTGCACTTAATATTGCATTAAGGATGGTGTATTACTGTTATTGCACTTAGTATTGCATTAAGGATGGTGTATTATGTTAGTATTGCACTTAATATTGCATTAAGGATGGTGTATTACTGTTAGTATGCACTTAATATTGCATTAAGGATGGGTATTACAGTTAGTATTGCACTTAGTATTGCATTAAGAGGTGGTGTATACAGTTAGTATTGCATTATAGGACGGTGTATTACAGTTAGTATTGCACTTAGTATTGCATTAGGATGGTGTATTAACTGTTAGTATTGCATTAAGGATGGTGTATTACTGTTAGTATTGCACTATAGTATTACTTTAGGATGGTGTATTACTGTTAGTATTGCACTTAGCTATTGCATTAAGGATGGTGTATTACAGTTAGTATTGCATTAAGGATGGTGTATTACAGTTAGTATTGCATTAAGAATGGTGTATTACTGTTGTATTGCACTTAGTATTACATTAGATGGTGTATTACTGTTAGTATTGCACTTAGTATTGCATTAAGGATGTGTATTACAGTTAGTATTGCATATAGGATGGGTATTACAGTTAGTATTGCAATTAGTATTGCATTAAGGATGGTGTATTACTGTTAGTATTGCACTTAATATTGCATTAAGGATGGTGTATTACAGTTAGTATTGCACTTAGTATTGCATTAAGGATGGTGTATTACTGTTAGTATTGCACTTAATATTGCATTAAGGATGGTGTATTACTGTTAGTATTGCACTTAGTATTGCATTAAGATGGGTTATTCAGTTAGTATTGCACTAGTATTGCATTAAGGATGGTGTATTACAGTTAGTATTGCAACTTAGTATTACATTAGGATGGGGTATTACAGTTAGTATGCAATTAGTATTGCATTAAGGATGGTGTATTACAGTTAGTATTGCACTTAGTATTGCATTTAGGATGGGTATTACAGTTAGTATTGCACTTAGTATTGCATTAAGGATGGTGTATTACAGTTAGTATGCATTAAGGACGGTGTATTACAGTTAGTATTGCACTTAGTATTGCATTTAGGATGGTGTATTACTGTTAGTATTGCACTTAGTATTGCATTCAGGATGGTGTATTACAGTTAGTATTGGCACTTAAGGATGGTGTATTACTGTTAGTATTGCACTTAGTATTGCATTTAGGATGGTGTATTACAGTTAGTATCATTAAGGATGGTGTATTACAGTTAGTATTTGCCTTTAGTATTGCATTAAGGATGGTGTATTACTGTTAGTATTGCATTAAGGATGGTGTATTACAGTTAGTATTGCACTTAGTATTGCATTAGGATGGTGTATTACTGTTAGTATTGCACTTAGTATTGCATTAAGGATGGCGTATTACTGTTAGTATTGCACTTAGTATTGCATTAAGGATGGTGTATTGCTGTTAGTATTGCACTTAGTATTGCATTTAGGATGGTGTATTACAGTTAGTATTGCATAAGATGGTGTATTACTGTAGTTATGCACGTTAGTATTGCATTTAGATGGTGTATCAAGTTAGTATTGCACTTAGTATTACATTTAGGATGGAGTATTACAGTTAGTATTGCAATTAGTATGCATAAGGATGGTGTATTACTGTTAGTATTGCACTTAATATTGCATTAAGGATGGTGTATTACTGTTAGTATTGCACTTAGTATTACATTTAGGATGGTGTATACAGTTAGTATTGCATTAAGGATGGTGTATTA
The DNA here is from genome assembly GCA_035128595.1 of Eptatretus atami. Classification (NCBI taxonomy): domain Eukaryota; kingdom Metazoa; phylum Chordata; class Myxini; order Myxiniformes; family Myxinidae; genus Eptatretus; species Eptatretus atami. The sequence goes on along the minus strand of CM068955.1, from coordinate 74,384,305 downwards.
CTGTTAGTATTGCACTTAGTATTGCATTAAGGATGGTGTATTACTGTTAGTATTGCACTTAATATTGCATTAAGGATGGTGTATTACTGTTAGTATTGCACTTAATATTGATTAAGGATGGTGTATTACAGTTAGTATTGCACTTAGTATTGCATTTAGGATGGGGTATTACAGTTAGTATTGCACTTAGTATTGCATTAAGGATGGCGTATTACAGTTAGTATTGCATTAAGGACGGTGTATTACAGTTAGTATTGCACTTAGTATTGCATTAAGGATGGTGATTACAGTTAGTATTGCATTAAGGATGGGGTATTACAGTTAGTATGCAATTAGTATTGCATTAAGGATGGTGTATTACTGTTAGTATTGCATTAAGGATGTGTATTACTGTTAGTATTGCAATAGTATTGCATTAAGGATGGTGTATTCTGTTAGTATTGCATTAAGGATGGGGTATTACAGTTAGTATTGCATTAAGGATGGTGTATTACAGTTAGTATTGCATTAAGGATGGGGTATTACAGTTAGTATTGCAATAGTATTGTTAAGGATGGGGTATTACAGTTAGTATTGCAATTAAGTATTGCATTAAGCGATGGTGTTATACAGTTAGTATTGCATTAAGGATGGGGTATTACAGTTAGTATTGCAATTAGGATTGCATTAAGGATGGTGTATTACTGTTAGTATTGCACTTAGTATTGCATTAAGGATGGTGTATTACTGTTAGTATTGCACTTAATATTGCATAGGATGGTGTATTACTGTTAGTATTGCACTTAATATTGCATTAAGGATGGTGTATTACGAGTTAGATGCACTTAGATTGCATTAGTGATTACAGTTAGTATTGCACTTAGTATTGCATTAAGGATGGTGTATTACAGTTAGTATTGCATTAAGACGGTGTATTACAGTTAGTATGCACTTAGTATTGCATTAAGGATGGTGTATTACTGTTATATTGCACTTAGTATTGCATTAAGGATGGTTATTACTGGTTAGTATTGCATTAGTATTGCATTAGGATGGTGTATTACAGTAGTATTTGCAATTGAGTATTGGCATTTAGGATGGTGTATTACTGTTAGTATTGCATTAAGTGATGGGTGTATTACTGTTGTATTGCACTTAGTATTACATTTAGATGGTGGTATTACTGTTAGTTATTGCTACATTAGTATTGGCATTAAGGATGGTGTATTAGCAGTTAAGTAATTGCATTAAGGATGGTGTATTACAGTTAGTATGCATTAGATTGGTGTTATTACGTTAGTATTGCACTTAGTTTATGCATTGGATGTGATATGGTTGTATTCAATTATATTGCATTAAGGATGGTGCTATTAAAGTTAGTATTGCAATTAAGGATGGGGTATTACAGTTTAGTATTGCAATAGTATTGCATTAAGGATGGTGTATTACTGTTAGTATTGCACTTAATATTGCATTAAGGATGGTGGTATTACAGTTAGTATTGCACTTAGTATTGCATTAAGGATGGTGTATTACTGTTATATTGCACTTAGTATTGCATTAAGGATGGTGTATTACGTAGTAATTGCACTTAGTATGATTAAGGATGTGTATTACTGTTAGTATTGCACTTAGTATTGCATTTAGTATGGTGTATTACAGTTAGTATACACTTAGTATTACATTTAGGATGGGGTATTACAGTTAGTATTGCAATTAGTATTGCATTAAGGATGGTGTATTACAGTTAGTATTGCACTTAGTATTGCATTTAGGGATGGGGTATTACAGTTAGTATTGCACTTAGTATTGCATTAAGGATGGTGTATTACAGTTAGTATTGCATTAAGGACGGTGTATTACAGTTGTATTGCACTTAGTATTGCATTTAGGATGTGTGTTATTACTGTTAGTATTGCAACTTAGTATTGCATTTAGGATGGTGTATTACAGTTAAGTATTGCATTAAGGATGGTGTATTACTTTAGTATTGCACTTAGTATTGCATTAAGGATGGTGTATTACAGTTAGTATGCATTAAGGATGGTGTATTACAGTTAAGTATTGCACTAGTATCATTAGGATGGTGTATACTGTTAGTATTGCATTAAGGATGGTGTTACGTTAGTATTGCACTTAGTATTGCATTAGGATGGTGTATTACTGTTAGTATTGCACTTATATTGCATTAAGGATGGTGTATTACTGTAGTATTGCACTTAGTATGCATTAAGGATGTGTATACTGTTAGTTGCACTTAGTATTGCATTAGGATGGTGTATTACAGTTAGTATGCATTAAGGATGGTGTATTACTATAGTATTGCACTTAGTAGTGCATTTAGTATGGTGTATTACAGTTAGTAATTGCCACTTAGTATTACATTTAGGATGGAGTATTACAGTATGTATTGCAATTAGTATTGCATTAAGGATGGTGTATTACTGTTAGTATTGCACTTAATATTGCATTAAGGATGGTGGTATTACTGTTAGTATTGCACTTAGTATTACATTTAGGATGGTGTTATACAGTTAGTATTGCATTAAGGATGGTGTATTACTGTTAGTATTGCATTAGGATGTGTATTACAGTTAGTATTGCATTAGGTATGGTGTATTACAGTTAGATGCATTAGGATGGTGTATTACAGTAGTATTGCTTTGATTTAGGATGGTGTAGTTACGTTAGTATTGCATTAGGTGGTATTACTGTTAGTATTGCACTTAGTATTACATTTAGGATGGGGTATTACTGTTAGTATTGCACTTAGTATTGCATTAAGGATGGTGATTACAGTTAGTATTGCATTAAGGATGGTGTATTACAGTTAGTATTGCATAAGGATGATGTATTCTGTTAGTATTGCACTTTAGTATAATTTAGATGGTGTATTAACTGTTGGTATGCACTTAGTATTGCATTAGATGGTTGATACAGTTAGTATTGCACTTAATATGATTAAGGATGGTATTACTGTTAGTATTGCACTTAGTATGCATAAGGATGGTGTATTAACAGTTAGTATTGCACTTAGTATTGCATTAAGGATGGGTGTATTAACTGTTAGTTTGCACTTATATTGCATTAGTATGGTGTATTACAGTTAAGTATTGCAACTTAGTAGACATTTAGGATGGGTATTACAAGTTAGTATGCAAATTAGTATTGCATTAAGGATGGTGTATTACTGTTAGTATTGCGCATTAATATTGCATTAAGGATGGTGTATTACTGTTAGTATTGCACTTAGTATTGCATTAAGGATGGTGTATTTACGTTAGTTATTGCACTTATATTGGTTAAGGATAGGTGTTGATGGTGTATTACAGTTAGTATTGCACTTAGTATTGCATTAAGGATGTGTATTACTGTTAGTATTGCACATAATAGTTGCATTAAGGATGTGTATTACTGTTCGTATTGCACTTAGTATTGCATTAAGGATGGTGTATTAAGTTAGTTATGCATTAATATGCATTAAGGATGGTGTATACTGTTAGTATTGCACTTAGTATTGCATTAAGGATGGTGTAACTGTATATTGCACTTAATATTGCATTAAGGATGGTGTATTACGTTAGTATTGCACTTATATGCATTAGGATGGTGTATTACAGTTATTTGCATTAAGAGGTGTATTCAGTTGTATTGCATTAAGGATGGTGTATTACTGTTAGTATTGCACTTAGTATGCATTAAGGATGGTGTATTACTGTTAGTATTGCACTTAATATTGATTAAGGATGGTGTATTACAGTTAGTATTGCACTTAGTATTGCATTAAGGATGGTGTATTACTGTTAGTATTGCATTAATATTTGCATAAGGATGGTGTATTAACTGTTAGTATTGCACCTTAGTATTGCATTAAGGATGGTGTATTAACTTTATATTGCACTTATATTGCATTAAGGATGGTGTATTACATGTATGTATTGCACTTAGTATTGCATTAAGGATGGTGTATTACTGTTAGTATTGCAACTTAATATGCACTTAAGATGGTGGTATTACTGTTAGTATTGCACTTAGTATTGCATTTAGGATGGGGTATTACAGTTAGTATTGCACTTAGTATTGCATTAAGGATGGGGTATTACAGTTAGTATTACAGTTAGTATTGCATTAAGGATGGTGTATTACAGTTAGTATTGCACTTAATATTGCATTAAGGATGGGGTATTACAGTTAGTATTGCACTTAGTATTGCATTATAGGGATGGTGGTATTAACAGTTAGTATTGCATTGTATGATTTAGGATGGTATTACTGTTAGTATTGCATTAAGGATGGTTGTATTACATGTTGTATTGCACTTAGTATTACATTTAGGATGGTGTATTACTGTTAGTATTGCACTTAGTATTGCATTAAGGATGGTGTATTACAGTTAGTATTGCATTAAGGATGGTGTATTACAGTTAGTATTGCATTTAAGGATGGTGTATTACTGTTAGTATTGCACTTAGTATTCATTTAGGATGGTGTATTACTGTTAGTATTGCACTTAGTATTGCATTAAGGATGGTGTATTACAGTTAGTATTGCATTAAGGATGGGTGTATTACAGTTAGTATTGCAATTAGTATTGCATTAAGGATGGTGTATTACTGTTAGTATGCACTTAATATTGCATTAAGGATGGTGTATTACAGTTAGTATTGCACTTAGTATTGCGATTAAGGATGGTGTATTACTGTTAGTATTGCACTTAGTGATTGCATTAAGGATGTGTATTACAGTTAGTATTGCACTTAGTATTGCATTAAGGATGGTGTATTACAGTTTAGTATTGCACTTAGTATTGCATTAAGGATGGTGTATTACTGTTAGTATTGCACTTAGTATTGCATTTAGTGATGGTGTATTACAGTTAGTATTACACTAGTATTTACATTAGGATGGGGTATTACAGTTATATTGCAATAGTATTGCATTAAGGATGGTGTATTACAGTTAGTATTGCACTTAGTATTGCATTAGGATGGGTATTACAGTTAGTATTGCACTTAGTATTGCATTAATGATGGTTGTTATTTACATTTAGATATTGCATTAAGGACGGTGTATTACAGTTAGTATTGCACTTAGTATTGCATTTAGGATGGTGTATTACTGTTAGTATTGCACTTAGTATTGCATTTAGGAGGTGTATTACAGTTAGTATTGCATTAAGGATGGTGTATTACTGTTAGTATTGCACTTAGTATTGCATTTAGGTAGTGTATTACAGTTAGTATGCATTAAGGATGAAGTGTATATTACAGTTAGTATTGCACTTAGTATTGCATTAAGGATGTGATGTATTACTGGTTAGTAATTGCATTAAGGATGGTGTATTACAGTTAGTATTGCACTTATAGTATTGCATTTGAGATGCATTAAGGAGTATGTATATACTTAGTGCATTAAGTATTGCATTATGTATGTGATGGTGTGATTACGTTAGTATGCACTTAGTATTGCATTAAGGATGGTGTACTGTTAGTATTGCACTTAGTATTGCATTAAGGATGGTGTATTACAGTTAGTATTGCATTAAGGAGTGGTGTTCTATTAGTATTGCACTTAGTATTGCATTTAGTATGGTGTATTACAGTAGTATTGCACTTAGTATTACATTTAGATGGGTATTCTCAGTTAGTTTGCAATTAGTATTGCATTAAGGATGGTGTATTACTGTTAGTATTGCACTTAAATATTGCATTAAGGATGGTGTATACTGTTAGTTTGCACTTAGTATATTTATGATGGTGTATTACAGTAGTTTATTGCATTAAGGATGGTGTATTTATAGTTAGTATTGCTTAAGGATGGTGTATTACAGTTGTATTGCTTAAGGATGGTGTTATTTAAGCTTAGATATTGCATTAAGGATGGTGTATTACGTTTAGTATTGCATTAGGATGGTGTATTACTGTTTAGTTATTGCATTAAGGATGGTGATTACTGTTAGTATTGCACTTGTATTACATTTAGGATGGTGTATTTACTGTTAGTATTGCCACTTTAGTATTGCATTATACGATGTGTATTTACGTTAGTATTGCATTAAGGATGGTTGTAGTTCTTTAATATTGTTAGAACATAGTGAGGTTTAGATTACGTGATTAGTATGCAAGTGTGTCATTTACTGTTTTATCCTTATGTAATCTTATCGGATTGCATTAGTTTGTCTAAGGTAATGGTGTATTCAGTTATATGTTAGTTCGAGTAATCTTAATTTACATATAAAGTATTGCGGATCATTGGCGTGTTAGTTGGCCGGTTAGTTGTCTTCGATAGTAGTTGCTCTTAGTGAGCTTAGAGTGTATTACTAGTATGCATTAAGATGTGCTATGGTATTAGGAGATCGTATATATTTCATTAGTGGATAGTTAGATATATTGCATTAGGATATATGTGCATATGTGTTGGTTTACTGTTATGTGCACTTAAGTATGGAAATCGTATGCCTATATGATAGCGTTAGTTTTTCTGCACAGTAGTATTGCACTTATTTGACATGGATGGGGTATTACAGTTAGTATTGCAATATAGATATTGCATTAAGGATGTGGTGTATACTGTTGTATTTGCACTTAATATTGCATTAAGGATGGTGTATTACTGTTAGTATTGGCACTTAGTATGCATTAAGATGGTGTATTTACTGTTAGTATTGCACTTAATATTGCATTAAGGATGGTGTATTACAGTTAGTATTGCACTTAGTATTGCATTAAGGATGGTGTATATATGTATGACATATTTGCTTATAGGATGGTGTATTACTGTTAGTATTGCATAGTATTGCATTAAGGATGGTGTATTACTGTATATGCACTTAAGTATTGCATTAAGGATGGTTATTACAGTTAGTATTGCATATTGCATTGTAGGATGGTGTATTACTGTTAGTATTGCACTTAATATTGCATTTAAGGAGTGTGGTGGTTATGGTATCTTACCTAGTTGCTTTTGCAATTAGTTATTGCTTAAGGATGGTGTATTACTGTTAGTATTGCACTTATATCGTGATGACTATATTAGAGTGATATCGTGTTGTGTATGCGTGCTAGTATTGACTATATATATTAGCTTAGTGTATTGCATTGTGCATTTAAGGATCTGTATTCTTTAGGAACTCTCATGTCAGTATGCTGTATATATACATAGAGGATGAGATAGATATTACGTGTAGTATTGCATTAAGGATGGTGTATTACTGTTAGTATATGCACTTTATTATTCTGAGGATTCTGTTATTATTGCACTATGTGCATTAAGGATGGTGTATAGTACACGTAGTGTGTTGCTCTAGCTATATGCATTAAGGATGGTGTATTACTGTTATATTGCCGATATAATAGTAATGCATATTAAGGATGGTGTATTGTCTAGTATTGCACTTAGTATTGCATTTAGGATGGTGTATTACTGTTAGTATTGCACTTAATATTGCATTTAGGATGGTGTATTACTGTTAGTATTGATTTTCTTTTAAGCATATATGCATTAAGGATTGGATGTATTTACTGTTAGTATTGCACTTAAGTATTGCATTAAGGATGGTGTATTACTGTTGTATTGCACTTGTATTGCATTAAGGATGGTGTATTACTGTTAGTATTGCATTAATATTGCATTAAGGATGGTGTATTACTGTTAGTATTGCATTAGTATTGCATTAAGGATGGTGTATTACAGTTAGTATTGCACTTAGTATGCATTTAGGTGGGGTATTACAGTTAGTATTGCACTTAGTATTGCATTAAGGATGGTGTATTACAGTTAGTATTGCATTAAGGAGGTGTATTACAGTTAGTATTGCACTTAGTATTGCTTTAGGATGGTGTTTACAGTGTGTAGTATTTGCACTTAGTTATTGCATTAGGATGGTGTATTACAGTTAGTATTGCATTAAGGTGGTGTATTACTTTAGTATTGCACTTAGTATTGCATTAGGATGGTGTATTACAGTTAGTATTGCACTTAGTATTGCATTAGGATGGTGTATTACTGTTAGTATTGCATTAAGGATGGGTATTACTGTTAGTATTGCACTTATATTGCATTAAGGATGGTGTATTACTGTTAGTATTGCACTTATATTGCATTAAGGATGGTGTATTACTGTTAGTTTGCACTTATATTGCATTAAGGATGGTGTATTACAGTTAGTATTGCAATAGTTTGCATTAAGGATGGTGTTACAGTTAGTATTGCACATTAGTATGATTTAGGATGGGGTATTACAGTTAGTATTGCATTAGTATTGCATTAAGGATAGTTGTATTACGTTAGTATTGCACTTAGTATATGCATTTAGGATGTGTTATTACAGTTAGTATTGCATTAGGATGGTTTAGGTGTATTACTGTTAGTATTGCACTTAGTATTGCATTTAGGATGGTGTATTACAGTTATTTATTGCATTAAGGATGGTGTATTACTGTTAGTATTGCACTTAGTATTGCATTAAGGATGGTGTATTACGTTAGTATTGCATTAAGGATGGGGTATTACCGTTAGTATTGCACTTAGTATTGCATAAGGATGGTATTAGTGTTGCTTTATGATGGTGTATTACGTTAGTATTGCACTTAGTATTGCATAAGTTTATGGTGTATTACAGTTAGTATTGCACTTAGTATTCATTTAGGATGGGTATTACAATCAGTATGCGACTGTATTGATTGCAATGTGTGGTGTGTTTATGTTAGTATTGCTGACTTAGTATTGCATTTAGATGGTGTATTAAGTTAGTATTGCACTTAGTATTTAAATTGGATGGGTATTTCAGTTAGTATTTGCATTAGTATTGCATTAAGGATGGTGTATTACTGTTAGTATTGCACTAGTATTGCATTTAAGGATGGCTGTATTACTGTTAGTATTGCACTTAATATTGCATTAAGATGGTGTATTACAGTTGTATTGCACTAGTATTGCATAAGGATGGTGTATTACGTTGTATTTGTTAATATTGCATTAAGGATGGTATTACTGTTAGTATTGCACTGTATTGCATTAAGGATGGTGTATTACAGTTAGTATTGCACTTAGTATTCATTAAGGATGGGTATTTACTGTAGTATTGCACTTAGTATTGCATTTAGATGGTGGTATTACAGTTAGTATTGCACTTAGTATTATTAGGATGGGTATTACAGTGTATTGACTTAGTATTTGCATTAAGGATGGTGTATTACAGTTAGTATTGCATTAAGGATGGGGTATTACAGTTAGTATTGCCTTAAGATGGGTATTTACAGTAGTATTGCATTTAAGGATGGTGTATTACATTAGTTTGCATTAAGGATGGTGTATTACAGTTAGTATTGCATTAGTATTGCTTAAGGATGGTTGTATTTACAGTTAGTATTGCATTAAGGATGGTGTATTACAGTTTAGTATTGCATTAAGGATGGAGTATTACAGTTTATTGCAGTTAAGGGTTGGTATTACAGTTAGTATTGCATTAAGGATGGGTATTTACAGTTTAGTATTGCATTAAGGATGGTGTATTCAGTTAGTATTGCGTTAAGATGGTTTATACAGTTAGTATTGCATTAAGGATGGAGTATTACAGTTATTGATTGTTATAAAGGATGGTGTATTACAGTTAGTATTGCTTAAGGATGGTGTATTTACAGTTAGGTTATTTGCATTTAAGGATGGAGTATTACAGTTAGTATTGCATTAAGGATGGTGTATTACAGTTAGTATTGCATTTAAGATGGTTGTATTACTGTTATATTGCACTTTAATATTGCATTAAGGATGGTGTATTACAGTTTAGTATTGCACTTAGTATGCTATTAGGATGGTGTATTACTGTTAGTATTGCACTTAATATTGCATTAAGGATGGTGTATACTGTTAGTATTGCACTTAGTATTGCATTAAGGATGTTTGTTACAGTTAGTATTGCACTTAGTATTGCATTAAGGATGGTGTATTACTGTTAGTATTGCACTTAGTATTCATTTAGGATGGGGTATTACAGTTTAGTTATTGACTTAGTATTGCATTAAGGATGGTGTATTACAGTTAGTATTGGCATTTAGGATGGGGTATTACAGTTAGTATTGCATTAAGGATGGTGTATTACAGTTAATTGCATTAAGGATGGGGTATTACAGTTAGTATTGCATTAAGGATGGGGTATTTCAGTTCGTATGCGTTAAGGATGGTTTAGTATTACATTTAGTATTGCATTTAGGATGTGTGATTACAGTTAGTATTGCTTAAGGATGGAGGTATTACAGTTAGTATTGCATTAAGGAGGTGTATTACATTAGTATGCTTAAGGAGGAGTATTACAGTTGTATGCATTAAGGATGGTGTATTACAGTTAGTATTGCGTTTAAGGATTGGTGTATTACAGTTAGTATTGCAATTATGTGGAGGTTATTACAGTTAGTATGTCATTAATGGATGGTATGTATTTACGTTAGATTATTGCATTAAGGATGGTGTATTACAGTTGAGTATTGCATTTAGGATGGGTATTACAGTTAGTTATTGCATTTAATGGATGGTGTATTTACAGTTAGTATTGCATTAAGGATGGGGTTTACAGTTAGTATTGCATTTTAAGATGGTGTATTACAGTTAGTATTGCACTTAGTATTGCATTAAGGATGGGGTATTACAGTTAGTATTGCATTTAGTATTGCATTTAGGATGGTGTATTACAGTTAGTATTGCACTTAGTATTGCATTAAGGATGGGGTATTACAGTTAGTATTGCACTTAGTATTGCATTAAGGATGGGGTATTACAGTTAGTATTGCATTTAGGATGGTGTATTACAGTTAGTATTGCACTTAGTATTGCATTAAGGATGGTGTATTACAGTTAGTATTGCATTTAGGATGGGGTAGATCAGGTCAGGTATGGGAGCATGCGCCAGCGCAGCACATTGCCATGTCCACTTTCTGCCGGTACTCCAGGGCCTTCCGTCTGACCATCCACCAGGCAGTTGCCCAGCTCATCACTATCTACTTGAGATGCCGATAAAATTACTGCAACTATGAGGCACGTAGTCGGCCCATTGGCCTCCTCCACTTATGAGGCTCCCTCGCTGAGAGAATCTGATGAGCAGGATCAGCATCAGCAAAACGAAGCACTTGTCCATACAGCCGCAACTGATGCTCATGGACTATACAGGTAAAACAAATCTCATCTTAGTCTCTCTCAGCAAACGCTCATTAGACACAAATTCTGACCAGTGATAGCCAAGGATTCTCTGAAGAGACATGGAAGCGAAGGAGTTTAGGTCTTTTTCTCAGAGTCCAAGTCTCACATCCGTAGAGCAAGACTGGAAGCACCAAGGACTTAAAGACTCGGACTTTCATCCTCCTGCATAGGTACCGACAGCATCACACCCCATGATCCAGTGAATCGATGACTCCCCAGGCCTGATCTAGACATCTATCGACCTCTGGCTCACAACATGTGAAGACATGAATATCACTTTTAAGGCAAGTTGATCTCTCTGTGACCTCAACATCCACACCACAGACAGGTACAGACAAGCAGCATCCAAACTGTCATCAAAAGCCTGGATCTTGGTCTTGACCAAGGATACCTGTAATCCCAGTGGTTCTGACTCCTCATTCAGCGCCTTGAGGGCACCCAAAAGGATATCCAGTGTCTCCGCAAGGATGGCTGCATCATCTGCAAAATCAAGGTCAGAGATCTTTACATTACCAAACAATGCACTGCAGCTTGATCTCTCCGACATTCTTCCCATAAACCAGTACAAACAAGTGCTGAAAAGTCTAGAGGCCAGTACACACTCCTGACAAACTCCAGTAACAACAGGAAATTAATCAGAGATGGAACCACCACATCTCACAGCACTCTCAGTACCAGAATATACTTCAGATATCAGATCAATCAGCTTTAGGGGCACCCCACAGAGACTGAGGATCCTCCAGAAGACATCCTGATTCATTGAAACGAATGCTTTGCAGAGATAAACATAGACTGCATGCAGCCAGGGCTGAAACTTTCGCCTGCATTTGGTGAGGACCCGGAGAGCAAGGATATGGTCAATCGTTGACCTCTTTGGTGTAAAGCCTTACTGCTGTGGTGCTGGTGCTCATGCAGGCGATGGCAAACCATATCAACAATTATCCAAGCAAAGACCATGCCCAGCACTGAGAGCAACATCACCCCTCAGTCGTTGTTGCAGTCCTGGCGATCACCCATCCGTTTCCAGAGAGGGACAACTACGCCCGTTTCTTCCAATAAGTTGGGATGATGCCTTTGCTGCAAACAGTGCACATAACTGCATGCAACAATACGAGTGCAGCATTTCCACTAGCCTTGAGACATTCAACAGAATGCCATAAATCCCAGGAGCTTTAACCCCTTTCAACTGGTTCACTGTAGCCTGTATTTCCACAAAAATGAAGGTGGTTCAGTTGATCAGAGGGTTAGCAATAGGGATAGTAACACCTCTGACATCCAACTCAACAGCTGGTGGGTCAGCCTGGTAAAGCCGCTCAAAGTAACTGGCCCAGCGGGCCTTCACTTCAGACTCCTCTGTCAATAATGCACCACCCTCTGCTCTAACTGCAGCACACCGAAGGACAGCCTTGAAGGAAAGCAATGCACAAATTCCTCTGAAAGCAGGACGAGAATCATTTGATCACAAGTGATCAAGCTCTACCCTTTCACAGATTCCTCGCACATCGGCCTCCTTGTCCACCCTTCGCGAATGTACAGTTTTATGCCTCCACTCCCTGAACAACTCAGTTTTGCTGTCAAGCCTGGCTCTGCGACTGGTCAATGGTATCCAGTATCTCTTGGGTGGCAAAGTTCCTCTTCATCTGATGGTGGGTTCCAAGACACCCACCCGCAACATTAAGGATTGTCCTCGTGAAGGCACTCAACAATTCTTCAGGATCCCCTGAAACACCCAGACCCCCCAGATCCCCACTCAACCTGTTTGCAAACTCCTCAGCTACAATTTCATCCCTGGGCTTGCCAACATCATGCCTCACCTTCGATGGAACCATGCCCTTGGATTTAAGCTGCAACTTCAGAGTTGCTACAACAAGCCTGTCGTCGGTATTGAGGAAATGAGCAATCCGGTACACCCTGCAGTTGGGTTTGTCACATTGTACCTATGTACCAAATATGAAACGTGAAAGTTGAAAACTTTGGGAGTTAGAGTGCGGACAGGAACGGATGGAAAACAGCATCCTGGTTGCCATGGCAACCACTTTAGATGACGAACGTATGTCATCATATGGATTCACATCCAGTCACAAGCACCCTCCAGTGACCATCAATGAGAACATGGTCAATCTCCCTTGCCACACCACCAGCATTGGAATACCAGGTCCAGTGATGTGGTTATGGGCGCTGAAGCCATGAACAAGCCAGCCTAAATCCACATCTTGCGAAGTCAAGGAACTTAGTGCTATTCTGCTTTCTGCTTCTAGACCCATGGGGACCAACACCTGTCTCATAACCATCCTTATCAGTACCAGTCCATGCATTGAAATCCCCCAAGACTAGAAAAGTATCTCGCTTGGGGCACCGATCAATCACAGACTCAATCACGGATATAGAATGTCTCATTCTCAGTGAGATAACTCGCCTCGGTCAGAGCATACACAGAGACCAGGGAAATGACACCCAAGATGTCATTCCTCAGTCTCATAATATGCTCATTGACCTGTCTTACATTGATTATCATACGAGTCAGTTTGTTGGACACAGCAACAGCAACTCCTTTGGCATGGTAACCATCAGAGTGACCAGACCAATAGTTGGTGTAAGCACCTGCCATGATCTCACCACTATCCGGTCTTCGAACCTCAGAAAGAGCTGCAATACTGATGTTCAAATGCCGAAGTTCAGATGATTGAACAGATAGGTGATCATCCTCTCTTTGAGCAAGGATATTCCTGGCACCCACCCGAATGGACCAGCTCAGGTTAACCCAAGGGGACTGCCATCTGGTGGACGACACATCAGCAACACCCTGACACCCACCACCAAAACCAGACAAGGCAGGGTTGCCCCCATGGTTTTCCTCTCATCGGCAAATAATGAGGACCCCGAAAGCTTTGCCCCAGTTCCATTATCTGGTTTCGTTTCCCAGTTCCCCAGTTCCGCTGCCCAATGAAGAGCAGCTGCATAGGAGGTACTCCAAAGGAGCAGGTTTTTCGTCGTTTCATTCATGTTTTTGTGTTTGTTGCAGAATGAAGTGTTTTACAGTGTCCAGAGTCCAAATCCTGCCACAAACATCCTAGAAATATGTAATCCAACTGCAGGAGGACGTACGCAGACACAGTCAGGCACCGGATTATGGATGGCCGTTGGCTCACTCGTTGCTCCTCCACCCTTTGACAGGTTTTATTTTTTAATCCTGCTGGGTGTGTATATCCATACATCCTCTTTACCAGTAAACCTCATGGGAGAGATGGTTTATTTGCTAACAACCCGACCATGAAACAGGTCAATACAGGTTTACATAGTACCTGTAACAAGTCAGAGATCAGATCTGACCTGACCTGACAATGGCAGTTAGTAATACATCAAGGATGGGGTAGTTACTATTACACAGAGGATGGGATATTGCAGTTAGTATTACATCTATGATGGGGGTATTACAGTTAGTGTCACATTTAGGATGGGGTATTACAGTTCGTATTGCATCTGTGACGGGGTAGTGTAGTTAGCATTTCTTTCTTTTTTTAAACATTTTGTCAAGCATAAGTATTGCAGATGGGATGGTGAGCAGAATTTATCAGAAACAAGGTACAATATTCACCAGGATATATTGATTTCCATTATTGCCAAACCAGCATTACACCCACGTGTACTTCCACCGTTGGCTCCACCGGGATGCAAGTCAGAAGACCAGATAATCCTTTGATATAACAAAAAAGCATCTGAGCTGCACATGCGATGCCACCGGCCAAACCCTTGCGCAGGTGAACAACATCCGTTTGCAATAATTCCATGCCCTGCTTCGTCAACACATCAATTAACGTTGGAAATTATTGATATGTTCGTGCAATGTACTGTAATTTCAAGGCTTTTTTTTTTCCAACCCATCAATAGTATAACACGAGTTCAATGTTTTACATCAAACTACTGCTGTTGGATTATTGCCTCGGCCATTAGAGTTCCCATCTTTACATCCATGCAATTTCATCACGACATGATGCTCTTTGCGACAAGAATGTCTTGTAAATCCCCAGATTAGTTATTTTTTAAATTATTTTCTCAAGGCAATTTCAAATTCCATAGTTGGTACCCCCTCATTATTCTAAATGAGAGTCTTTAGCCAACAAATAACCTTGTAAAAAGAAATGGTCGAATACCATGGACCGTTTGCTTTTACACAGTGTGAGGGTGGGTGGATTAAATCATTGCATGTGGGCAAGCTGTGATTGCAAGAGCATTTTACTCTGTTTTAATGCATTTAGACCCATGCAGAGCTAGAATGATTGCCTCGAGGGTACGTGCATTTGCCTTTGAGCTGTCTCGCCTGGATTCAAATCCTGACCCAGCTATAAAGTGCCACCATGGTGTTTCAGATTCAGGGTGAGGCATCAATGTGTGAACCATCCGTCGGGTGGACATTGTTCTGGATAAGCAATGGTCGTTGGTGAACGTTGAAGATCCCTGGGTGTCTTTCATGAATAGTTGGCGAGTTATAGCCGACACTCTGGCCAAATGAGAAATTCCTGCTCTGACTGACTGCTGAGATGGCAACAGCAAACCACCCAGCATAACTCAACTACTCAGTAGAACCCAACCACCAGCATAATCAAACCACCAGCATAATCCATCCATCCATTGGGGACCATACTCTGTGCAGAGCGTTGGTGCTGCCTAAGCAGTCTCCTTGGCTA
>CM068955.1:74345799-74368437 GCA_035128595.1 Eptatretus atami | reverse complement strand
GACACAGGATACCAGCAAGCTGGCACTCATTTTGCCGACCTCGGAAGGATGGCAGGCAGAGTCAACCCCATCTGGTATTAATTCAGCAGCCAAGGGGGATTTGAACTCAGGATCCTAGGATCGCAAGCCCACAGCATAATCAAACCACCCATTAAACCAACCCGAATAAACATAACCAAACTACCAGGCATAACCCAACCAAACCAGCATAATCAAACCACCCAGTATAACCAACCCGGCTGAGCATAACCCAACCACCAGCATAATCAAACCACCCATTAAAACCAACCCGAATAAACATAACCAAACTACCAGGCATAACCCAACCACCAGCATAATCAAACCACCCAGCATAACCAACCCGGCTGAGCATAACCCAACCACCAGCATAATCAAACCACCCAGTATAACGCTATGACCAGGAACTGCTCTGCCAAGCATAAAGTACATCTAATGTTTGAAACTGATTCACATCCAGGTTTGAATAAATTAATCTCAAATGAAAGGAAAGTCAAATTTCAAAACCTGAAGATTCCTAAAATCTGATCGTTGGTTGAATTTATGATTTTCAACAATCACATGAAAAATGCACCATTAGGCAGCAAATGCACCAACAGTGAATTTCCCACTAATGTCTATGGAGGTCACCATGTCACGTCCACGACTGACTGAAGCGCGGATCAATGTGGTGTCAAGTGTGTGTTCCACAGTCAAGAGAGTGAACAGACAATGAACTAGAACGGCACTCGGCAGAGCGCATACCTCCGCCAGGCTGAACAGTTTACATTTTGTAGCCCACCGATAGGCAGGATCCGGATTCGGACCTGAATTCGTCCGAATCCCTCATTAACTTTTTAAGATATCCTGCTCACAGATAAACAGCCAGACAGACATACAGACAAACGAGAGTGAAAACAACCTTCGTCCACGTTCGGTGGCAGAAATAATGAAGCAAACGTGTTGAGAGAAATTTTTAAATCCTTGAGAGGTAAACTGGGCTATCCCACATACACTGCAAAATTGAGTCAAATGCACAAAAGTAATCTTTCATGATCAGTATTGTAATGTATCAGGCAGGGAAAGCAGTTTGAGTGCACCATCAATCTTTGATTGTGCTCCACACACAAAAACCTCAGAACCATCAGTGAGCCTAGCTTCGTCGTGCGCAGCTATGTTCCCACCTACCGATGACCGCACTTCTGGTTGATCTCAAACATGAATACGTGACATCTCCCCCCACACATTAAGTGTGAAAATGCATTAAAGATGAACACAAGAGTAATGAAGACACTAGTAAATAATACAAGCCGGTAGGCAACATGGGTGGTCGCTATATAATTGCATACTAATCATAGTTTTTGACGGATCGGGCTGAAAATTTTTGGGGCTGATCGGGCTGAAAATATAAAAATATTTTTTGGATTTTTTCAAAATTTCAAAGTCCCGTTGCTAGGCAACGGTGGCGTCCATAGCAACGGTGCTCAAAAGCATACAACTAGATCCTGGTATGAACCTACCAGTCAAGTTTCATCAAAATCGGTTGACTCCTCTGGCCTCCAGAGCTGTCCATTACATACATACAGACAGACGGAAAACCTGAGAATAACGGTAGTCTAGCAACCACCCAACAAAGATCATGAATACATGAGTATTGGCTACAAATCGAGGCGGATAGGCACCTTTGGAGCTCTGGATGATCTTCAGGGTACAAAGCCGAAAGACGGCCCGCTGGTGGCGCTGCAACAGCGTTCTTGGGGTCAGTCTCAGGGAGTGGTGCAGTACCATCTGCAGCACCAACGTCGCTCTTCACGGGTTCAGGAAGTGCGAGTCATCATTTGTGAAGACGACAGGATCACAACACCGATACTGGACATGATCAAGGTGCCTCCGGATGACTCGATTGTCCTCGAGTTTGATCTTGTAGGACAACGGTCCCTCGTTTTTGTGAACCCTCCCTTGTAGCCAAGCCTTTCTGCAACTGAATTTTTCACAAACACCGGGTCTCTGATGTTTATAGAGCACTGTACTGCATGCTTGTCATGATGAAGTGTCTGTTTCCACTGATTTTGATACACGACCGACGCCACGTCTGGTCTTAGACAATCCAGTCGTGTACGTAAACGTCGTTTCATCAGCAGCTCAGCTGGTGTCACCCCGCTATAGTGTGGGGAGTGATGCGGTGAGTGAAAAGCAAACATGATAGTCTGGTCTGAAGGCTTCCACCGTGTATCTTATTTAGACCAGACTTGCCAAACTTACGGAGTGTTCGGAGAGTCCATGTGAAGGTTGATGGTGTGGGCTCATAAACTTGTGAATTATACCGTTCAGGTGGTGAATTCAGTGAATTCAGAGCTTGAGAAACAGGTTCCATTGTCAGTGACTATCATGCGTGGCAAACCATGAGTGGCCATGCACTGGCGAAGCCTCTCGATAGTGGCGTGTGAGGTTGCTGTATGTGTTACAAAGGCATCGATCCATTTAGTGTGAGCATCCGTAACAATAAGGATCATACGGCCTTCGATGGGTCCAACATACTCAAGATGAATCCTCTGCCACGGTTCAGTGGGCCATTCCCAAGAAATGCAGTGGTGCCTTTGCAGGGCATTTCGACTGCTTTGGCACAGATAACAATATTCACACACTGTGTCAGAGTCAAGGTGAGGCCACCAGACATAGTTCCGTGCCAGCATTTCATTCTTACAATGCCTGGATGACAATTAGTGAGCTGATCCAAAAATTTTGTGAATTTGGGGAATGACCACTCGGCATCCCCACAGCAAGCAGCCATTTCTCGACACTTACTTCATTGTGCCTGGCCTTGTATGAATATAATTCAGGGTCAGCATCGCGTAGAAGGCCCCACACTTGCCCAGTAGCATGAATGACCTTGGAAAGAGTGGGTCACGCCTGGTGTAGGTCCGATTCTGGTTGGCATCGATTGGGTTGTCATTCAAAAATTCCATCAGAGATATCACGCTGCCAGGTGCAGGGGGTCAAACACTGTGTCCGGAAGTGGTAAGCGACTCATGGCGTCGCATTTGAAATTGTGGAGCCAGGTCTGTATGTAATGTCGACATCATAAGCGAGAGTGAAAGTGACCAGCGTATGATCCGAGGCGTAAGACCTCTGAGGTAGCTTTTGTTGGACCAACCAAAGTAATCAGTGGTTTTGGTCAGGTAAATCGTGAAATGTCAACCGAAGACGTACTGGTGAAATTTCTTAACTCTGAATACAATACCAAGTCCTTCTGTCCAGTTGACTGTAGTTCTTCTCAGCCGGGGACAGTGTACAAGATGTGAATGCGATTGGTTTTTCTGTGTGATCTGACATGATGTGTGACAAAACAGCACCAACCCGTACTGACTCGCATCACACGACAGACCATGTCTTTGTCTGAGTCGTAGTGAACTAGCACATTTGAAGACTGCAGCATGCCTTTTGACTTCTGGAAGGCTGATGACTCTGGAATGCCCCATTTCCAGCTGACGCCTTTTTTAACAGGCAATACAGTGGGCAAGCATGGTAGCAATGATTGGGATATACCTGCTGTAGTACTGCAGCATGCAATGTAGCCTTGAGTTCAGAATGTTGATTGGAGCTGGGGCGTCTTTGATTGCTCTGATCTTCTCTTCAGTGGGATGTAAGCTTCGCATCGATACGATGACCCAAATAGGTCACAGACAGAACCATGAACTCGCACTCGTCTCTCCGCAGGCGTAGTTCAGAGTCGAGATAATGCATAGCACACGTTCGAGGTTGTCAAGATGATGAAGCTCTGAGCGGCCAGTGACTTGGATGTCATCTTGGTAAACAACAACGTGTGGTTCAGCAGCGAACAGGCTATCCATAGAACATTGGTAGATTCCTGGTGCCGATTTGACACCAAAACTCAGGTGGTTGTATCTGTGTAGCCCCTGATGCGTGTCATGGTGAGATATTCTTTGGAATCCTCATCCAGAACGACTTGTAGGTAGCTGATCTCATGCCGAGCTTGGTGAATGACTCTCTCCACTCAGTTTTGTGTACAAGTCATCGATCCTTGGTATGGGATATTTGTCCAAGGTGGAACATTTGTTGATCGACATTTTGTAATACCCACAAAGTCGTATCGATTTGTCTGCCTTCACAACAGGAACAACTGGAGCAGCCCAATTTGAGTACTGAACTGACTCAATGATACCTAACTTTTCCAGTCTGGCTAATTCCGCATCAACCTTCTCATGCAATGCGAGAGGAACTGGGCGTGTTTTGCAGAAAATTGGCTTCACATGTTTCTCACCATTGAGCTTGGCAGTGAAACCCTTGAATCTCCGAGTTCATCCTTGAAGACGTCGGGTGTCTCATGAGGAGGTGAAGTAGTACAGTTGGTGGCTTGGAAGCCTGCAGTCGATGGATGTGTTCCCAATTGAGTTTGACAACATCGAGCCAGTTTCGTCCGAGAAGTGTGGGTCCATCCCCGGGGACGACCAAGAGTTGTAATTGGTGAGTGTTGTTGCCATAGGTTACTATGACATCACATGACCCACAGGCTTGTATTGACTCACCGGTATGTGTAGTGAGTCGGATCGGGGACCAACGGAGGCTGGGTTGTTCAGAATTCCCCCACAGGTTGCGGAAAGCTGCTTCACTCATGAGTGAGATGGCAGCACCCGTGTGTACCTCCATTTCCATGGTTCGTCCGTCTATATCTACTACAATCAGTATAGGAGTAGACTGTCTGCCAGACGTTGTGTGGAAAAGGTCATACGACTGAACACTGTGGCTGTTAGGGCTGTCTCCATCAGTCATGTCTTCCTTGCGTTATGCTCTGAGTCAAGGAGGTTGGTTTTGGATTACTCTCCTTGCCCTCAGTTTTCGAGACAAGCACGCAGAGGCCGATATACCACCTCGTGCAGTAGTTGCAAGCGGAATTCTTGAAACGGCACGTAGTGGGAGAATGCTCACCGTTGCAGCGGAAACAGCATTTACCTGCACCAACCACCAAGCAGTTTCCAGGCGTTTTGGCATCAGATTTTCTGTTTGGATGTTGTTCCACGAGATTGACAGATGACAGGTCAGTTCCAGGCTGGTATAGTGAGGAGCAAGCAATATCTGCAGCATTTTTGTCTGCGCACTCATTGTGATAGCGATGTCCTTAGCACTGGAAAATGTCAGAGTGCGTCAGCAAGTAGGCGCGGCGAATTCGATCTTGCTGCACTCCCACCATGAGCAAGTCCTTAGCATGTCGTCGAATGTAGTACCAAACTGGCAATGCTGGGCAAGGTGTTTCAGGTGAGCTATGAATGCCGAAATGGACCGTGTCGAGTTTAGCACACATGTATAAAAATCGAATCGACTCACAATGACTGAGGGTGTGGGCTCGCAGTGCTCCTTCATAGCTGCCACAAGCTCGGCGTGTGTTAAATCCACATCTCGTGTTCATGGCGGTTTTAATGACATGTCTGTAGCTGATACTGATCTTCATTCATGGGAGTTGGATGGGATTTTTAAGGGGAACCTGTTGAATCCACCTTGATCAAAAGTTATACGGAGGTGTACCCGACTTTACTTATCAGGGTCTCGTTATACAAGGTAACAACAGTTCTTCGGAATATTTTGCTGAATAATTGTTCAATAATAATGAAACAGATGCTGATTAAAAGAAACCAAATGGAAATCTCTCCATGTTACTGTGCAGAAAATCGTCTTTCACAATAACTGACATTCTGTATACCGTGTTGACCCCTGACCCTTTTTGCTTCCTTTGCACACATTCTGCTCCTTCTTCTTTGAGCCTGCACTGACTTAGACTCAAGAAAGCATCCTTATCTTCCTTGTGACCCCTTGTTTCACTTTGGAACAGTGATTTTGATCTCTGAAGGATGAATAAGTAGAAGAACCGTCACTCCTCAAAATGAAAACAATTACTTATTTTCATTATTTGCTATCCAAGCTGCTGCTGCAGCTGCTGCTGATACTACTACTACTACTACTACTACTACTACTACTACTACTTTAACTGCCCAAATTATCCCACATTCCTGCTGTCAGGTCTGCCTGAGAAAGTTTTGGTCCAATCTTTTCACGAACCTGGTGGCCACGCCTGATGATCGACTGAACGTGGCCAGAATTTCTGATCTGTTCAGGGTACCGGAGACAACTCGCCTCCTCGTCATAACAGACACCATGGGATTGAAAGCAGAATGGACAGCTGTGAGGTGAGTACCCCACCTATGTGCTATCCTGCCAGCCAGATTATTATGATTTGTCAGCTTTAACATCAGAATAATCAGATTTTGTTTGCCTGTCCATTTAAAGGCCTATTACTCATTCAACCTCATGCGACTTTCACAGCGGTTACAGACCAGGGAAGGTCTAATTGAGGCAACCTGTTCAATGACATTCAATGCACCAAAGGAATTTTAAATTTGGACTGTGGAGTCGACCAAAAAGCTCCTTTGCAAAAAGCATGATTGACACTTTTAATATTTGCATCGCCCGTCTTCAGAGAGGAAGTTCTCCTGAAGATCTCACTCTTTTTCTCTCTCCATCCTCAGACAACTCCCGAGGTGATGCTGTGTCTGCCATTTTAACAAGGCAGACAGGTTTTGCCTGCTGTGTCTCTCAAAAACTGGTCAAGCATCTCCGACTTCAGACATCTATGAAGCCTGGCAATCCTTCTCCAAAAAGCTGCTTTCTCTTCTCCATCAGTAAACCCTTTCATCCCTGCAGCTCACCTTTCCAAAGTCACACCCTTGGTTTACCAAAAAATGTAGTCAGGCAATCATTGGTAAGCAGCTTGCTTTTCCGATGTGGAAGGTTAATCTTACTGATGGAAATCTGCATTCCCTTTGTAAAACACATAACCGCTGTTCCCTGGGGATACAACTGAGCCAGAGCTCAACACCAGGCTCATCTGAGATCCAATGCTTCTGACCTCTCTCTCCATCTTTCAAAGGTTGCTGGAAACTGGTGAAGTCCATCACTGAAACACGTTTGTCCCTTCACTTCCTTCATTCGTCCCTTCACTCAGCAAGAGTCATGATAGATTCCACTGATGAAAAGTCAATGTCTTAACTCCATCTTGGCTGCAAAGGCCAAGGTCTCCAATCCTTCTCTACTAGCCCCAAGACAAAAGCAAGAAAGGAAATAGCAGTTACGGCCGTTAAGCTCAGATTATTTGGACTGTGGGTAGCGATTTATTAACGGCTCGAAATGAGAGTGCCTACTTGATATGCTCTCATATAATGAGCAAATGAATATTGTTGGTAAGCCGTTATGCTTTAAAAGCCTCATGCTGGAAGTGGTGGGATCAATGAGGATCAGGGTGAACATGCCATTTGTAAGAGGAGTGTGGAGTTTCAATGGGAAGTAGGGTAATCTCCATCAAGTATGTTTAGTAGGTGTTCTTGGGCTGCAATGCAAAGTGAAAATGCACTGTGATGCAGAGGAAATGGAAATGTGCTTTGCAAGAATCATCAAAACAGGATATTCGAGAGAGAACACCAAGCAGACAAAAGGTCTGCCAAGGAATGGAGGAAATGCCTGCACTGTATAATCATTACTGTTGTCATCTGAAAAAGACGTGCAATTCACTACACCTGTATAACCTGCTGAAGCTTCATGTGCACATATTCAGCAATAATACAGGAGAGTACCATAATAAATTAAAATTTTAACAAACCATCGTCGCCTTGCGAGGGATTATGATAAGGCTGTGTTAGAAACAAAAACATATTCGGCGCAAGGTTCTAACACATTCAGATAGGTAGAAAGCACATGTATGTGTGTATGTATGTATGTGTGTATGTATGTATGTATGTATGAGCACGATCACATTTGTGCGCGCACACACACACACACACACACACACACACACACACACACACACACACACACACACACACACACACACACACACACACACACACACACACACACACACTTTTATTTAATTATGATTTTATATAAATATCTCATTAATAATATTTTTACATTTCATATTGTATTGCACAAATTCTGTTTGGAGTTGTTTTATGATCTTAAAAAAAACTTTATATGCGAACTGGAGCTCCCTGTGTTAGCATATGTCTGACTAGTTGTTTTAATATATTGATAAGTTCAGTGCTGTGTGTGGTTGCTCTCCCAGTCCGAATTATTTCACGTGCAACCATACCATCGAATAGCTTCTTAGGAATATTGCTGTCTAAGAAAGGCATTTGTACAATGTGGATTGGAAAATCATCTCGTTTATCAAATAATTTGGTGTAAAATTTATTATCAAATTTTGATTTGTAATTCTGAAAAGGAGACTGAAGTGTGAGTTTGATTTTCCTTTTATAATTCAAGTTCTTTTGGATATCTATTATCATGAAGCTGATCAAATACAAACCCATTATTAATTGCCAATACTGTAAATCATTAGTGAATCCAAAGATGTTTTCGCACTTTCTCAGAGTTGTTAGTTATTCCTACAAGTGTTCTGAACCCAATCAGACTCGTACATGCACAGGAACAAATTTGCAAAGAAAGGAGCCGGATCTAACCCATGGGTATCCCTACTGTCTGCTGGAGTGTCTTGTTGCCAAATGTAAAGAAACTGTTGTTTAGGAGAAATCAAATACATACTTTTTACAAGTTAATTTTTTGAAAAACTACATACATGAAAAATGATTTTCCTTTACAGACCATTTTGCTCTTTTTTGAGACTTTAATGTTCACTTTATGACCTTCTGCAAATGCTTTATCTATCCAATGTGGTTATGAGCTTGTCATGTGGAATGTTTGTGCATAATTTGGAAAAATCATAAGTTGATAAACATTTAGCTTTACCCTTGTTATTAACGATGTGGATACTGTCAATTACAAGTTTTAAATTATTATCAATGATCCAGAATTTTTTTAACCAGTATAAAACCTCACCTTTTCATGGTAGTTTCTTGAGTATTTATAGATTAGTTTCGTCGCCCCTGTAATACTACCTGACAATAGTTTCAAACTGCATTCTCTACTTGCGATGATGAACCTCATCTTACAAGGGTTTTTATACATTTTTGGGATCCAGTAAATGAATGGTAATTTATTTTGCTTATCTGGAATTAATAGCCCTCTTGCTTTTGAGTGATTTAAATGGTGTTGTATCAAGTCTATTTCATTATCGTTACTTATTCTGAAGGTCTCTGAGAGTCCAATCTATAAGCCCAATTTTTTTTTTAAGTGATTGATTGAAGAATGTTTTTCATGCAAGTGCAATATTATTATTTGCATTTATCAATTGGAACAATAACATATTGTGTTTGAAGCTTTTAAAAATAATTATGTGTCTCCAGATTGTTTAAAATTACCTTCAGATTATTAATTCAAACTATTCTTTTCAAATCAACAATTCTCCTTATCACATGTTTCTCTACCTCCTCCAACAATAAAACATTTGGGTGTTTGGGATTTTATGTTTCCCAATTTGTTCTCTCATCCATTCCATCAGTCCGATCATTGTAAGTTCCATAATTTTATTCCACCTAATCCTTTTGTATTCTCGATAATTTGGCCCTTTTGTAAGTAATGCATGTAATTCTCTATTTTCCAATATTCTGAGATCACCTGTGATAATGTGTTTATGATGTGGATCTTTCAATATGAAATGTTCACAATTACAATGAGATTGCAGACCCTCGCCAGGACTTGTTTTGAGGGGTGTATTTTTTTTTTTTTTAGCTTTTAGGGGAAATTCAATATGGCTGGCAAACCATGTGACCTATGATATCATACGTGTGAACCTTTTTTCTCATGACAGCGGTCATACGTCTACATTTACCTCAACTTGTTCAGCTACTTCAGAGAAGAAGATTTTTGCTGTCTTTTTTTTTTAAAAAAAAGACAATATGGCTGCCGAATCACATGACCGATGACATCATTAATTTTTTTTCTGTGGACCATTTTATCCTGAGATAAACCTCAAAATTTTTCATAATAATGGGATGTGGCATTTTACATATGCAATTATGACATCATAACGAGGGCACCTATGACGTCATAAAAATCACACTCATTCCGATGAGGAGTACTTGCCATGTGCCAAGTTTCAATTTTTTCCTCGGTGCAGTTTCAGAGATACAGAGGTCCAAAGTTTTTCCTTTTTTTCCAGCATGGCTGCCACACCACGTGACCTATGACGTCGTATCTCTCTCTCTCTCTCTCTCTCTCTCTCTCTCTCTCTCTCTCTCTCTCTCTCCCTCCCCCCCTCTCATTATGTCTGGAAGTTTACTCCACACTACATTCTGTTGTAGCGTTTTCTCTATATTGATCACTTCCACCCCTTTGTTATTAAACATAATTTTGATGTTATTTTCTTTTCTGCGATTAACTTTTTGGGGTTTCTCTTTGTACATTTTGTGGTCAGTCATATCCATAATTGCTTCCATGTGTTGTGTTGTGAGTTCCTCTTGATCATCCTCTTCATTTAATCTGCTGATGATTTGCCAAACTCTTTTCAGTTGCTGTTTTTTTTACATATTGATCTTAATTCTACTGTTATTCAGTAATCTACAGATATTTGATTTGTGAAGATCTAACTTTTGGTGAAGAAGATTTGTGAAGATCATTTACGATTTGTTGTGGTGTGTCTAACTGGACATTTACGTCCATAATTATATACTTTGTGTCTCTGAGAGTCTCGTGGTAAGGTGTTAAAAAAAGAGAGGCAGTTATGTTTTGACTATCATGCTGTATGTATGTATTATTCATTGTTTCTTTCATTCTGTATGGGTAAGCTGTCCTTAATTCTTTAACCCAGAAAAATTCTCTACGCTTATGTAATTGTGTGATTGTTTCATTTTCAATCCCATCCTTTTTTCGTCCAAGTCCACTTATCTTTTCAACAATCTGAACACTGAAGCTCGCATTTTTACAGAATCCATAAGTAAATTGATGAGTGAGCAGTGGACAACCAATAGTTTTATCTGGGTTTATTGTGCCGCGCCATGTGTGCATTCATTCTTACATTACATCTCTGCATTGTAGCACCGACATATTGCATCGCACATTTGCAACAAGTCAATAAATAAACCATGTTTGAGGTTTGACATGCAATTAATTCTTTGGTTTATTTTAACTTGTAAGATCCAGCCGTTACTGTACAATTAATTATATTGTTTGTGGAAAACATCGGACAAGTTTTGTATTTGCAAATCAAATATTTATGCACTTTGCATTCGGATAAGTGTTCCCCATTGGCTAACCCAGAATGGCTACCTTCTGCAGCCAGGATATCTGAGTTAACTACAGCATTATCTTGTCGAGGAATACAAATCTTCTGAGGATATGGTTAGTCTCCCGGGAGGCCAGTTCAGGGGTGGCCTGCTTCACCTTTCATTTTGTTCAATGGGATCATTTTCATCGTTTGAAATGTAGAACCACATAAATATATAAAAATCAAATAAATGCATAAAATCCAAATAAATATACTGTAAGAGAAACATAAACATAAATATATAAGAAACAAATAGTATAACACACACACACACACACACACACACACACACACACACACACACACCACCAGCAGCATTCTTGTTTGTACAAATGAAAATTTATCTCCACAAAATGAGCTGCAGCTCTATCCATGGTGAAAGCATCTGGCCCAGACACGTGACCATCTGGACTCATTAGATAAGGAGGGATGAGGGGATGGGAAGAGGAAGAGAATGCGCAGCGAAGATGAAGAATAGAGGAAGAGATAAAGACATACAAGAGGTTAGGTTCTGCACACACCTCCGATAAGCATGGCGCACACAGAGAAGATCTTCTCGGTGTCAGTGTTGGCTGAGACGTTGCCGAAGCCCACACTGGTGAGACTGCTCAGTGCGAAGTAGAGGGATGCGATGTACGCGCTGCGAAGTGATGGACCACCCTGCGTGTTATTGGCGGTGTATGGCATATCAAGCCTCTTCCCCAGTTCATGTAACCATCCTGGAATGAAGCAAGAAAGCATGTCATCCATAAAACTCGATCAAACCATGGGTGATGGGAGAACTCCATGTTGGCATGCTGTGAACAGTCTATTATTGGGTAAGAGGGTTGATTTACAATGAAGTTGGTTCATCATACTAAAATACGCAATTATGTGTCTGTCTGTCTGACTTTTTGTTGACTGATACAGTCAGTCATAACTTATCCAATCTCAACCAAACTTGATGTGGTGGGGAGTGGGGGTGGGGGTAAGGGTCACACGACGGAGGTTGTTGCAATTTAACTTGCCCCCATCCCAAAGGGGGGGGGGGGTTGCGTCTTGCACAAATTCCGTGTTGAGGTGTATAATAGGTGATCATGGGGCACACTTTCTGGCTGTAAAATTATTATTATAACCACAAATGTTTCAGTCAGTTCCGTCCAACGTACAATTACATTTTTAAGCAGTCACTACTAAACTGAAAGAAGTTTTTTGAAAACTCGACATGACCAAGGCATTCATTACTTATCATGGATCACAGCTGTCTGGACTTGCTCGGTATCTCAGTTAAACAGCAATGATCATGAGCAAACAAAGATGCTTACATGAGCCTTTACACATGAATGATGAATCCCATTGCATTGCCTGTTCCATTTTTCGAGCCATCACATTATATGTGGACTGTATATGGATTGTTTATAACATATCTTGGGGGGGGGGCTCTCTCAGCCATGGTATCAAGAATGATATTGCCACAGACACATTTATGGCCCAATTGACCTTTATTTGATGCATAACCATGTTCCTAAGGTTCGTTAGCATTGCGTAATACTCGCCAGAGGAAAATGTGTAGAGAATTTGACATTCTTATGCAGGGGCGGTTTATCGGCCAACGGTCTCTGCTCCACACACCTATCGTATTATAACGAGTAATCCAGTTCCATCGAGTCATGGCCGATTTCTGGTGACATTCATGATCACATGTCTCCAAACATCCCTATCTAATCCTGCACTGATTTCTGAAGCTGTGGCGGAGACAGCTTGGTTGCAGCTTTTACCCCATCCATTGGTGGTGTGTGTTCCATTACCAGTCGGCTTGCTTGAGTGCTTAAAAACAAGCAAGCCACTTGGCGCGCGCTCCACAAGCTGATTCGTAATAGAACACACCTTTCTTTTTTTAAACACATCGATCTTCTCAGTTGACAAGATTTTAATCTTTTTTCGGTTTAAATAAAAATCAGCCTTTTCACTTTCCTTCTTCACTCTCTGCAGCAGTTTCACCAAGTCCTCCTTACGTTCTGCCATCAGAGTGGTATCATCGGCATACCTTAGATTGTCGATGCATCTTCCTCCAATCCTGACTCCAGCTTCTGTGTCATCCAAGTTATATTTTTCGTCAAAATTATGATAACTACAAATTAATCGGTCAATTCCATCCAATGATAATGGCATAATGATAATAATATTATCACTGGGGATGGCGGGAGGGCCAAGAGTTTGGCACACTCTCCTCTAAGCTGTCTCGCCTGCGTTTGAATCCCAACCCAGCAGTCATCCTGTCATCCCGGTGTTTCATAGGCATGGTGATTCAACAATGTGAGTACCGTTCCTCGGATGGATGTTAAACTGGAAGCTGCCAGCATTAGTTGGTGGATTTTAAAGATCCCACGGTGTCCTCCACGAAGAGTTGGTGAGCTATCGGCGGCACCCTGAACGAATTACAAATTCCTGCCTTAACCTGAGTCGAACGTCAGGCTTGGGCAGACAGTTGGTGAAAGACTTGGACCAAGCCTCCCCCAGCCAACCCCGCAATAACGTGAGAATATGTGCGGCCGTTAAACAATAAGGATATAAACAAACTGCTATCCGCATGGTGCACATGTACACAGAGGACCCAAAAGGCCCGAAGACCCAAAGTACTCAGATGACTCAAAAGATGAATGTAGTTGTGTCAGAGTGGTCATTGGGTTCTTGGTCACCTCCCTGACCAAGGTCCATCTTGCGCAGTTGCTCAGTTTGGTCGGATGGCCAGCTCTAGGAAGAGTCTGGGTAGTTCCATATTCTTTCCATTTCCCAATAATGAAGCTCACTGTGCTCTTGGGAACTTTCAACACTCTAGAAATTATTTTATACCCTTCCCCAGATCTATAACTCCTCACAATTCTGTCTCGGAGTTCTACGGACAGTTCCTTGGACTTCATGGTAGAGTTTCTGCTCTGACATGCACCGTCAACTGTGGGACCTTATATAGAAAGGTGTGTTTCTTTCTATATCATGTCCAATCAATTTAATTGGCCACAGGTGGACTCCAATTAAGTTATAGAGACATCTCAAAGATGATCAATGGAAATTGGATGCACCTGAGCTCAATTTGGAGTGTCATAGCAAAGGGGATGAATACTTGAAACAAGACATTTCAGCTTATAATTTACAATTAATTTGTAAAAATTCCTAAAAACATGTTTTCACTTTGTCATCATGGGGTATTTTGTGTCGACCGGTGACAAAAACTTTAAATTTAATCCATTTTAAATTCAGGCCGCAACAACAAAATGTGATAAAAGTCAAGGGTGTGAATACTTTCTGAAGCCACTGTATGTGTGTGTGTGTGTGTGTGGTGTGTGTTGTGTGTGTGTTTGTGTGTGTTTGGTGTGTGTGTGTGTGTGTGTGTTTTGTGTGTTTTGTGTGTGTGCGTGTGTGTGTTTTGTTGTGTGTGTGTGTTTGTGGTGTTGTGTTTTGTGTGTGGTGTGTGTGTTTGTGTGTGTGTGTGTTGTGTGTGTGTGTGTTTGTGTGTGTGTGTGGTTTGTGTTGTGTGTGCGTGTGTATGTTGTGTGTGCATGCAAGCCACTGTTGCTGGCTAAAATCTCCACATGTGGGCGGGCCCCAAGATGTGGTGTGTGTGCGTGCGTGTGTGTGTGTGTGTGTGTTGTGTGTGTGTTGTGTGTTTGTGTGTGTGTGTGTTTTGTGTGTGTGTGTTTTGTGTGTGTGTGCGTTGTGTATGTGTGTGTGCATGCAAGCCACTGTTGCTGGCTAAAATCCACATGTGGGCGGCCCAAGATGTGTGTGTGCGTGCGTGTGTGTTGTGTGTGTGTGCGTGTGTGCATGTACATGCACAGGGTGTTTTTTTGTCCACTTGTGTTCTCACAAAGGAATACAGAATAAAGTTGCCCATGGTGTTTTATCATCACAAACAATCATTATATGAAACAAAAAATTGAAGGAATAATTCTGGCCCCTATTAGGTCTGGCCCCTGTTATTCCGTCTGTCCCCCCCCCCTCTCTTTGTCCTTGCATGGAAAGGGGGGGTAGTGATTAAGGATGGTGCCGGGAGGCAAGTGACAGAGAGCGGAGAAATATTGAAGGTATGGGAAGGATATTTGAAGGAGCTGTTGAACCAAGGATGAAGCAACAGCGAGCTGGAGCTTCAGTGTTATGTGGAGGTCGTGGAGATCACAGAGGAGGAGGTGCGGACAGCAGTAAAGACGATGAAAAGTGGAAGAGCGCCAGGAATTGACGAGGTGCGGACAGAGATGATAGTTGCTTGGGGAGAGGTTGGAGTCAGTTGGACAAAGAGGCTGATAAATGTATGTGTGAGAGAGGGTTCGATTCCAGAGGTTTGGAGGACAGGGCTCATTTTGCCTGTATGGAAGAGGAAAGGTGATGTTCAAGATCCAAATAAGTAGAGGCATTACGCTACCAAGTCATGTCATGAAGGTATTGGAGAGGATTTTGGATGGGGAGGATAAGAAAGATTGTGGGGAGAACGAGATCAAGAGAAGAGCAGCAGGGGTTTTAGAAAGGGTAGGGATGTTAGAAGGCAGGGCATGTTAGAAAGATGTAGGGATGTTAGAAAGGGTAGGGATGTTAGAAAGGGTAGGGATGTTAGAAAGGGTAGGGATGTTAGAAGGGTCAGGGATGTTAGAAAGGGTAGGGATGTTAGAAAGGGCAGGGATGTTAGAAGGCGTAGGGATGTTTAGAAAGGGTAGGGCGATGCTTAGAAAGGCGTAGGGATGTAGTGAAAGGGCGCAGGGATGTTTAGAAAGGGTTAGGGATGTTGGAAAGGCGTAGGGATTGTTAGAAAGGTAGGGATGGTTAGAAAGGCGTAGGGCATGCTTAGAAAGGGTTTAGGGATGTTAGAAAGGGTAGGGATGTTAGAAAGGGCAGGGATGTTAGAAAGGGTAGGGATGTTAGAAAGGGCAGGGATGTTAGAAAGGGCAGGGATGTTAGAAAGGGTAGGGAACGACAGATGAGATGTTCACGCTGAGACAGCTAGTGGAGTAGAGGTTGGAGGTGCAATGTGAAATGGCATTGTGATTTGTAAACCTGGAGAAGGCAAATGACACAATCCTGAGAGATGGTGATGGCAACACTGAGATGGATGGGAGTGGCAGAAGCAGAAATGATGTTGGTGGAAGGTGTGTATGAGGGAACGACGGTAAGAGTTTTAGTTGGTCCTGAGATGTCGGAAGAGTTCACAGAAACTGTCTGAAGCAGGGAATCTCTCTCAGCCCTCTTATGTTCATAATGGTGATCTCGCTGGAAAGCAGGAGGGTAAACAAGAAAGGTATTCTGGGGAGGATGTTGTTTGTAGATGATCTGACTGCTGTGGCACAGCATGGGCTGGAGATGCAGGAAGTTCTGCAGGAGATCAGACAGGAAAATAGGCTTGAGTATCTGGGGGGGAACAGCGACTGGAGAAGGTAAGTTGGAGACATAGGTGAGGAAGAGGATTTTGGTGGGTGCGAATGCATGGAGAAGGGTGGAGGGAGTAATGGCAGATATAAATATGTCAAGGAAATTGAAAGAGAAAATTATGGTGACTTGTGTGACACTGGCCAACATTTATAGTCTCAAAATGGTGGCACTGACAGAGACAACTGGAAGGGCACACGGGAGAGCTCATACCTCCGGCACGCAATGCCTGATCCATGAGAACATATCGGGCCCAATACATTTTTGAAATATCATGCTATATATATCACTTTTGGCCCTATCTCTCAATGGTGAAGAATCATTTTAAAATTAAATAATTGCTGTATCTAGATCCAGATTCGGATCTTCACCAAAATTGAATCAATTCGGCCTTGTCACATACCCAAAGTGTCCACCAAGTTTCATCTGAATCCATCCACCGCTTTTGGAGATATCATGCTATATGTCGTTTTTAGCCCTATCTCTCAATGATGAAGAATCACTTAAAAACTATCGGATCCGGATCTGGATTCGGATCTTCACCAAAATTGAATCAATTCGGCCATGTCACACACCCAACATGTTCACCAAGTTTCGTCCAAATCCGTCCAGAACTTTTTGAGATATCGTGCTATATATCGCTTTTGGCCCAATTTCTCGATGGTGAAGAATCATTTTAAAATTAAATAATTATTGTATCTAGATCCAGATTGGGATCTTCACCAAAATTGAATCAATTCGGCCTTGTCTCAACACCCAAAGTGTCCACCAAGTTTCATCTGAATCCGTCCACCACTTTTGGAGATATCATGCTATATGTCGTTTTTGGCCCGATCTCTCAATGGTGAAGAATCACAGAAAAATTTATCAGATCCGGATTCGGATTCAGATCTTCACCAAAATTGAAAGAATTTGTCATTGTCACACACCCAATGTGCGTACCAAGTTTCGTCCGAATCTGTCCACAACTTTTTGAGATATCGTACTCTATATTAGTTTGGCCAAATCTCTCAATGGTGAAGAATTACTGAAAAATTTATCAGATCCAGATCCGGATTCAGATCTTCACCAAAATTGAATCAATTTGTTGTGTTCACACACCCAATGTGCCTACCAAGTTTCGTCCATATCCGGGGACAACTTTTTGAGATATCGTGCTATATATCGGTTTAGCCCTATCTCTTAATGGTGAAGAATCACTTTAAAAATTCTAGTAGTCAGACCAGGATTCGGATCTTCACCAAAATCTAATCAGTTTGTCCTTGTCACACACCCAACCTGTCCACAAAATTTCATCCGGATCCGTCCACAACTTTTTGAGATATCCTGTACACAGACAAACAGACGGAAAGGGGTGATAAAGCCTCCTTCACCTTCGGCGGCGGAGATAATAACAGAGGTTGCAGGTCTATGAGAACAACAGGGTCAGGAGGATTGCGGAAATGAAGAGGGTGGATGGAAGATGGATAAACTGACGGAAGAGATTGGTGTGCAGATGAGCTTGACGGGGAGATTGGTAAAACGCGGCTGAAGTGGACTGGACACTTGATGATGATGGAGGAACGAAGAATGGCAAAGGGAGCAAGGCGTGAGTAAAAGAGGTAGACTGAGGTTGAATGGCGAATGATTGTTGCTGAGGAGCGATATCAGTGAGGTGGGGTTGGTTGGATATTGAGAGAGATGGCTGAGAACAGCAGGGGGGGGGGGGTGAAGGAGAACTGTGGTTGAGACAGGGCAGAAACTTGGTGCTGTTGGACCTCACCCCTTAAAAAGAGAAGATAAGAAGAAGAAGATAAGACACTGACTGCATCAACGTGGTTAACTTCCATAATTGTTGGTTCACGAGTAAGTGACCACTATATTCGTTATGGGTGTGTCTGTCTGTCTGTCTGTCTGTCTGTCTGTCTCT
Source organism: Eptatretus atami (assembly GCA_035128595.1). Lineage (NCBI taxonomy): Eukaryota > Metazoa > Chordata > Myxini > Myxiniformes > Myxinidae > Eptatretus > Eptatretus atami. The sequence continues at coordinate 74,349,910 of CM068955.1, read as the reverse complement.
GTCCGAGCATAGCTCCGTGGGTTTGATCCGATCCTGATAAAATTTTGGTGGGAGGTTTGTATCATGATCTATTGTGTTTTCCTGAGAATGGGCGGTGCGCCATTATGGCGGAGCCACGCCAAAACATGTGTTTTTAGGGGGTACCGTTTCAAGTTACATCTTCTCCGAGGGGTTTGTCGAATCTGGCGGGGGTTTCGGTATTTGGTTAGCCAATGGACCTGCATAGCCCACGCGCTCGATTTTCATTTTCGTCCCAAGGTCAAGGTCACAAGGTCACGAACTTAGAAAATGTCAAAAAAAATCAATAAATTGGGCATCGAGCTCCTCGGGTTTTCAACTGTTTCGAATGAAAGTTGGTATGCAAGTGTGCTCTTCGAGTATGACAACTTTCATCATTTACGTTTTTCCCGATTCCGCCAGTTTGCCCGTGGCGTCCCTCGAAGGCAAAAAATAAAAAAGGCGAACCGTGTACATTGCTCGTGAACCATCGCGTCTCCAGACTTGTTTATTTATACAACTTTTAAAATATTATTTTATTTCAATTGAATATATATCTGAATACTGTGTGGGTACCATGTTCTATGAACTCTCTAGTTTACTATGCATTAGTTGATAAAGTGAATCAAGTGTTGTGGTGGAGATGTCACCGGCGACATGGGAAGAATTGTTTTTTTTTATGTTGTTATGTCTCTCCTATATGTGATCTTCTCTTGTTCTGTATTTCACGACATAAAAAAAAAATTAGATGTCAAAAGGTCATCTTCCATGTCGGCTGTGTTTGAAGCCATTATTTATTAAAACTGCGCTTTTGTGATGTTCGTCGTTTCCAAACGACGAAATATTGCTGGAAGCAACTCATTCTTAATGCAAGAAGCTCGTTCAAAATATAAAAACCATATCTTCAAAAGGTTACCCGTTACACCGTCTGCTATCACTCCATAGCAAGTCCCATGTTCATTGTTTCCTGCGCAATGCAATGAATAAGAGATCCCGGAGCTCCTCAAAGTAGGATAAACCCACGCCAAAGCTAAAAATAAATATTGGGGAAGTGGCTTATTAAATTAGCCATCAAAGCGTGAGATTCTCCAACAGAACAACTGGAGGAACTGAAATGAATTTAAATAAAAAAAAATTCAATGGCGTGCTCTGTTGGCATTAGTGATGACATCACAATGGTGGTGATAAGTTAGGAATACTGACAGCCTTGTGATTGAAGGAAAAAGATAAATTATGAATTCTTGTTGTCTCACCGTGGCAAAATGGTGGGGGGAGGGGTTACATCTCAAATTATTTCCTATTGTGTTTTTTTTTTAACCAAGCAAGAAATAAAGAACTAAAATAACCCGTGTACAACTTTACACGTATCACACCGACCATCAGTGAACAACGTTTCGGAAGGTAAACCGATGAATGATTTGAATGACACGGGTAACCGTGCACGGTAATGCCATCGACGGGTTGTAACTGCCAGTTCAATTGTTTTCGATGCAAGCTTCTTGAACGCATCAGTGCTGGGTGGATCATTTTATCGATTTATTTATTTATTTTTGTTGAAACAGACAACGCTGGCATCGCGAAACTCCTCGGATCACGCTCAGAACATCGATTTTCAGGCTCAAGCACTCATTCTCGCTCAGATTTTGTCTCCGCTGTATTTCCCCATGCTCTGGCCAACATGGTGGCATGTGTGCCACCGATTCCATGCCTTTCTGATGGAATGTGCAAAATGACTAAACAAATCAATGAATTATCGAGAAACCCAGCTCTTCGGTGAGCCTCGATACGTGTAGAAAAAATAATAAAAAATTTTTTTTGATGTAAAACAATGTGGAGGGCAGTGTCTTTAACAAGGCCGGGTGTTCTCCACAATGACGTATCACGCACGGAAGTGAAATATGACGGAGAAGAAGGAACACAAATTTATCACCACTCAAAATTCCTTGATATTCTGGTTCTTCGTCGTCGTCGTCGTCGTCTTACGGCCGTTTCCATGCTTGCATGTGTAAGCCGTGGTTCACCTAATGGCTGCTTTCCAGGCTGCACAATCCCTTGCTAGCCCTCTTGTTCGGCCTTCAACTCTAAGATCGTCTCTCAACAACACATCCCATGTTTTCCTCGGATGGCCTCGAGCTCTCCTTCCATTCACATTCATATTTACACACCTCTTGACCCAGCTTCTAAAAACTAAAATGGAACTGGTTTGAACACTTAGCAAGAAGAACAGACAACCATGTGGACAGAAATTCCTCTTGCCAACATCGAGAAGGTCCTGCAAGAAGCAGAGATAGACCAAATATCAAATGGAGAGATGAAATTGAAATATGTACTGCAGTACAAGGGACTCCATAGCGCATCAAATAGAACAGAAATGGACCATGTTGGGGGGGGGGACCTTCTTCCTGCATCAGACTGACAGACTGGTTGAGTCAAGTCAGGTGGAGGGCAGGGAGAGGTTCATTACATTTTTAAAATAACCAACAGCAGGCTTTGTGATTATTTTGGGCAGAAAAACAAACAACTTGTGGCGTCATACCCCCAAAATAGCAGAGCAATGATAACAAGTGTCATGTTTCACGATTCTCCTGGTAGTGCACATTTTAGAGCATCCCGATTCATCCATTCGTATGCAGCATGTGGCTGCTGGTTTCACCACTTCTGGGAGCACAATAGTGTCACTTTTTCTTCTTCTTCTTCTTTTGTATGCAGCACAAAGCTGTGGGGTAGCACCATTGGCCAATGGCGCTGTTGTGCTGCTGATGTAGTGCCCCCAGCAGGTTATTCCAGGAAATTTGCGATGGTGCCGGGGATAGCTCACCTACTCTTGGCAAAGGACACCATGGGATCTTTAATGTCCACCCACTAATGCCGGCAGACAGGACACACAGTTTAACATCCTTCCGAGGGACAGCACACACATTGATGAATCACCCTGCCTGTGAAACACCGGGATGATAATTTATATCTGAGCAGAGATTCGAACAAGGGCTCGACAGCTTCGAGGTGAGTGTGCGTACCCCGAGGTCATCCTAAATTGTTTGGAAAGGAGGAATCATTGGAAGATGCAATTGCAGCCAGGAGGCTCTGTTGGCTAGGCCACCTTGCTCGGATGGATGATGATCATATCCCAAAGAAACTCCTATTTGGATGAAGGGATAAAGTGATAAAAGATCTGAAAAGTTTCAGCATCAAAGAAAGTGACAGGTTCCTATCTGCCCAGGATAGAAATCTTTGGAGAGGAAAATGTATGGAGGGATTAGATACCAGTACAGAGAAAACAGTAGTAGAGATGGATAGAACAATGCAACCAGTCAGGAAGGGGAGGTTAACTGAAACACAGATGGATGTGACATCTGCCAGAAATCATTCAGACGATGGCAGGACATTGTCAGACACAAGTGCCAGACAACTTGGAGACCTGCGAGAGTAAGAGCCTGAAGCCAACACCTTCTATCTCAGTCTGCTTATGGCAGAAGGGCATCATCCCCAGGGATGGCCTTCTTTCAAGGTCTTTCAAAGCCATCCTGCCAGCCCTAACAGTGTTACTGAAGTAATGCCACCTGAAGTTATAGGGAGGAATTTGTTGATGGTAGCGGTGATGATTACCAGCTCTGTGAGAAACATCGTGAGATCTTTAACATCTAATGCAGTAACCAATGCTGGTAGACCAACCAACGGGAAATGCACATGGTGATGCAACAGCAACACTGGAGTAACGGTTTATAGTCAGGTTGAAAATTCAGTGCAGATCAGCAGCTCATGGGGAGTGCATTTCGGCTGATCTCTCCTACCAGCCTAAACTAACTAAGCCTGCATAAAACGATCTTCAGACAAATATTGGATACCTTTGGTCAGTCAAAACAAAATCTTCAACTTGTATGAAGTTTGCGTTGTTGATCTGATCATCTCATCTTACAACATGCGGTTCATTCTGTACACTTTCACATTCATCCTCAAATTATTTACAATTACAAATATGGATGCTATTAAATAATAAATATAATGCTGGTAGTCTTCCCAAACACTGCCAAAGTAGCCTCAAAGCAAGGATTACAATGTGTGGTTTGCCATTGCCTTCCAAGTGGTCGTCAGGGAAGGGACTTGGAATTTGTTC
>CM068955.1:74335799-74340799 GCA_035128595.1 Eptatretus atami | reverse complement strand
GAAGGGATAGGTGGGGAGAAAATCAGTCTCCTATTTTCGGCTTTTGTGGCTTGAGTCAGAAAGTTTTTTCCTTTTCCCCCATTCATTTGAATGGGTGTCCCAGAAATCCCATTTATCATCTTTCTCTCAGCTACCCTCTCATCCTTGACCTTGCCAACATTCAGCCTCGGCTGGGATTGTACCATTCTGCTGGATTCAAGCTGCAACTTCTGTGTGCTGCAACAAGCCTGTTGTCAGTATATGAGGAAACTGATTACTCCAGAAGACCCTGCAGTTCTGGATCATCCTCCAGCGACCATCAACGAGCAACATGGTCAATCTCCTTTGCCAACACCACCAGCATTGGAATACCAAGTCAGCGATAAGCCTGTGGGCACTGAAACCTTGAACCAGCTCCCAAAGTCCATGACTTCTTTGCAAAGTCAAGCGAACTTAGATGCTATTCTGTTCACATTTCCAGACCCATGGGGAGCAACATATGTCTCATACCATCCCTTCATGGTTCTTGGAAGAGGGTTTTTGTTGTCCCTCTCTGGAAAGGAAAGGTGTGATCAACAAGACTGCAACAACTACCGAGGGTGATGTTGCTCTCAGTGCCGGGCAAGGTCTTTGCTCGGATAATTCTTGATAGGGTTCGTCACCATCTGCTTGAGCACCAGCATCCAGAGCAGTCATGCTTTCCACCAAAAGAGGGTCACGATTCAACGTATCCCTTGCTCTGCCGGGTCCTCACCGAACGCAGACGAAGTTTCTGCAGGGGTGCTTTGCACCAAAAAGTTATATGTATATATTTTGATGTATATGTATGTATGTATATATATATAATATATAATATATATATATAATATATATATATAAATGTGTATATATATGTATAACAATATATGTATATATATGCTATATCAGTATATGTATGTATATATAAGTATATATATATATATATATATGTATCTTATATGTATATATATATATGTATGTTATGTTATGTATTATATATGTATGTATATATATATGTATATTATATATATGTATATATGTGCATATATAATGCATCTATATGTATGTATATATATAATATATATATATATATATATATATATATATATATTGTTGCGAATTCGCGCCCGCCGGCATGCGATCGGCCACGTGACTCGAATCGCGACCGCCTCGCCCACCGGACGGGACAATTCTGTCGTGACCCTCTCGGACTAACGCCGGGATCCAGTCACGGGTGGGCCTTTCGGCCTCACCACGATCGTGCCCAATCGCGCCACCCAGCGTGGGATAGGGTTGTTCGCCCAAACTCGACTACCTAAGTACCCACGTGGATGGTAAACCGGGCGACCGCACCTCGCCGCAGGTCGACTTCGGATACGGCCGCTTAAGCGACCCGTTCCGTGCTATCGGATAACCGAGCGTGTTATCGTCGGCCTCGACGGTTCCTGATTAATTATCTGGGCGCCCCCGCGCCCACTACGTACCCTTTACGTAAAACAAGATGGAGACCCAACGAAGGAAGGACGCCAGCGAAACGTGGAAGAATTCAACAAGAACGCATATTTATTTCACACAGACGGACACAAAGCACACGTTATAGCAAATATTTATAGCAACAATAATAATTAAAGAAAATCCACATATATCAAATAAAAGAAGGAACGACAAAAGCCAACGATGACGCCAGAGCTACAACCGAATACGCGACACACGGACCACATTACACAATACTACTTGCCGACTGGCGCCACACACACACATTTGCACAAACCCCAAAAGAAAATGGAAGTCGCGACTTCCCTGCGTTCAAGTCCTTGGCGACCGTCCTCTGCCGTGGTCGCGAGCTCTCTCCGCTCCACTCGACGCGAGATCCTCCGGCGTGCTTCGTGCCTGCCCGTGCTGGCCCCTCGACGCCACGGACCGAGCACCGACGAGACAGAGAGAGAGCAACACGCCGAACCCAGAGAGCAACCAGAGAACAGCTACGCGCCAGAGAGAACCAGAGAACAGCACGCGCCAGAGAGAACCCGAAGAGCGCCGAACCAGAGAAGAGAAACCTCCTGCCGCCTCTGACTCTTATACCCCGGCCGGCCCCGCCCCGTTCGTGGCTCCACCCTCCTTCGAGAGGGTTCTGGAACAGGGGCGTTTCCCACCCCGACCGCCTCACACTGTCCATCCGCCAATCGGCGGCGAGCTGCCCCTCCCCTCGCTTCTCTCCCTCAAGCGCGGGAGAAGCCAGACGGGAAAAACACAGGCCGTAAAACGTGCGCATCCTCCTGCTAGCGCTGCGGAGATCGTAGCCGCACGAGCCTGTGAACGGCGAGTGGGGCGAAGATGTGGCTGCGTGGGATGGCTGGGGGGTGGCGCGGATTGTTGAGAAGCGGCGTTTGGTTGGTGGTTGTTGTTCAAATTAAAGAAAGGACAGAAAAACGGCTATCTCGAAGGATCGCAGCCCGAATGAATCACATTAATTCCCTCAAACAATGGGTTTGGGCTAACTACACATGTACTTAAGAAAATATCTCACCTACGGACCTGAATGGTGTAATACGAATTTCCACAGCCGTAACAATAATATATATATATATATATATATATATATATATATATATATATATATATATATATTATATATATATATATATAGTTGAAAGTGTGTCTGTGTGTTTCTCTGTGACCTATGCACACGAAAAGTACTGGACTGATCCTCACCAAACTTCACATGCTGACAGAAATGCACCCAGGAGTGTCCCGATGTAAAAGAATTGTACTTCCGACTTCCGGTTTCCGAATTATGACGTCATCACCTGATTTCGTAACGTTAATTTTCAAGTTCAGCCGATTGACAGGGGGCCAACGCCATATACAATATATCTAACATATGATTTTAAGTTTTTCTTTGTCTGTTTATTTGTTTGTCTGCATCGCTAATCTCCTGAAGGTTGAAAGATAGGAGCTAACCACTGAAACAAAAAATGCCGGGGATGGGCCCCGGGAAGTTTATAGGCTATGTGGCAAGGCCCCTCGGCTAGGGGGGGAGGGTTGTGTTTCCCCCTCACCAACCCCCTAGCCTATGACTGCCATGGCCCAATAGGGAACTGATACTGTGCTCGCGTCAGACATATGTATAGAAGATTAAATTCATTCAAAAGAAACCCGGGCAGCGCCGGGTGCATTCACCTCGTACATATTAATATATATATTATATATATAATGTATATATATATATATATATTATTATTATAATATATATATATTATGTATATATTATATATATATGTATGTATATATATATATATATATGTCTATATAATATGTATATATGTATGTATATATATATGTATACTGTATATGTATATATATATGTATGTATGTAAATGTAAATATATGTATATATATATGTATGTATGTACATGTAAATGAATATATGTATATATATCTTTGTATGTATATACATGTAAATATATATGTATATGTAGTATGTAAATGTAAATATATGTATATATATATGTATGTATGTACATGTAAATATATATGTATATGTATGTATGTATGTATGTAAATGTAAATATATGTATATATATATGTATGTATGTACATGTAAATATATATGTATAGTATGTATGTATGTAAATGTAAATATATGGTATATATATGTATGTATGTAAATGTAAATATATGTATATATATCTTTGTATGTATGTACATGTAAATATATATGTATATGTATGTATGTAAATGTAATATATGTATATATATATATGTATGTATGTACATGTAAATATATATGTATATGTATGTATATGTATATATATATGTATGTATGTACATGTAAATATATGTTATATATATATATGTATGTACATGTAAATATATATGTATATGTATGTATGTATGTATAATGTATATATATGTATGTATGTACATGTAAATATATTATGTATATGTATGTATGTATGTAAATGTAAAATATATGTATATATATATATGTATGTATGTAAATGTAAATATATGTATATATATCTTTGTATGTATGTACATGTAAATATATATGTATATGTTTGTATGTAAATGAAGTATATGTATATATATATATATGTATGTATGTACATGTAAATATATATGTATATGTATGTATGTAAATGTAAATATATGTATATATATGTATGTATGTACATGTAAAATATATGTATATATATGTATGTATGTACATGTAAAATATATGTATATAATATGTATGTATGTACATGTAAATATATATGTATATGTATGTATGTATGTAAATGTAAATATATGTATATATATATATATATATATGTTATGTATGTTACATGTAATTATATATGTATATATATGTATGTATGTAAATGTTAAATATATGTATATATATGTATGTTATGTAATGTAAATATATGTATATATATATGTATGTATGTACATGTAAATATATATGTTTATGTATGTATGTAAATGTAAATATATGTATATATATGTATACATATGTATATATGTATGTGTGTATATATATATATATTATATATATATTATATATATATATATATATATATATACATATACTGTATATATATATCTTGTTCTTTGGGCTGCTCCCGTTAGGGGTCGCCACAGCTGGTCATCCTTATGATCCGCAGAATGATTTGCCACAGGTTTTACGCCGGATGCCCTTCCTGACGCAACCCTGGTCGCCTCTTACGACACAGGATATGGTACACCTATTCTAACCGGGCATACACCGGGCCCAGTACACTGGTACTCACTTCGCCGACCTCGGAAGGATGACAGGCTGATCAACCTCCTGGTGTGTATTTATTCAAGCGGCCAATGGGGCTTGAACTCAGGACCTTTTGGATCCCAAGCCGCTACCCTAACCACTACGCCAACACCAGGCAATATATATATATATATATATATATATATATATATATATATATATATATATATATATATATATATATATAGTATATATATATTATATGCATTCT
>CM068955.1:74306273-74323165 GCA_035128595.1 Eptatretus atami | reverse complement strand
CCTTTATAGGCACATCCTTACCATCTCTCTCTCTCTCTCTCTCTCTCTCTCTCTCTCTCTCTCTCTCTCTCTCTCTCTCTCTCTCATCTCTCTCTCTCTCTTCTCTCTCTCTCTCTCTCTTCTCTCTTCCTCTCTCTCTCTCTCTCTCTTCTTCTCGGGTCTTAAGGTGTATCCTGGTTTACCTCGCTGGGGTCTGAAGCCGCTATGTTTTTTGGCCAGCTCAACCATGCCTTGACTTGGAACAGGCCGCGGTGATTTATGAACGATAGTTTCTTTTTTCACTTTCATCACTCATATTATTGTGTGCCATTAATTTCAGCTCCAAACACTGGCAACATTACAATGCTTATAAATGTCAGGAGACGCTAGCATTTGTGCTTTATTTCATTTCTGCACATGCCATAACTAGGAGAATCTCTTAAAGAACAGAATTACAAAGTTTAAGCTCCAGAATCAAACTTAGCAGCAGTTCCAAACTGCTAAAAAAAGTGTTCATTTGTCGAACTCAGACATAGTTTGGACATTCGGACATAGCTATTGCTTTCCAACTATTTAATTTGAGTGCTTTCTTGAGTGCGTAAGCCACTTGCTGAGCGCCATACAAGTGGATGGCAGTACATTTTGTGACGCAATCGGATGTACATTTGCAGTTGCTACAAGGTAGAGGTAAATATATGGGTATGTTTGGATGTAATTGAGAACTCTCATCTGTGTGTGTGTGTCGTGTGTGCGTGTGTTGTGTGTGTGTGTGTGTGTGTGTGTGTGTGTTGCCCCATCTTGTTATGTGTGTGCTGTGGTGGCAAAGTTTTATCCTGTATCTTGGAGTTTTAACTTTTAACCAAGCAGCGTATGAGTGGTCACATTTTCCTTTGTCTACTTGACTGTTTCTCAAGCAATTGGTATTTTATATGACCTGGTGTGTTTACAAAGGTATATGGTTTCTCTTAACTTTCAAAACAAAATACATTTGATAACACCTGATTTCCAAGCCATTCGCTGTTAAAAAACGTATTTTCTCAATGACAGAGCCAATTTTTTTCCACCTGCCACACAATTGTGTGTGTGTGTGTGTGTGTTGTGTGTTGTGTGTGTGTGTGTGTGTGTGTGTGTGTGTGTGTGTGTGTGTGTGTTATTCATAAAGCATAACATATTACCTGATAACTCCCCTACCCCACTACTACACACTTCTCTTCTTTGTCTCATCCTCGCTCCACCCCCTCCTGATACAGTGCAGCATCCTCCAAACTCTCATGTTCTTCTGTTCTCAAACTTGTCTGGACGGTGTTATCTCCGCATATATCTGAACATTGGTTATCTCCATGTGTCCGGTGTGTGGTTATTCCATACTGTCTGGACGTGGTTATTTCTGGACATTGTTGTCTCAGATTGTCCAGACGGTGGTTATCGGACGGACCCTTCCCCTCACACTGTCTTCCTCCCCTCACACTTATTTCCCTCCCTTCACGCTGCCTTCCCTTCCCCCACCCCTCCTCGCTCCCCCACCCTCACACCACCTTCCTTTACCCCTTCATTGCTGCCTTCCCCTCCCTCCCTCACCTCTTTTCCCTCCTTTGCTGCTTCCCTTCCCACCCCTCCTCACTCCCCACCTGTCCTCGCTCCCCTTCCTCCTCACTCCCATCCTCCCTCTCTCCCTCCTCTCCTCCCTCCTCCTCTCTCCCTTCTTCTCTCCTCTCTCCCTTCTCTCTCCTCCTCATCTCCTTACCCCCACCTTTAGTACTCCCATCAATGAAGGACGAGTTGTATTTGCGAGTACACTATACGATAAGAGAGCCGTGTGTGCTTGTGTGTCACCATTTTTCTCAGAGATGAATGAACAGATCTTCACAAACTTTCAGAGTTCCTCAGTGCCAGTGAGTATTTTAGGCAAATTTTTTTTAATTTTGAAAAGCAATGGGTTTTTTTTTTTGTAGAATTTTTTTTTTTATTGGTCGTATTAATGCCAAATTGCCGTCACATAACAATCCCAACATCACTGACTCCAGACTATTGTCGAGCTAAAAGTATTAGAAGCTCCTTTATTTCATTTCAGGGAGTTCTTGCAACTTTATTTGTCTTTCCTACTTTCTTTTTTATGAAGTTCGACTAACCAATCACAAATGCAGATAATTATAGAATGCTGTTATTGGAGATGTGCATGCAGTTTGTGAGAAGTTGATGTTTATGTTCTGGTATCACAGAACATTCCAGTTGGGCTGCTAATTTGTGGAGTCTCAGTGTGTGGTTACACTACAATAGTAATCAAGTACTGTTGTAAGTAAGTGGAGTGTTTGTGGAAGCTTGAAGCAGTAATTGTTGAAGTGTAAAGGAGGCAGTGATGTAGGGATTGTTATGTGACGGCAATATTGTTCGCTAATTCAACATCATCCCTATCTTGTTTAAAACCTTTTTTAAACTGGAGTTTATCATCCCTACATTGCTATATTTATTTAGCATAAATCTTTTATTCACTTGGTTCTGAAATATTTTTTTTCATCATGTTGAATAAACAGAATGGTATGGTACTCAGAGGATACCCAATCTTGGAGCAAAAGTGCCAAGAGATCTTGTCAGCAATGTCAAATACTGTATCTCTTCCTGCATGTCTTGCGATATCGTGATGTGCCGACGAAGTGAATCTGCTGCCGAGACACCGTGACTCGAGGAGGTTCTTCATCATGTGGTTCGCTTTTACCTTGATACTGTGACTGCAGAAGGGTTTGTGATGACGCGTATCCTGTGTGAAGTGCTGATACCTCACTATTATTTTATTTTCATAAATATAACACTGAAAAATAAGTGATTTCCCGAAGCATGGTATTTCTGCTGATATTATTTGATGTCGATACATACCACACTGAGGCAAATGTATATCGGCCCGCTGCATAAAGCTGATTGACAGTCGCATAGTCCCACCCATCCGTTGGATCCCTGCCAATTTTAGCCCCCATTAGACTGAGTCCAAAACGGGGGCGTATGGATTTGGTCTCGATTTTCGTGTTAGTGCGTGCACGCGTGCATTCGCAATCATATCTCGGACATGTATGGACCAATTTTATTCGGACTTGGTACAAAGACAACACATGATGGTATACATATGCATTATGCACGTCATTTTTTTGAGATCAGATTCAAGATGGCTGACTGGCGGCCATTTTAGTTGTAAAAAACCTGATGTTGAACACGTCTTCAACCAATTCTCAAACACGCATCGTCCGATTTTGTTCAAACGTGGCACAAGCACAGTGCATGATGGCGTACACGTGCCCCTCACTTTATTTTGTTATCTGATCAAAGATGGCTGACTGGTAGACTGGCAGCCATTTTAATTGTACATAAATATGGGTACCCTTAACTCCAATAGAAAAAATACTAAAACAATGGGCTCTGACATTTTATGTCTTTTTACTTGTTTACAAAGGAATATAGTTTTGCATAAGTTTCGTAGAAGGAATCCTTTCAAGCTTTGAGATATTACAACACCAAAGGATGATGCATGAGGGAAAACTCGTCGGATGGTACCAGAATCATCATTCTCTTTTTTCCGCCTTTGGAATAAACTCCCACTCTCTTCAATTCCATTCTTCCGCTGGCCTTCAAAACAGCTGTTCACCACCACTATCTTCTCACATCCAAAACCTCATATTTTCTACCCCCGTTAATCCACCCCAAACCATCTCCTTCAAATCCCCGCTTTCCTTCCACAAAGTCCGTTTCATGTCATCTTGTAACCCGTTTCCCCCACCCCATCCTTGTGCCTTCCACAGATCTAACGTCTCTGTTCCCAATGTTTTGCCTTCCCACGCCCACCTCTTGTATCATGCCCTCCTTGCTGTGCGTTGTGTGTCCGCTCTCATACGAGCCTCGACAATTTGCATACAAAAGAAAAAGAATCATTGTCATTGATAGAGGCAGCTCGGAAATATGCCGTCTGAAGAATATTAATATTATTATTAATTATTATTATATGATGAGAAGATGAATTCCCTGGTTTGACCGATCTCTTTTTTTTTTTTGTCTTTTGCCATGGTCTGCAGAACTGAAAAGGATCCTGCCTTGATAATCAGCTGAACAAACCAAGTCGGTTCTCATATGTAGCCTATGTGACTTTATGGAGAAGATACTCCAACTTTCGTTCTGTATGTAGCAGATGGGACCGGCAATTTTTTTCCACGCCATCCTTACATAAGAGAGTACTGGTTTACTTTCTGACAACATGGTGGGAATTATTAAATAAAGTTTGAAGAAGTAGAAGACGTTTTGGTTACAAATATACATCCATACATAACAGTATACATTTGCTCCATTATAATAAGATATGGGTGTTTTACATGTGAACAAGGTGTATTAACTGTGAACAGAGCGTTTTAAAATATCCGTGATCGTATGTCTGACTGAGTATAATAAAAATTAATAATCCGAAGAATGTCTTCTATTTTTTTTTTTCATCCCAAACCAGACACACTCCTTCCAAGAGGTCATTACCAAAGACCATTACCGAAGAGGCAGTGTGCAATGGTCGCATGGATTTTCATAAAATCACACTAGCCTTGTTGAATTAACATTTATGCAAATAAAAAGGTTTAAAATATCCAAATATTATGACAAAGGTATACACACACACACACACACACACACACACACATTTACTTTAGATCGTAGTGCTGTGTAGCACATAGATCGTAGTGCTGTGTGTTTGGGTGGGAGGGGGGGGGGCATTGCCCCAATGAGTATACTCACTAACTGTCCTTTGGAGAAAACTTTAAGCCGGCTGTCACGTTAGCTAGCATTTGCGTTTGCAGTTAAATATCCAACAACATATTTTGAAAAGAGTTAGCCATTGAGTGTGAGTGCCCTGGCTGAATTCTAATTTCCTTCCCTGACCGTTTTGGGGTATTGGAGAGGGGGGAATTGAGGGGATGAAGGGAGTGGAGGGGTGGCACTGCATCTGCAGCATAGGTGACGTCCTTCCAGGAATGATGTAATCCCCTCATCATGTGCTGCACATATGACAAGGAGGAGAAGAAGCCTGTATTAAATTGTATCTGCAAATAGTATGGGATGAATGAGCAGCGGAATTCACAAGGGAACACAATATTGATGTACCAGCTGTGCCGATTAACTGCGTTATTTTATCGTTAAAGCCACACGCCAAAAGATTAGACAGCTTGAAGATAAAAAAAAACACTTGGATATAATATTCGCAATTGCCTCTCATTCTGTCATCATTTGGATGTGCAAATAAATTGCACACAAGGGTGTGAGTTTTTTTTGTGTTTTTTTCATAAATGGCCAACAGATTGAAAGAAGGAAGGCACAGGATTTTATCTAAACAGTGTGTTTACCGTCTATCTGGCTGATTGACGATGGACATGACGGTCTAACACTGGTGTGGATATCAACTTCTGCAGACCCACGTGACAATGTATACTCTCCCCTTTGTGTGATGGTCAAGGGTAAATGCCCTGTGGAGATCTATCTGCTCCTCGTCCTCTCTCAAATCCCTTAGTTTTGCCTCATTGTATAAACCCTAATCTCAAAAATACTAACATTTGTTATCATGAGCCTTTATCTTTCTACATCATACATGCACATGCACACATATATCATTTTTAATACTTAATCAGAACATTCATAAATATTCCACAACAAATTTCGGGTGATGTAAAATTCCTTCTCTCAAACGGCTTTGAAATTCTGCATACAGTATATTGTATGCAGAACGACAGAATATTTGACCTCCCCCAACCTCCTGGAGCCCCCTTTCTCCCATCTCCACCCATTCCCAATCTCCTTCCTCCATTTCTCCTGAACTCCAATTTTCTCTCCTCTCTGTCCGTTATCAATTTTTATTTCCTCATTTAACAGCCTGAACCCCATCCGAACCATGCACGTATAAAATAGACGGTCCCTTAAATAATATATTAATACAATTACACGTTGCTGGGTTTTCTATTAGCCTTTGCAGACACTTATTTATCAATCACTCTCACATGTTTCAATGGACTGCTTTATTCTTTTCCTTGCCATACATGGCTATCATAAAATGAATTCATTGCCATCCATTGTTTCGGCATCAGAGAATGCATAGAATGCTTAAATCACAGGAAATTTTTAAAGGCATCTTAAATAAATGATCAAAAGGTGTTTGAAGGTTGATACCAATTCCTATGCGGAAACCTACAATGATCATTTCATCAATCTAGTCACTTCCTGATCACATGGAAACTTAAGAATCCAGCAGAACAAAGTTTTCCTCAGGACAGATGAGATGGCAAGGCTCATGGAAGAAGCTGAATGACAGAGAACTGGGGTTAACACCACGACAAAGAAACAGAGAACACCTGGACCCGGGTACGTGAGGAGAAGCAAGCACAACTATGTTGGATGGAAAAGACCATTCAGTGGTGGACCTTGTGAGATGGCTACTAATCGCCATTTTGAAGGACTGCTGCGGCTGGACTTGTTTGAAACTCAAGAATATCTGAGGACATCATTGCAATATGATAAGCCAAGAAGCCTGCCTTTCATGAGTACGGTTTGCAAAATCCTAACGTAGGCCTCCATCCAATTCCGGCACAAATCATCACATTAGTGGAAATAGGATTACGTCAAGTTTGATTCTGCGTCAGTTGTGCGTGTATGATTGGTTTTTATTCAATTTAAGTTTCCTGCCTGTTTTCTCCATATATGCTAAATCAAACTGCTTATAATCCATCCCTTATGCACCTGTTTCTCTCTGTCTCACTGTCAGCACATTGACCTCTCAACCTCCCTCGTCCTGAACTCCAACATTATTTTTTTCTTGGAACGAAGTTAAGAGAGACCGCTTGAAGCGACCATTTTGACGAAGGGTCAATTTGAATCATTTTTATTTAATCACTTAATACGATGTGGCTTCTCAACCTGATTACCACTCCCAAACTTCAGACCTCCAGCCACACACTTCACAAAGCAATGACAAGCATCTTCTGTTATTATTACAAGAGAATAAACACTCCGATGTGTTTTCAATAATCCTTGAAAAGTATGTCTCTTGTCAGTTCAACAAGTGATAGCTTTCTCACGTGTCCCTGGAGGCAGGTCCTCCATTTTCCTGACAGCTGGCAGTCAAAAGGCCCCATCAGGCCGAGGAATCAAAACCCACTCCCCTGGAATTCAGGGAGAGTGTTTTTTGTTCTGACATTCGTTTTGAGCCCTAGCTGGGTTCGAAGCTAAACCATATGTTTCAGGAAAATGAAGAGTGGAGAGTGGTGCTTTTTTGTATGCATAGTCGAGGCTAGTGGAAGAGAAAGTACACCGAATGGATCAAGATGTAACAAGACAAAAGGAAACAGTAGAGAGAGGGGGGAAACACCAACAGCAGAGTTAAAGGCCAAGATAGTGGGTGACTTGGATAAACAATGTGTGTGAGGAGGAATGAGGAGCAGGAAAGGACAAGATGGATACAGAAGAAAACTCTCAGGAGGGAAAACACTAGAAGTTTGGAAGGAGGAGGACTTGGGGTGGGATGGGGGTGGGTGGTGGGGGCGTTAAAAAAATTATCATGGTTTTGGATTGGGGATGATCTGAGATGGTGGTGAAGGTAACTCAATGCACACAAACACCTTTTGAGGAGATCTGTGGATCAGTGCTAACCTTACAAATGATCATATAGTAAGGGTTTAACCAGAGATTCGTTTTCAATATAAAATGAAGCCATCCAACCAAGATATATGGCAGCTCAGAGGTACCAGTAGTGTACTTGCTATTGAGCCGTCTCACCTAACACTATGTAAGCCCTCCCTGCACCCAAAAATATACCATTTGTCTTTCATCCAGTCCATTTCATGTTTGACTCCCTTGATCTACACCCTTTGTCCTGTGTCCAACATTATGTAACCCTTCCTATCCGATACGCATTTGACACTTGAAATTTGATTCAGTCACTTTGATCTTTTGCCTCTTTTGTACGGCAGTCGTCCAACCCTCTTTTGTACGGCAACCCACATTCCCTCTTTTGCTCCAACGGAGGGTTAAAGCCCAAACCATCAGCTTCTCCTTGCTTCCCATGGCTGTTAACCTAACTCGATCAACGTTCTGCCAATTTCATCCATTGTCCTCCATGAAGATTGCATCGGATAAGCAATTCAGCCATTCAGTGCTTGCCAATGTCAGCAGTGACGGCTCACAGTGCTTCCCAAGCCTTAGATCACTTTTTACAACCGGATGAAGATCCAACAAACTCTGATGTTGGTGAAACGGGTTTCACATGGTCAACCCATATTTTACAATTCAGAAAAAAAAAAAAGAATAGAAAAAAAAATATGTCACCCCCAAAAAAACAATCAAGGTAGGAATGACACCATAGTCTTTTACAGATTGCCAAAACAACATATTTTGACATTTTTGTCGAAGGTGATTGTGTGGCAATAGTAACGATATTGTATGAAGATAGTGATGTGGGAATTGTAAATGTGTAATTATCGTTGGTGTAAATGTGTATTATATCTGTTGTGGGCTGGTAGGAAGGCCTAGGCCCTAGAGGTACACACACTCGCTTCTAAGCTGTCGAGCCTGAGTTTGAATCCTGACCGAGTTATAATCTGTCAATGCGGTATTTCACAGGCAGGGTGGTTCATCAGTCTGTGTGCCGTCCCTCAGGTGGACGCTAAACTGGGCATCCCATCTGTCAGCATCCATTGGTAAACATTAAAGATCCCACGGTGTCCTTCTTAAAGAGTAGGCGAGCTATCACCGGCAGCACCATGGACAAATTACAGATTCCTTTATATTTCTAACAATCAGCGGCACAGGCACACCCTCATGAGGCTACCCTGCAGCATTGTGCTGCAGATGGAAAAAGAAGATATTTGTTGTGGGACTGAGATGGAAAAATGTCAAAATATGTCGTTATGGAAATCCGGAAAAGGATTGTGGTGTCATTCCTACCTTGTTTAGTTGTCTTTTGGGAATTCCATCATGACGCGTTAGTTCAATTTTTAAAGGTTTCTTTCTGACTTGTTTTGGGTTTTTTTCTAGGGGAGGGGGGTAGAAATAGTGGATGGTTAAAAAGTAGTATCATGCGGGGTAAATTATGGTTCAATTGACATGTAGAAATCATGTGTTGAAGTACTTTGGTTCATGTATGTATTATATAGCATGCATTCCAATTAAAATGTGCAGGAAATAATATTACTTGTACAGATGACACTGCAGGTCTATGTGGAAAGATGTAATATGCTGTTGCATCAGAATTACATTGTAATAAATATGCAGTGGCGAGCAATGTATAAAATATATAAAGGAAGGATGTCACACAATAAGTATTGTGTTAAACCCTGCAGTAGATGCATAACTGTAATGTTCAGAACGTCTGCTCTGAGTCTGGGAGGTCAGCGGTTTGAACCCGGACAGAGGCATACCAAAGACTTTAAAAATGGCACCACGAGTTTGTAATAATAGAGCAAGCTTTGATGGGCCGAATGGCCTCCTCCTGTGTTGGGGCCCTTTATTGTAAGAATGTAAGGGAACATATATCATAAACTCCGTATGCCCTGCAGTCTCAGCAGATGTCTCTCATTCTGTAAAGTTCTCATCTGCTCCAGCCTGATAGACGAGGCTTCAGTAGCCTAGCTACATGTATTGGCACATAACAGCTAAACGTTTTGGCTTAACAGCTCTGTTTATTCCTGACCATTTTCCTGTTTTAATAAAGCATACTACAGTTGCCTTGCAATCCACGGCAGACTTTATTACTGAAGATTTCCCAGTCTGAGTATGCGTAAATGATGCGCAACGGCTTGTGTTGTTGGATTGTGGTTGTTTTTTTTGTTTCATTTATGTTTTCATTTGTTGTTTTTTTTCCTTACGGTGTGAGTGCAATACCCCATAGACAATGTTGCTTCCTTGCCTTAGAATCATAGTAATCACTTCAGCCATTATTGTGCTTGGTTAGCTGAAGAAAGAAAGAAAGAAAGAAAGAAAGAAGTACAACATGGCGGTTTAGCAATCTTCCGATTTGGGACTTTAGCGATGTCTTCCGGCATTTTTTATCAGTGTTCATTGTTACACAAATGCTCGAGAATGAAAGGTATGGCTTTCAAGGATTACGACTTCACCCGAGAGTAGCTCTTCAGCGTATCATTTTGTACACATTTGATGGGGCGCCAATTGTTTCCCATGACATCCCTCCAAATGGACGACTGCCATACTCAATGACACACACACACACATGGGCGTCCGCAGAAAAAAATGCAGGGGGGGGCAATGTTATCCTGAGATCGCCATGTGAAGTGTGAAGACATCTTTTTGCTAAATTACCGTAAATACAGAACAAAATGTTAAATTCTTCAGGTAGAAGACACACGATTGATCGAATGTCATGATATTTGGCGTGGAAGATAGTGTTTTTTCGTTCATTCCTTCTGTGTTGCGGCTATTTATTTTATTTCAGTAACAAAACTCATGCTAATTCCTACGTTGATTTATAACAAAATAATCAAACAAATGCTCTTGATTTGATTGTATAGAGTCTGGGGAAGACCAGTGTATTAAATTTGTATTGTTATGTTAACCTCATTTTTCTTATTTTTCAGGAATGTGAAATGGATATCAGGAGGTTCTTTAAAAAACGTAAGTCTGATGACTCTGACAACAATCAAGACACCCGGGTACATCGGAGACGCATGTTGAACCAGCAGAGCAGCGCAGAGGGGACATCACGAGCAGTTACTCACAGCAACCAATCAGATGCCACCCCAACACACACTTGCGAAAGTGGCCAATGACTTGCCTCATCATCTGGACATTGGATCTACGTCAAAACCACAGAACATTTGACCAATAATCGAAGATATGACCTCCTGATGAACACATACGTCCCACACTGATTACAGCTATCAGAATGATCCACAGGGCTCCCGTGTTTGCCACACGTGGATAAACCAATATTCTCAATGGCTGGCCTACTCAAGTCACTTGAAAGGTGCTCTGTTGCAAATACTGTGTGCTGTTCCCTCAACCAGCGCACCGAGGTCTAATGGTGCGTTCATCGTGACTCCTTTTGTTAAATACAAAGACTTCAATGAGTGCGCGAGGAAGCACATGCTTTCCTCCTGGCACAAAGGCGCACTGCAAGATGCCAACAATTTCCTCACCACCGTGCAAAGGCCAGAGTTGACCATCGTGAGCCAGATGGACCGGAGTCAACAAAGCAGTCACTCAAAACCGAGAGAAACTGTTCCCATACTATCCAGCATTCTGTTCTGCTGCAGCCATGACATTGCATTAGGGGGGAAAGAGTACATCGGGGAACCTCTGTGACCTACTGCGATTCAGGATAGAAGCAGGGGACACGGTCCTGAAGGATCACATGGAGGGCGTAAGCAAAAATGTGAGATACACATCAGTTTGTGTACAGAACGAGCTGATAGTTCTCTCCGAGAAGTAGTAAGAGACAATATTGTAAAGCTGCAAATGAATCAAATGGATTCTCTATCATTGCAGATGAAACTGCTGACAATCAGGCACCGAGCAACTGTCCATTGGGTACATTGTTGCGCTGCAGGAACAAGGAATGACTCAGCCACCATACGTGAGGAATTCCTTGGATTCATTCCACTGGAGAGGGTGGACGCTGCAACAATTGCAGATACTATCATCGACCAAGCAAAAAATTTGGTCTTAACCTCGACAAGCTCCACGGCCAAGCTACGATGGATGCTCAACCATGGCAGGAAAAGACAATGGTGTACAGGCCCGTATCAGGAACACCTATCCGAAAGCTGTTTTCGTGCACTGCTCTTCACATCGACTGAATTTGGTGGTTCATGATCTGAATTCTGTCGCAGATGTGAGGAATCGACTGGAACTGTGAAATCTATCATTAAATTCTTCCGTGACAGTCCCAAGCGCAGGAGACTGTTCATATACCTTTTGTTGTGTGAAACCAGATGGAGCGCAAAGTACAAAAGCATCCGCATCTTTTCAGAGAACTTTTGTGATATCTATGCACAACTGGAGCAACTGGAGGCAAACCAGCATGAGTCACAGAGTACGCGTCAGACGGCGTATCAGCTGAGGTGTGCTGCAGGAACCACAGTGTCTCTCATCTGTCTGAAGATCATTGCGAAGTACTCAGCGATGTTGGAGCCAGTGACCCAACAGCTGCAGGCAGTCGACTTGGACATGACGGGATCGTCGAGATCACATCGACCTGTTGATGAAGGCTTTCCGAGCTCACCGGGATGGTGCGAGACCGTGTGTTCTCAGAAGATGTCATCCTGAGGTGAAAACCTTGGCAGAAGAACTTGGCATAGACTTGACTATGCCTCGGCGATGCGCAGCCAGGTCCACCGGCGAATGTAGGAGGCTCCATTGAGGAGTACTATCGCCGCACCATCTATGTCCCGTACATGGATTCTTGATCCAGTCTCTGGAAAGTCGCTTTGGTGAAAGTAACACGCCATATTTTCACATTTTCGCACACATCCGAGAGAAATGCAGCACACAGAAAGAGATGAATTCAAGCACATCGTTTCATCTGTCAAGGAAATGTATGGCATTGACAACCTTGTAGAAGAAGCCCTAGCGTGGTATGACGTGCAGAAGCATAAGCCACTGGTGACAACTCTCTGGGTATGATCGAGCTGGTGAAGCAGACCACTCTGTTCCCTGCTGTGCGCAAGGCTATCCTCATCGCACTGACTCTGCCTGCAACTCATGTACAGTGGAAAGGTCCTTCAGCACACTGCACAGGGTGAAGACCTGGTTAAGATCAACGATGAGTGATAAACGTCTGTCCGGCCTCTGCATGCTAAGTGTCCACCGCGACAAAGTGAACAGCCAGAAGACCGAGCTAATGAACAGGGTCATTGACAATTTCGGAAGAGATCCCGACGGCTCCAATTCTGTTCCAAGAGTAGTAACCTGCTCTAACTGAATGAACTGTTGAGAAATGTTTATGTTATTTTATTCATTTTGTATTTCCATGTAATTTTTCAAATTTTTGATTTTCCAGGGGGGGGGGCAAATGCCCCCCTTGCCCCTCCCTGCGGACGCCCATGCACCCACACACACACACACACACACACCACACACACACACACACACACAACCACACACACACACACACACACACACAAACACGTAGCATAATTAATGTGAGCTGCTGCCTTTTTTCAGGATTACGGTTATAATTAGCATGGGAGGCTGCCCGAGAAGCTGTCTTTTTCTTTGAGTCAGCCCTATACTTGGCATCGGAGGCTGCATTCTTTCTTTTTTGGTTTTGAATATAATTCTGCTTATTCTGGGTCGTTGTTTTCATCATAAATTACACATACTGCTGTACCTTGCAATCCGCATTGTCTTGCGATCCATCTTAAAATTCATGGCAGACTTTATGACTGCAGAGAATATTGGAGCAGAGTTTCTCAGTTTACACTTGCGCAAATGGTGTTCAGCGGCTTCTGGTTGTATTTTTTTTGTTTGTTTCATGAAATGTTTCCTTCTTTTTTGGTGATGGTACAAGTGAAATATCACAGAGACAATGTTTCCTCCTCCTGTCAGAATTTTTGTAATCGCTTCAGCCATTATTGTGCAAGGCTGGCTGATGAGAGAAGAAAGAGGAAGTACAATTTGGTGGTTTCATGATAATAATAATAATAATAATAATAATACCATTCCTTTCATGCTGTAAAGGCACATCAGGCTGCCAAGGCAGTTTCATTGGCAAGGAGTACAGTCCTGGGCGGGTCGCCACTCCGACGCAGGTTACCCTGAATGGTTATTACCCCAGTACACTTGTGCTCATTTTGCCAACCTCAGAAGGATAATTATCAGCTGAGTCAACCCCACCTAGTGTTAATTCAACGAAAAACAGGGACTCCAACTCAGGACCCTTAAGGTCCCAAGTCAGCCACCTCAACCACTAAGCCAACACCAGGCTTAATTTGGTGGTTTAGCCAAACACAATTTCATACTTTAGCAATGTGTTCTACGTCTTTATCACCCTTGATAGTTCTGTAACTGCTCAAGAAGAAAATAAATGGTTTTTAAAGGCTTAGGACTTCATTATATAGGCCGAGCAGATATTCAGCATATCATTGAGTACACATTTGATGGAGAGGTAATTTTTTTCCTAGTGCCATCCTCCATATGGAGTACTATGGTACTGCATGATTAGATTGGACTGTCTAGCATTCTTAGCTAAACTGGTGGCTCAGGATGCTCATCAGAAAAACAGATTTATCTGGAGTGAATAATATCCTTTGTACTTAAAATTATAAGTCAGATATTTTTGTGCATCAATTTATTTTGGTGATGCTATGGTTGAGTATCTGTCATACAAATTAGCCCATTATGTGGTATGAGAGAATATTGTTTGCTAAAAAAAAAGCAGCTGATGAGTTAGGAAAGTTGATGAGTTATTTAAACTGTAATATGTATGAGAGAGAGAGGGCAAGACAGAGACAGGGCAAGAGAGAGAGAGAGAGAGAGAGAGAGGAGAGAGAGAGAGAGAGAGAAGAGAGAGAGAGAGAGAGAGAGAGAGAGAGAGAGAGAGGAGAGAGAGAGAGAGAGAGAGAGAGAGAGAAGAGAGAGGAAGAGAGAGAGGAGGAAGAAAAAAAAAAGAAAGAAAGAAAAAGAGTGGGATCTGTAAGTTAGAGGGTTGGGCTCGGAAGGGTTCATGGGGGCAATAAAGTTTGAGTAAGGATGCAGAATGACATGAGATGGAGTGTACCAAGTGCTTCAAGCTATGAAGGGAAGGAAGAGTGGGAAATAATGGTTTCATGGATGGGAGAAGTGAGGAACAAAGGAGTTGAGGTGTGCAGTCAACCGGTATTTTGTCCACGTCTCCCAGAGACTTTTATTGTTGTTTTCACTTTGCTTTTTCTCAGTTGGTATGTTCGTGCCAAAAGGACAGCCTCAAGGTATGCACACCTTCCTCTAAGCTACCTAGCCTGGGTTCAAATCTCCACCCAGCTAGAAACTGTTGCTCTGGTGCTTCACATGCATGTAGATGCATCAACATGTGCACTGTCTGTCAGAAGGATGTTAAGCTGGAGTACCTCTTTACCAGCACTGGTCACAGCAGAGGTCTCATCTGACCCCACTGGTTGTTGGAGGACCTCAAAGATCCCACGGTGTCTTTTGCGGGGAGTAGGCCAGTTATCGCCAGAACCTTGAACAACTTGCAAATCCCTGCCACCCTGAGTCGAACGTCAGGACTGACCAACCGATTCGTGAAAGACGGCCAATCCCACAAGAATGTGGGAATAATTGGGGTCGTTAAAAGATGTAGAGTTGTTTCCCATTGAGATTCCTGGACTTAATTCTCTTCATGGATTCTGACAGACAAAAGAGAGATTCACAGAACCATGAAGTGGTAATGTTTATTTGACAAGAATGGCTGACGAGGCAAGCTCTGATAATTAGAATTAATTGAAAGGAGATTGAATTTTCTGTTAACATCACACTCTTGACCTACATCACAATGTGGCATTTCTCAGTGTTCCGGCTGTACCTGAAAGATTTGTGAACTTGGATCACACGAGATTTTTTCAATGCATGCACATCTGTTATTGCATTGTTGCTTTTGATGGATATATCAGGAAATTTTGGTCAAATTAAAAAAAATTGGAACATGGGATGAGTTGTGGGGTTTTTGTTCGATCCCCCTGGTCAAGAAAAAGAAAAAAAAAGAAAAAATTGATGGGTTTTACATTCACCTGTTTGGAATACTGATATTTCCAACTTCTTATATGTGACACGCAAAAAGTTGTTTTTTTTTCTCTGTGCATTCAACGAACAGCGTTTTTTTTTCCAAAGTTTTCAACGAACAGGAGAAGAGTGGAGAAGGGTAGAATAGATGAGAGATAGAGATAGAGTAGACGATTGAGATATGAGTAGAGCATAAGACGCAGAGAGATAGAAGACGATAAGAGAATAGAGCAGAAAGAGACAGAGATAGAGAATAGAGAAGAAGCAGAGCGACAGAGGACAGAAAGAAGAAATTAGAAAAGATAAGAGAAGGAGGGTAAAGGACTGAAGTGAAGAGAGATCCAAAAACCAACAATCCAGAAAGGGAAGTGTGAAAACTCAATCAAATCGAAAAAAGGGGTAATTTACCCATTCAATGTTTCGATTGACATGCTGTTTGTAACTTGAGGGTGCCAGGAGCTTTCTATTCAAGAGCCAGCTTTGCTGAGAGTTTTGGCCAGGACTGGGTAGCCGACAATATGCAAGGGGCCACAGGAACATCCAATAGAATACATCCAAAGCCTCCTGTTTGAATTTTTGAGGCATTACATCTTTCTTACAGCAGTCAGCAAGGATCAAGCCCGATGCGCAAAATTGTGGATAGAGAAGTCAAAACAATTCATTTAAATAGTCAGTTGTTGGAAGTAGTTGTGTGTCGTGTGTGTGTTGTTGTGTGTGTGTGGTGGTGTGTGTCTGTGTGTGTGGTGTTCTTCCATAACTCCAAAACCATAAAACCTACAACAGCCTGAAACTATTGCATGCCCAGCACTAAGAAACACTCCTAGGAAGTGCTGATGAAGTGAAAATTGGTGTTGTGGGTTAATTAAAAAACACACTTGATTTAAAATATAATTAACGCCTTACTTAACTAGATCCTTATCAGGCACCATGCCTCGTCCACCGCTTCTCTCCTGCGAGTCCAAACGGCGTAATCCGAGCCTTACTCGCTCGGCTGGTCTAATCTGCCATGTTTTTTGGCCTGCTCAACCATGCCTTGACTTGGAACAGGCCGCAATGATTTCTGAACGATAGTCTTTTTTCACTTTCCTCACTCATATTACCAAATGCCTGTTCATCATAGCTATGAATTGCTTTATGCTTTGCAATGAAAATGCTATAGTTTTCAAATTGGGAGCTTGGAGCAATTTCATGCATTA
>CM068955.1:74275477-74300420 GCA_035128595.1 Eptatretus atami | reverse complement strand
AGTGCATCCTTCCTGCAGACATTATAAATTTAAGCTTATATTTGATGAAGTGGTGTGTCAAAGAGCTTTATATTCAAGAGCACTGTGTTACAATGATAAGCAAGCCAAAAGACAAACTAAAAACGTTGCATATTCAAAATTAACTTCATCAATGACCAAAAAAATTGCCAGTCATGTGACCCAAAATGCAATAAATTTAATATGCAATATTCAAAATGTACTATCATCACCACAATTATTAACTAACAAATTGCAAATTACTCTGATTACTTCGTCATTAGCAATATTTAAAACAAATCTTTACTTAAGCACATCATACATCAGACATATAAACACAGGAATCGTAATTGCGTCCTTTCCAATGGATAAAGTCCGGTCGCGCTTCAATTGTTTAAAAGCCCTGTTTTTCCAGAAGAATGGACAGGAAAGAGCACACAAAAACATATAGCAGAGTAATAACTTCGAAAGCATTTAAAAATATAATATATATATATATATATAATATATATATATAATGTATATATATATATATATATAAAGATATAAATATATATATGTTTATATATATAATATATATATATTTTTATTAATAATATTATATTATTAATTTATATATATTAATATAATATATATATATACAGTAATCCCCGTTTCAAACCTCCCCTGCGCCCCCCCCTAAAAAAAAAAAAGTTTGAAAATTCCCGATGAATGGACGCCTCACCAAAAAATCGACTCGTCTGGTCTGGTCGGTTTGGGAGTGATTCGGTTTGAGGTGGTCTGAGATCGACTAGTCTGGTCCCTGGTCGTTTTGGCCAGTGATTGGGTTTGAGGTGCCGGAGATCGACTCGTCTGTCTGGTCGGTTTGGCAGTGATTGGGTTGAGGTGCCGGAGATTCGACTAGTCTGGTGCTGGTCGTTTGGCATATTGGGTTGAAGGTGCCGGAGATTCGACTAGTCTGGTCTGGTCGGTTGGCAGTGAATTGGGTTGAGGTGCCGGATATCGACTAGTATGGGTCTGTCGGTTTTGAGGTGGCTGGGGTATGAGCAGTGCTCGTCAAACGGCGGCAAAACCTTTTTCCTTCCGAAAGCATATATCGAGCAGCTTTACCTTAACCTTCTCCTGGAGCGTGCCCAGGACTTCCTCTGCGCTTTCGGTTCCTTGCAGAAGCCTTAGAAGGTGCAGGCGTTTGTGGCGGCAATCGTGGGGCTTGAGAAAAACCGTAGAAAATATTCGAAGTTCACAAGCGAAACTTTTGTCTCGTTGCGTTGTGTGACTGGTCGACACGCACGCGTTATATATTTATTGCTTAAAATAATTTCTATTTATATATTATTAACCCGCGCGATATAACCGGGGGAATCCGCAGAAAAAATAGTTACGTTCCAAGGGAAAACCCGCGATGGACCGGGGGCGCGATAGGTGAACCGCGATGAAGCGGGGTTGACTGTTATAATATATATTATATTATATATATATATACATATATAATAATTGCAGTTTTTGGGGGCTTAGAAAAATCCTCACAGATTTAGAGCTAGTATTCGTCGTATTTGTTTCAGTTAAATGTCCAATTTTATTGGTTATATATGTGCTTGCGTATGTAGCTGTAGTTGGATAGATGTCCCCCCCCCGCGTCACCCCCACCCCTTTAGCAATTTGTTTCTAACCCATATTAAGTCTTTTCCTTGTCTTCCCACAGTTGATTACTATGGATTTCGTCAAGTAAATGATGATAACGCCACCACAGCTAGAACGCACCAGAAGATGAGCAGAATCATGCCACATATGAATCCGCCGCCCTTGATAATGCCACCAATCAGGACGACGTATGCGACCAATCAGCCAAAGAGGCTGACATCACAAATAACCAATCAATTCAGGTCCGATCAAATCGAATCCGGAGAGAAACGGGTGGAAGTTAAAGGTGTGGGGGAATCAAATAAAGGCCGCACCAAACATCGTATGGGGTGTGGGATGGAGTTTTTCAAGAGGCCATGTCGGTTTCAGTCCGTCTTTGTCATGGAGAAATCTGGCTTGGCTCTTTTCAGAGCAGTTTCTTCTGCCAGTTCCTGATCTCGCTGTCCTTTTTTGTCTGCCTTTCTGAGCTCCGTGTGCATCCATGATCCATGGATCATGGCACGCTGGGTGTGGTGTGACTGTGTCGGACTGGCGTGGTCTGGCGAGCTATATCGATGCATCATGACGCAGGATGAGACTGGCAGCATTGTGCTGTCGGGTCCGGACAATGCGACATCGATAACACAGCGCGGGTATTTCACTATCAGGGGAAGCCTGCTCCCGTCCAGCGTGGGGCTGGGCAGCTCAACGCAACCACCCAGAGAGACGCATACCATATTCCTGTAACCTCACACAACCACTGCATGGCTAGGGGGGGGGGGGTCTAGTCTTGTGTTACCCAACTGTGGGCTCTCTCCTAATGTCC
Organism: Eptatretus atami; assembly: GCA_035128595.1. NCBI lineage: Eukaryota > Metazoa > Chordata > Myxini > Myxiniformes > Myxinidae > Eptatretus > Eptatretus atami. The sequence goes on along the minus strand of CM068955.1, from coordinate 74,297,977 downwards.
CTTGGAAAAGATGCGGGCCCTATACGTATAAAGTATTAAGTCAAAGTAATATCCATATTTTCCAGGGTCAGGATTGGCCACAATACAAGTCAGGGAAATGTTTGCTTGGGTTGAAATAATTGCTGTGTATAATCTGTGATTGTAAATATGAGTGTTTGAAATTAAAACCATTGTGTCTCTGTATATGTGGTGCATTTTGTTCTACCAAAAGCAGCCTGCATAGGTGGTGTGCCAGAGCTTTAATGAGTACAGGCATAGGTCAAGAGCAATCACACGAAAGAAAAGCTTGGCCTCCTTAATCACGTGTCGGTCATGTGTTGATGCGCGTACGGGAAGCCCTCACTCGATTGGCCTCCACCGCCGGCAGTGGTGGTAGATGGTCCTGATCGCTTGCTCAGGAGCCTTGGGGTCAACTGAATACTTTTGTCATATGGATGTGGTACTCAGAGATTCAAGACAGAAGTTAAATCGGATCAGACTGTGATGGCAGTATTATACACTACACACAATACATCAACATATATAATAATATATATAATTGTATAATAAAGTACGCTGTGGAAATTCGCATAACCACGAATCGGTCCCAAGTAGGTGAGATATCTCTAAGTACATGTGTAGTTACCGCAAACTTTCGTTGTCTAGAGGGAATTTTATTGTGATTCATCTCGGCCTGCGACGCTTGGTTAGCCTTTTTCGTTCTATCTCTATTTGAAACCAACCACGCTCACCGGCCATCACATCATACGCCACATCATCGCATAACACAGACACACTTCAAACGACGGCACATATCATCACCAACTACAACCCGTCACCCTCAGACCACCCGACGAGCAACCTCCTCCTACTCCGCAACAGCTCACCGTTCAACCCATACCTCACCATCGAAACTACACCTCCTCTCCTCACGGCCATTCCGCACACACCTGTGAACACTGAAACGTCGGGCTTCTGGCCCTTCAGTTTTGCCGAACTGCACGAGCCACGAGCGCAAATGGCGGCCTTTCTGAGGGAAAATCGGATGCAAACGTCACAGCCCAACTTCTCTCCGTCCAATGCAGGAGCGGGGCGCTTGGCCCGCCTCTAGGCCGCGTCTTGTGAATCGATATATGTCAAATTCTAAGATCAGGGGAGACTTCACGCCCACTTTCCTCCGCCAATGTTGCGGCGCATGGCTCCCCCCCGAGGTCATCCTGATCCCGAATATTGGCATATTAGCGGCTCCTGCCCAGCTAAAAACGCGAGTCGGCAAGGCGAACCCCCCGAGTGAGCGGGAGTTTGGAGTCGAGTTGTTGCGAGTCAGTTTGGGTTCTGGAAAGTCGCGAAGAGTGCTGGGAAGAGTTCAGGAGAGCTGCGTCGAGCCGCGAAGCATAGGCTGCGGTCCGCGAAACGGAGGTCGGGAGCCCGAGTGGGATCGCCTCGTCGCGGGACCCAAGCCAGCAGCATCTCTCCGTCCCCCAGAGGCATCAACAAACATTCCACCTTTCCCCGGCTGAAAGTGCAAAAAGGGGGCCCCGTTCCCACGCCACCCACAGGGTGCCAACGAACCCGCCAGGAGCACGGAATCGGGGCACCGCCGCGCAGCAAATTTGCGGCTTCGCCCGCACAATGCGTCACGAGGACGCGGGTAGGACCCCCTCGGTCTCGCTCCTCTAGGTCCCGGCACATTTGGCCTACGGGCCTGTCTGCCTCCTTGTCTTTGAGGGTGCTTCTTTCCTTTGCTTTTTGTGTAAATGTGTGTTGGCGCCGTCTTGTAAAGTAGAACTGTAATAAGTGTTGCCGTGTGTTGCGCGTAGTCGTTTTAACTCTTGCATTTGCTTATTGCATTTTGACTGTATGGTGTATAATCGTGCTTTCCGTGTGTCGCGTAAAAATGTGGAATAAAATGGTGAAGTTTGCCATTTGAACTGTGCCCGTTCGGCTCGTCTCCTTCTTTTAATTGACTCTCCATCCTGCTTCACGTAAAGGGTTCGTATGGGCTTAATAACGCCCGGTAATTAATCGAAGCCGTCGAGGCGACGATAACACCGCTCGCGTTTCACTGTAGCGCACGGAGGACCGCTTAAGCGGTTCGTGTCCGAAGTCGGCCTGCTGGCGTGGTACGATTCGCCCGGTCGACCAGCTTCGCGCAGGGTACATTAGGTAGATCGAATTTTGAGCGAGCAACCACATCCTGCGCGGTGGGCAATGGCTACGGATCGTGGTGAGGTTAAACCCCACCCGTGACTAGCTCCCGGTGTTGGTCGAGAGGGTCACGACTGAATTGTCCGTCTCGGTGGGCGACGTTGCCGCGTTCGAGTTGTGTGGCCGTTCGCAGACGCCGGCTTCGGCGCGACATTGCGCAACACTGGTGTCAGGAAGTGGGATTGAATATCCCTCGGTCTCCAACTAAAATTCACGGGAACGGAGCAGGGGTGTGCGAGGCGACACCCCCCCGCCCCGGTCCCTCCAAATTACGAGACATTTTAAATTAACTTCTTACGAGAAATAAGATGGAGTCTCAAGGCGAGGCGGGAGCCGGAGGGTAGTAGGAATGGTTTAGATTGTAGAAATCCATGGCTTCAAGCATGGAATCCCCGAGCAGGAAATGCTTATGGTGCAGGATGAATTTCCCCAACCGACCCAAGAGCCCGAAATGGGCGTGTGGCAGCGGCGAGAGGCCGCTGCGTGATATGACACCCCCCTCCCCACCTCCGTCAAAGTTCTCTTCCCCGGCCCCCAGTGAACCACGACCGACCTGAGGCGATTCGGCTTCGTCGGAGTCGGCTGAAATCACAGCATGGGGGAAATGTTGATGCGGATGATGCAACAAATGAATAACGGGATTTAAACAACAAGATGGATACGAACACGGCAAACAAATGAACGAAAAAATGGTTAAGAATGCAGGGTTGAGGATGCAGCAAATGGGCCGAAGCCTGCAGGCGGCATGACGGCAATAAAAGGGGAGTGCGTAACTGGCGACGCAACGTGTGGGAGCGAACGAGCTGGCGAGGGGGTTGCAACGGTTGTCAGGCCGCAATGGAGGCGGGTGAGGGCAAAATAAATTCGGGGGACGTGTTGGGCGAGAAGCGTGGAGTGACGGAAAAGTGGACGGTGACACAGAGAGGAAAATTAAACGGGGTGACGGAGACGTGAACGAGGCACATAGCGAGAGGGGGAGTAATGAATGAGGTGACTTTGAATTGGCAGGAAGACACGAAGGAGACGCAGGAATTTAAAAGAAAATAATAGAGACGTGGGAGGTAGAAAAAATAGTAGGAGAGACGGCACGTAAAGAACGGGGGGGGGTAAAGACGAACACACACACATTGAGGTAGTGGAGGATAATGGGGTGAGCATCGCAGAACGTGTAGGGACCCGTGCGAGCAGTTGGATTAGCCTCCTCCAGGAACGAGGGGAGGGAGTTTGCCCGGCCTGAAGCGAGTCAGACCAGGGGGGTTCGTCGTGCTTTTGCAGAGTTTCGAGGGGGCGACTCTGCGAACGGGTGCACGAGGAAGCTTGGGGGTATAGAGGCCCGGAACCCCTTGTGTAGCTGCGAGTCCCAGCCAGTGAGTGTCCCGGTGTGTGTGGTTGCAAGCTGTGAGTTGCGCCCCCCGGTGTGGAAGCGACCCCGTGTGTGAGTGGTGTGGTGGCAAGTGTGGCCTAAAAGTTGCGGTGCCTCCCAGCACGCCGCTTGTGTGGATGAGGCACGTGGTGTGGAAGGAGCCACGTGCTGCAAGGGAAATGGCACGAGTGATGTGAGCGGCCGAGTGTGAAGGCAACCGCGTGTGTGAGGTCGCTGTGGGTAAGGGAGATGTCGGTCGGCATGCGTGGCAGCAGCCGCGTCTTCCTGGTGTGTGATGGTGAGTTAATGGAGTGGAGTGTGAGCGTCGTGACACCAGGTTGTGCGTGGTTTGAATGGCAACGACGAACAAGCGACAGAGGGACAAGCAGCGGGCAGCGGCCGTAGTTGCAACTGGACCGTGCCCGGGTTTAAACACGGCAGCGAGCGGAGTTCGTGGCTGTGCAACGGCACGAGGGCCGCCACGTTGGCGCGCTTGTGAGTGTAAACCCGGTTCCGGAACGCCAGCGGATGGATTTGCCGGATCCCGCGGACGGACAAAGTTTAGGCAGGAACGGATTGTGAACCGGACGGGTTTCCACGGAGCTTTGTGGTTAAGCATCCAACGGCGCAAGGCACATGTGTTCGCTGTGGGGACCCCTCGGAGTGGCGCAGGTGCTTTTGTGGTGCGCACAGGTGACGTCATGGCTGACGTTGGGGTTGGAATCCGGCAGGCGGGGAATCGCTGACCGGATGGTACCGTCAGAAGGACGAGGTACACGTGAGCTGCATGACGTCACGGGCAGGTTGCAAACGGTGCGCGGCTGTGAGTTGCCGGCGCTGGTGCCTGCGCGTAATTGGAAAAAAAAAATAACGAAAGGCAAAGCCTCGCTTTGGCTGAACAGGAATTCCCGCGGCAAGGGGTGAAAGAGACCCGCCCCGGCCAGGGCAGCAGGATTGGAACTAGGTTTGGGGAAGGGTTAGTGTTAGGCTAGAACGGCTTCATGGGGCAGGGGTAAGTCCTCATGGGCCGTGGGAATGGATTAGGTAGAGGTTTTATGTGAGATTTAGGATGGAAAGGGGATATTTGGATTTAGAGGAGAGAGACAGACTTTGGAATGTGTGAGGGGACGTTAGCTTAGCTATGTGTGTTAAAAGTAACAATGCTGTAGTTGTAAGGGAACGACGTGGGGAGCACGAGTTAGTTAGGGATGTAGTAAGACAGGAATGCAGGATTTCAGCGGTGGAGTTGAAATGAATGGAAACATGTGCCTTGTGTGAGTGAGTGAGGCCAGCGGGTCTGAGTGTATGTGAGTGATTGTGGAATCATGGTGCGATGAGGTTGATTGGGGGGAGGGTGCTCCCGCCCAAGGACCCTGGGGTCGAGTAGAGTGGAGTTAGCTGGCGTTATCAAATTGAAAAAATGGAGGTCGTTTTGTGTTGGTGGGAGTGTAGGCTCGAAAACATGTTTGGAGGGGTGCAGGAGCCCCTGTTGACAGGCTGGGAGCGTGGCTGCGAAAGGTGAAGTATCGCGGAGTGGTACCCCGGGCACCGGGCTAGTCGCCGCGGTAGCCAAGGGCCCTGGGGGGCGCGGGATAGCGTAGTGGGCGCGTGTGCGCCCGCATGATGCGGGGGCCCGGGGCGCGTTAGCCGCGTGGGCCAGTGGTTGTGGGCACGGTGACCCTCTGAAAAGGGGCCCGCCCGGGAAGCCCCAGCCTGCCACAGTGAGCGTTTCAGGGGAGTCGCCAGGGAGGGCACACTCCCCGGTTTTAGGGAGCTGGTTAGGTCGGAGCATGTAAGTGCCGGGGTGCGTAGCTAGAGGGAATCGTTGCAGAGGGTAGTTGCCTTAGCCAAGGAGCCCACGCAGTCCAGCCACAAAACCGTGTGAGGGCATGGGCGGAAAATTGGAGGCGAGCCCGAAATTGTAAGGACAACCAACACAGGCGACGGGAAATCTGGGTTGTTTTAGAAAGCAATAGTTTAAGCGAGGAGGCGCTGTTTGAAAAGGCCGCGGGGTGTTTAAAAGTTTAATGGATAAGGGTTATGATTTAGGAAGTGTACCCCTCCGCACCATCCATCCCTTCGCTCTCGTTGTGGGCCGGCTGGACCCACTGCTGGTTAAAAGATCGCTGAGTCTGGGGAGGCCATCCTGAGACTTGATTGGGCCTCGACACAGACGTAGCTCATCCTTAATTCCCCTTCAGGAAGGGAACGTGGGTTGGGAGTTAGGCTATACACGAATAGGTTAGCCGAACAAAAGACAATAAAGGGGGTTAGGGGACGATTTATAGTGGGGAGTAAAGGATAAAAAAAAAAAACAAAAAAATAAGTTGGGCTAAATTGGTTTTTACAAATTAAGGGTGGTGGGTATGAACAGAGACAGGCAAAGGGCGATAGTTGGGAGGGAGACCGTAGGGTAGGTCCGAGCCCGCCTGCCCGAGTGGCCAGCACCACCGCACTCCTCCACCAACCTCCACTTCAAGGCCTGTGCCGGCCCACTTCATCGGCTGGCTGTGTTTGGTTACGAGGCCTGTACCGGCCGGATCGTCAGCAGCTGTGTTACTGCAAGGCCTGTGCCGGTCGGATCGTCCGACGGCTGTTTGCTTCAAGGCCTGTGCCGGTCGATCATCTGCCGGCTGTTTTCTACAGTGCCCTGTTTTGCCATGCCTTGCCTGCTGCCTTTGCCATCCATTGCCTGCTGCCCTCGATTCTGCGTTTGCCCCGTTCTGTTTTGATTGCCCCCCCCCCTCCTTGTTCATTGCCATGTGCGCCAGGATCGTCGCAACAGTTTGCAAGCTGCAAGAACTGTCCTGTTGGCAGCTACAACACGGGCCTGCAGTGGCGGCCCGTGCGCCGGTTCACGTTGACTTTTACCTTTTCCTGCAGAGTCCATTGATCCTGGCCATGGTTTAGTGTAAATTATAGGTAAGATGTATTGTACTGTAAATATGAGTGCGCCCCCGGCATGTCTGTCTAGCGCCGGCAATTTTATTTAAGTGTCTGAATGAAGTGGGTTTGTTTAGTTAGTAAAGGGCTGTCACACCTTGACGATTTAGCGAACGTTATGCCGTTTTTTTACAAATTTGCCGAATACGCTGGCACACGTCGAATACGTTATTGGTAAGTTTTGTATACGTTAGGAATACCCTGAAAAACACTGCCATAAGTCGTTTGTACGCTGGCTTTAATCGTTGACTTTTGTGCTTGTTCTCTCTTTTTCGAATGCTTAAAATTTACGACGTACTCGGCGTTTGGCTCACACGTTCCGCTACGCCGGCCATAAGGTTTAGTCACGTTATTGCGATCGTTGACACACGTTAATTGTATGTTACTCATAAGTCGAAACACGTAGAGGTAACATTCGCGTACCCAGAAACTTATTTCTAACTATGAGTAACGTTTTGTAAGCACGCTACACAAACGTTGTTCACACTTCGCAACACGCTACTTGAAAGTTCCTCATATGTCGAAACACATCAAAGTAATGTTTAGGGTACCCGTGACTTATTTATAACCTATGAATAACGTGCTTGGGAATTATTACGCTATGCATACGCTGGACTATCGTTGGGCATAGGTTGTGGCCGCCTAAAACACGATAAACAATCGTTGGTAATAACTTATGTATAAGTTCTCGAAGCGTTCTGTGTTCATTACGAGTACATTATGCATTTGTCAAAGTCGTTTTTAATACTTTAAAAAGTAAACAAAGAAATATTTCATCGTGGGAATGAGGAAAAAAATTAGCCGAAAAGAACATCGAACAATGGTGCAAAGTAGTCTTCTTATTCGTGGACGATAAGAGGATCCATCATCACCCACACCCTCCCATCACGCTCACCTACTACTACTGACATGGACCTACTACTACTACCAATACTACTACTACAACTACTACTACCACTACTGACATAGACATACTACTACTGCTACTACTACTGACATAGACATACTACTACTACTATACTACTACTACTACACTACTACTACTACTACGACATAGACATACTACTACTACTACTGACATAGACATACCACTACTACTACTGATGTAGACATTCTACTACTACCAATGCTACTACTACAACTACTACTACTATTACTACTGTCACGCACACCAACTACTGCTAATAGTATTACTACTACTGATACTACTGGCATGACATCTACTCAACATGGAGTCTGGAACAATGATGGGTTCCTCTTGTGAAGCCCATTGTATGTACCAATTCCCCTAAACGCTGCCAATACGTCAGTACACGGTAGATGTAAGTTAGAAACACTTTCAGTAAGTTTCTGTGGTTTGTCCGGAAGACGTCAATTTAATTCGTCTACATACGACAATGTGCGTTATACATACGTTACAAATAGGTTCATAGCATGTTATTCAATGGTTAGATGCACGTTTTTACTTAGGTTCAAAACATGCTACACATAGGTTAAACGCACGTTACTCTTACGTTCTATAGCACGGTAGCCATTGGTTCAAGGCCAGTTATACATAGTTTCAATGCACGTTACTCATACTTTCCAAGCACGTTAAACATAGGCTAAGCTGACGTTAATCATTTGTTCAAAGCACGTTACTCAACGGTTATAAATTGGGTTCAAGTATGGTTGCCATTAACTTGACGTGCTTCGACTTATGACTAACCTACAAGTAACGTGTGTTCGCCGTGTTTAACGATCGCGGAACGTGCAAGAACAGATGCCAACGCATGCGAAACGTGTGAGCCTTACGTCGAGTACGTCTTAAAATTTTCAGCATGCTTGAAATTTCACGACGTATCGAACGGACTAGGTAATATGCCAGCGTACTTCAATGATTTCGAGCATAATCTTAACGTATACTCAACTTTCCTATAGCGTATTTGACGTGTGCCTAGCGTTGTAAACCCATTTTTCATAGAATGGCATACGCTGGCAAAATCGTCAAGGTGTGACTGCAATGTTGACAAATTCAAAATCTCGGGCAGTTTTGATTTCAATCGGCGTCCGGCAAGTTCTCAACAGGCTACGCCACGAGTTCGCTGGCGATACGTATAGCGCGCAAAGGGTAAGTTGAACTATCGCTTGTCTTAGGTTTTGAACGCCGATCACAAGGTAAGCATTCGTTGGTAAAAGTTATGTATAAACACAACGAAACGTTCTGTGCCCGTTACTAATATGTTATGCAAACGACCAACACGTTTTGAATACGCCAAAACTCAAAAAAAACCATCAAAATTTCAGCGTACGTCAACGTTTTAGATCAATTTTTATACGTTGCCATTGCTGGCTTAAACGTCAAGGTGTGACAGGGCCCTTACTCAGCCCGTAGGTTATTTATTTTGGGGACACGAATACCATGAATGTCGCACTCAGGGATCCGAAGGTAAAACGTACTAGGGGAGAACTACACATGATGGCACACGAGAATTTGACGACTCGGGACGAGTCTGTAAAAAGGGAGGGGGTAGTGTTACGGCTGTGGAAATTCGTATTACACCATAAAGGTCCCGTAGGTGAGATATCTCTAAGTACATGTGTAGTTAGCCCAAACCCGTTGTATAGAGGGAATTTATTGTGATTCATCCGGGCTGCGACGCTTTGAGTTAGTATGCGACGCTCGGTATTTTTTCTGTTCTATCTTTATTTTGAACCAACCACGCCACCTGCCACCATCTACGCTTCCACATCATCGCATCACCGCCACTCCAAACGGCACCATACCCATCAACCCTCACCACCGAAAACCCTCCATCACCTTCACTCTCTCTCCTTCTACGGCCATTCCCGCACCACCTGTGAACACTGAACGTCGGGCTGTCTCGGGCCCGTTCGACGTTTGGTGCCGAACGCACCGAGCCGCGAGCGCAAATGGCGGCCTTTCCGAGGGGAAAACTCGGATCAGAACGCTTCACGCCCACTTCTCCGTCCAATTAGCGAGCGCGGGGCGGCTTGGCCCCGCCTCCAGGCGCGTGTGTGTGAAATCGATATATGCAAATTCTAGGATCAGGGAGATTCACGCCCCCTTTCCTCCGACCAATGGGCGAGCGTGGCTCCGCCCCGAGGTCATCCTGATCCGAATATTTGCATATTAGCTGCTCCTGCCAGCCTATAAGAAGGTGAGCGCAAGGCGAATGAACGAGTTGTTGTTGCTGAGGAGTTGGGTTCTGGAGTCGCCGAGAGAGTGTCATCGGAGAGTCGGCGAGGGAGAGCGGTGAACTACGGGCAAGGGAGCTCGGTCCGAGGCAGGAAGGACGGCGGTCGGCGACGAGGTCGCGGTGTGGGATCGCTCGTCGCGGGACCCAAGCCAGCCAGCCACTCCCTCCCCCAGGGCATCAACAATCTCCTTCCCCGCGCTGAAGATAGTGCAAAAGGGGGCCCCGTTCTCACCCCACCCCACCGTGGTGCCAACGAAACCGCCAAGGAGCAAGGAATCGGGGCACCGCCGCGCAGCCACATTTGCGGCTCGCCCGCCAACGCGTCACGAGGACGCGGGTAGGACCCCCTCAGACTCGCGGGCCTGGCCGCTCCTCTAGGTCCGCGCACATTTGGCCTACGGGCCTGTCTGCCTCCTTGTCTTTGAGGGTGGCTTCTTTCCTTTGCTTTTGTGTAAATGTGTGTTGGCGCCGTCTGTAAAGTAGAACTGTATAAGTGTTGCCGTGTGTGCGCGTAGTCGGTTTTAACTCTTGCATTTGCTTTATGTGCATTTTGACTGTATGGCTGTATATACGTGCTTTCCGTGTGTCGGCGTAATAAAATGCTTGCATGTTGAACTGTGCCCGTTTCGCTTCGTCTTCCTTCCTTTAATTGACTCTCCATCCTGCTTCACGTAAAGGGTTCGTAGTGGGCTTAATACGCCCGGTAATTAATCGGAACGCGTCGAGGCCGACGATAACACCGCTCGGTTATCACTGTAGCACGGAACGGACCCGCTTAAGCGGTTCGTGTCCGAAGTCGCCTGTAGCGTGGTACGATCGCCCGGTCGACCATTCGCGCAGGTACTTAGGTAGATCGAATTTGGCGAGCAACCCTATCCTGCGCGGGTGGGCAATTGGCACGATCGTGGTGAGGTTAAACCCCCACCCATGACTAGCTCCGGCGTTGGTCGAGAGGGTCACGACTGAATTGACCGTCGGTGGGCGACGTGCCGCGATTCGAGTTGCGTGGCCGTTCGCACGCCGGCGGGCGCGAATTCGCAACAATATATATATGTATTGTTGTGGGCCGGGATCAGGTGAGAAAACCACACGGGGGGTGGGGGGAGCTATCTCGCTCCCACCAGACTCCCCGGAATTGTAGGCCGTTGCACACAGATAATCCGTGACGCGGCGGATCGCTAACCGACCGTGAATTCCAATAACTCAACCGCGTGACCGAGGGTCCTCCCATCTATGGGTTAACCGGGTTACCTAATTAATCACGTGATTTAATTACCGGGGAACACGCCCTCGGTATGCCTTTGTCCTCGTACGCCTCGGTACGGATCACTTTCCAGACCGGATGCAGCCGAGCGACACTGCCAAGGACGTACCAGCTAAAAGGAATGGATCTTTGGAATAAAATCCCGGCGAAGCTAGGATTCGGACCATGCTGGATCATTGAAAGAAAGACGAAAACGAGATAGGAACATTTCTAATAATAATTTATTTACAAGCAGGCGAGGAAAGTTATGTGTTCCAGCGAATAGTTTTATTGGTGTGTGTAATGCAGGGATAGAAAGAAGCATCAGGTGTCACAATTATACAAGCAACTTACGAAAGCAGACACAGAGCAGACTTAACCCAAAATAATAATAATCTTCTGCAATCTTAACTTACAGGACAGGCGCCAGGACACACACACACACACACACCACACACACACACACACACACACACACACACACACACACTCACACAAACCCGATGAAGAGGAGTTAATGAAGAGAAAAAGGAGGAGAGGAGATGAGACTAACGAACTCTGATACCTTGCACGATCTCTGAATACCTTGCACAGTCTCTGAATCCTTGAAGGCTTCCCCTGTGATCATGGTGAAGGCACCCCGTGCTCTGAGGTTTATTGGTTGATGCTCTGGGATTGTGCAGACACCGAGAGCCACAATGTGCACACTGCGACACCACAGCGCACCGAGATGAATGGCAGCTCGACCATGCCGACCAGTCCCGCACAGTACACCACCGCCAGCGTGCCATGATCCGCTGGATCCATGGGAATGCCACGGAGCTAAGAAGGCAGACAAAAAGGCAGCGAGAACAGAAACTGGCAGAAGAAGCCGGCTCTGAAAAGGGCCCAGCCAGATTCTCATGACAAAGATGACTGAAACCAGACATGGCTCTCTTGCAAAACTCCCTCCCCCCACCCACCCCGCGTACGATGTTGAGTGTGGCCTTTTTATTGTTCTGCACACTTTTAACTCCACCCGTTTCTGCTCCGTGATCCATTTGAATCGGACCAGATTGATTGGTTAATTTGTGATGTCAGCTCTTTGTGATCTGGTCAATACGTCGTCCTGATTGGTGCATTATCAAGGGGTGGGATCATATGTGGCGTGATTTCTGCTCATCATCCGATCGCGCCACCAATACGTTTTGGAGGGATGCTCCGCTGGGCGACACCACCCTGACAGCTGACGTGCCGTTTCTTGCTTCGTGGCACTTTGTGCAGCTTGCGCCGGTCCAGAGAACGAGACGCGAACGTCGGGCATGAAGGGAGGGACTTGGGTGGAGAAGGCGAGTCGAGAGTGAGTGGGCAGAGTGGTAGGCGGGATCAGGTGGGTGGGTGGAGTCAGCGACATGTGGGCGAGAAGGGTGGAGACATGGAGGCGAAGTTGCAGGCCTTGACGACAGAAGGCGGAGTCGAGATCCAGCGCGTGAGAGGAGAGAGAGAGAGAGAGAGAGAGAGAGAGAGAGAGAGAGAGAGAGAGAGAGAGAGAGAGAGAGAGAGAGAGAGAGAGAGAGAGAACGGCTTCGCCATCCGCCTTTTGTAAACCCTGCGTGCGGGGCGGGGGCCCACCTGAAGCGATGCGTCATCACTCGAATCGGGCGCTCTGATTGGCCCCGGCCCCCGCAAGGCCCGGCCGCGATGGCCGTAAGCGGCTCCACTCCACTTCCGGCAAGATGGCCCAAGCTGTGGAATCATCTCGCTCCGACCTCACATGATATGCATCGCCCCGCACCAAACTCTGTGACATGAATTGCCTTTAAACGAACTCCTGGACCATGCCTCGACGACCGGCCGAGGGTTGTGTCGGCCCCGCATGCCCACCCGGGCACCCCAGCTAGCGCTGGTCAATGTGCCTGCTCCGTGATGCCCCATGCGGCACGAGCTGCACAGCATGCCCCTGCCTGATCACGGCTTCGCCGGCCGAGAGGGAGAAGGCGTCCCCATCCGCGAGAAACACCCGAGGCCGCCAGCGAGGATCAAAGGTAAGATGTTATGGTAAACCATGCACAGACGAGACCAAGATGTGTGCCATTAGTGCCCTGCTCTGTACGATGATAAAGTGTCGCGAGGGACGCGCGGATCCGCCATGAAGCACGTGGCCAGCGCGCGGGTCCGCCCAATTCTGTTATCGTGTGCGTGGAGCAAAACCTGATCTGTGTCAGGAATTGAGGGAACGATCGGATATAATAATGAGATGGAGGTATGGAGGGAAAAGAAGATGCCGATATAATGAAATCCAGAAATGGGTTGAAAAGAAAGACCACTAGTGTCTGGCACACTTGCGTTCCGTACAACGTGGCGTAGTTTTTTCCATCATCGGCCTCTGATAATGTAATTACTGGCACCAAATGCACCAAAGCTGCCAGCCATGCTCTCGCCGATATTGGGTCATTTGCTTCTGTGTTGTGAAAAAGAACATCCGTGCAGCCTCTTTAAGAGATATTCATTCGTATGCCTTTTCAATGCAACCAGCAATCCCATCCCAGATCATTGGAAACGTCAGACGATCATCTCGAGCTTGCGGCAGAGGTTCGTTCGAGGATATCGCTGTTTCCTCGCAGCTGCGCTGTCGGTGCTCATGTGGTGTTGTTGCGGCTTTCTATTCCCCTCCCCCAGCCACCACACGTGGTGCACGTGTTGGCCTCTGCGAGGACGCAAATTCGGATATACTTCAGGAATAATCAGAAAAGAAGAGTAGAAATGGAGTTAGTGATGTAAACAGACCTAGCTATGAGATCTCCGCAACGCACATCCCGTTGTCCCGTTAAACAAAAGGGATGGGACTATCTAAACATACATTAATGGAATAACTGTCTCGGGACTGCTATCTGTTGGATGCCATTGCCTTGGAGGCATGCGGTTCCGAGAACCACAACAGTATGTATATACATATAACAGGTAAAGGTAAAGCTTTGTTATCCAGCACTTTCCAGACATGAGAGGTGCCTGTTAGTGCAATATGCCGGTTAGTCAAGAGTGACTCTTACCTATATGCAGAACATATTGTTTTTTTTTCCTTTGTTTTTTTAGTGTCCAAGGCTCATAATAGAGCTGGCCACACAACACACAACACACACACACACACACACACACACACACACACACACACACACACCACACAACACACACACCAAAAAAATTTATACTGTGAACAAGGGAAATGGAAGCAGAATGTGTTATCCCTCCTGAAAAAGATGAACTGGAGCAATTCTGGAAAGGAATTTATGAAGATCGAAAAGAACACAGTAAGGAGGCAGAATGAATCGGAAACCTTGAAGAGAATTTGTAACATCTCAAGGAAATGTCCCCAGTAATAAATGATGCAGAAAAGATGAGACAACAACTTCCAAAAATGGCAAACTTCCAAAGCCCTGGCCCAGATGGGATCCCGAACCTCTGGCGAAAGCAATTTGATGCTCTCCACGTTCACTACTCTCGAGCAATCAAGTAACTCATCTAAGGGGATCAGGAAATGGAAGAATGACTCACAGAAGGAACACCTTCCTCAATCCAAAATCTGAAAAAACCAAATGACCTCACAAATATCAGCCAATAACCTGTCTACCAACAACATACAGACTTTTACCAGGAATCATCACAGAAATAATGTACCACCTCCAAATACAACAAGGAGGCCTAGAGGCAAAAGAAAAGGGATGTAAGAGAGGATGCTTATGGAAAAATAGACCACCTATAGTAAAACAAGACCATACTCAAAAACTGCACGACGAGAAGAACCAAACCGTCCACAGCTTGGATAGACCATAAAAAAGCTTTTGACAGTGTCCCACTGTATGTATATATATATATTATTTATATATATATATAATAATATATATATATATATATATATGTATATATCCCTGTGTCGTAAGAGTCGACCAGGGTTGCGTTCAGGAAGGGCATCCGGGCGTAAAACTGTGCCAAATCAGTAGCGATCTAACGGATGATCCGCTGTGGCGACCCCTAACGGAGCACCGAAAGGAAGAAGAATATATATATATGTATATGTATATATTTATATATATATGTATATGTATATATATATATAGTGATGTATATATATATATATATATATGTATATATATATATATTCATTCAATTGTCATCTGGCTGTAATAGTGAGCACCAGCCATTGACAATTCATAGATGACAAAGTGCATGAAAAGTTTGAGATAACTTACCAAATAATCAAGCTGAATTGAGAAAGCAATGGACCTATGGAATACCACCACTAATCCTGCAGCACTCAGAAGGAAAAATCGAAATGCCAGGAGTGAAGCTACCACAGGATCTCCAACGAGACAGTCTTTCCCCCCTCGTGTTTTGCCTTACTCTGGATCCACTATGTAACCACATCAATGAGCAAGGGTACGGATACACCCTAAAAACAATAAAAGACATCCAAAGAAACAAGAAAGGTGACACATCTACTTTACATGGGTGATTGCACTGAACAACTAAAAATTGGCAGAGCAACTGAAATTAGAGAAACAGAACTCCGCCGACATCCAATGGAATTTGGCCTACATAAGTGTGTCAAAGTTTCACGCAAGGTGGACCAACAAAAACAGACAACAAAAAAATCTACCTAAATACAACAATATAAGAACTAGAGAACGAAGCGTCATACAAATACCTTAGAATTGAAGAGGGCCACCCAATATGTCACAAAAAATGCACAAAACAATGACCAAAGAATACCTGTGTAGAACAAGGATGATCCTGAAAACATACCTCTCCCCAAGGAACAAAATCAAAGCCGTAAACCAACTAGCAGAACCAGTGCTCCAATACACCTGTGGAAGAATAAAGTGCTGTAGACAGGCAGAAGTCAGAAAACTTGTTATTACAACAAGCAAACTCCTCACTATCCACAAAATGTTCTACAAAAATCAATGCATCCCGAGAATGTACCTGCCGAGGAAAGGAGGCGGCGGCTTGATGGAACTCAATCAAGTGCACAGAGCGATGACTGTAGGATTAACAGAGACTGTGAAAAGTTCAACAGGCTACTGAATACAATTTGTACACAAGCATGAACACAACACACCAGAAAAGGTATCTCTCACTCACCTTGCAAAAAACTTCCAAAAACAAGTGCGAATAGAAGATGTCACATACCAAACCAAAACAGCAATAGATACAGCCCCAACGATTGAAAATAAGATGAAAGAAAAATGCAAGATGAAATACCAGAAGATATATAGTGACAACTGGGAGAAAGACAAAAGAGCAGGGAAATATAAAAAAAGAAAAGAGTTGGACAGATTGGGGATAGACAAAGAAGGATCACCGGAATGGCTATGAAGAGGTCAGCTCAATTGGGATGGAAAACGAATCATCATGAATGCCCACGTCCAAGGACACTACATGAATGGCTTTAATAAAATGGTGGGACTGAGTCAATTGGACAGTGTAGGTTCTGCAAGGTAGACACAGAAAGCACGACTCACCTCCTATCTATTCATACCCCTTGATTTTTTCATATTTTGTTGTGTTACAGCCTGAATTTAAAATGGATTAAATTTAATATTTTTGGCACTGATAAATACAAAATACCCCACAACAAAAAAAAAAATACACAAAATACAAAACACATGCACACAAAATCTCTGTCTGTTTGTCATGAGTCGTCGGACTGAAGCCTCCAGGTCAGAGGTGATGCTTTGGCGTGCGTTTGCGCCGGACTTTACGTCCATTGGAGATCAGGGGAGCACTTGGCCCGCTGCAAACATTTCAATTTATCTGGCCAACCGCACCGCGTGCCTTCTGGTTGATTGGGTTGCATTAGCAGGAACAATCATCTGGGCGGCAGATAGGCAAGAGAGAGATTATTTCTGGTATTTTTAATAAATATGTTCTACACATAAGAATGATGTATTTTCAATAAAAGATTGGCTTTATGCTGATGTTGATAAACCGACAACTTTGGAATTAACTAAAATGTTAAATAATGAAAAATTATAAAGTTAAGAAAAAGTAAGGCTCTTTAGAAATTCAAAAGAATTTTATTGGTTTCCTGTTGTAAAAAAAATTATTTGGATACAGGAATAACAAGAAATCCTGATGAATATATGTATGATATTCTATGGGGTGTAAGTGGTTCAAGGATAGTAAGGGACGAGGAAGGAGTTGAAGAGAGAGAAAGAGGAGGAAAAGGAGAAGAGAGAGAAGGAGGAAAGAGAGAAGAAAGAGAAGGAGGAGAGGGAGAATAGAGAGAAGAGAGAGAGGGAGGAAAGGGAGAAGAGAGAGAGAGAGAGAGGGAGGAAAGGGAGAAGAGAGAGAGGGAGGAAGGGAGAAGAGAAGGAGAGAGAGGAGGGAGGAAAGAGAGAAGAGAGAGAGGGAGGAGAGGGAGGAAAGAGAGAGAATGAATAAATATCAAAATATGAAACCAGTGAGATTAAAAAAGATTAGGGTATTAAAGAAAATAACTCAACCCACCGAGGAGGAAAACAAAGAATTGACAAGTCTATTTGCAATACTTCGACAAGACTATTGACATCGTTTTCAGGGAGAGGATATTGATGTTAATTCAAGTTTTTTTTCATTTATTTTTTTCTTAAATAAATGCAGGAGAGAGTGAAGGCATTTTCTAAGGATTCTTTATGTTTTAAAAATTAAGATTCAAATGTGCATGTTGGAAACTAAAAAAGGTTTTTTGCACTCTGTAGGAATTTTTCTCATAAATAAATGAGTTATTTGTCTCAAATGTAAAAAGAAAACTAATATAAAAATATTTCATATATTAAAAGTAAAAATAACAGGGTTATACAAAAAGGTATATGTTCGGTGTGTGGTTCAAAAAAAATCATTTATCTCCAAACAAACTCGGAGGAGATATACAAAAGTTTTTATCAGGAAGTAAATTTACAACGACTGGAATACCGGGGAATTACATCTACCAGGGTATCTTTCTGTGGTCCAGGCACAAACTTGGATAAAAGATTAGATGAGGCGACAATCCTAAACCATGGAGTAAACCTATCAATAGGGTTGATGAAGTGTGCATGAGGCACGATATTGATTATGGGAATACCAAACTTTAGAAGAAAAGCATGAAGCCGATAGAGAAATGTTGTATAATTTGTCTCTGATACAAAATCCAACCTTGAGAGAAAAAGTTGATCGGTTCATCGTGAAGAAGATGATCAGTGCTAAATGAAACTTGGACTTGGAAATTCAAAAAACGTATAGGCTTTAATGATGTCATTAAGACTGAAGAGCATTAGCTGATGAATTACATAAACCAATTATCACAAAGTTTCAGAGAAGAAAAGTTTATTCCAAGGAAGTTGATTATATCTGGTCTGCTGATTTGATTGAACTCATAATGATAAGGGGTACAAGTATGCTTTAACCGTTATTGATTTGAGGAGTAGATACGCCTGGGTTGCCCCTTTAAAAAACAAAACAGGTATACTCTTATGTTAGCCTTTCAACAGATATTTAATAAAAGTAAGAGAAAACCTAAAAATTGTGGACTGATGAGGGTAGAGAGTTTTATAACAAGACATTTATGAATTTTTTAAAAAATAACAGTATTACATATACAGTACCTTAATGAAGGGAAGGCGGTTGTTGTTGAACGATTTAATCGTACCTTAAAAGAGAGACTATATAAAAATCACACAACTCGGTTCACAACAATGGTCATCTTTTATTCAGGATATTGTGGATAAGTTAATAACACGATTCATACGTCAACAAATTGAAACCATCAGAAACATTTACAAAATTAAAATATGAAAAGAGATTAATGTCAGAAAACCTAAGTTCAAAGTTGGTATCGTAAGAATATACAGGTGGAAATCCATTTGAAAAAGGTTTTCGTAAACGTGGACTAACCACTTTTTAAAATTGTTTGATGTAATAGATACGGTTCTTGGACTTATAAGATATATGATTTGGAAGGGGAAGAGATTTTAGTTCATTTTTATTCACAGGAATTACAAAAGACAAAACTAAGCAGATAATACCCATGGGAGCAATGGGTTGCCCCTTCACTCCCTCCTACTATACACCTTGTGTGGACACTAGAGGCCAAGTCCGAGGTGTATAACAGTATATAATGTGTGTCAAGGGGGGACGTTCTTTTAGATCTGTGAACCCCAAACACAGAATCCTCAACTGAATCGTCAAGGCTTAACTTTGTTTGTTGATGTGTGGTGTGTGTGGGTGCGTGTGTGTGCGCGTATGTATGTATGTGTGTGTGCGTGTGTGTGGTGTGCGTGTGTGTGTGTGTGTGTGTGTATGCGTGTGTGTATGCGTGTGTGTGTATGCGTGTGTGTGTGCGTGTGTGTGTATGCGTGTGTGTATGCGTGTGTGTGTGTGTGTGTGTGTGTGGTGTGGTGCGTGTGGCGCGTGTGTGCGTATGTATAATGTGTGTGTGCGTGTGTGTGGTGGTGCGGTGTGTGCGTGTGTGTGTGTGCGTGTGTGTGTGTGTATGCGTGTGTGTGCGCGTGTGGTGTGCGTGTGTGTGTCTGTGTGTGTGCAATGGGAGCAATGGGTTGGCGCTTCACTCCCTCCTGCTATACACCATTGTGGACACTCGAGGGCCAAGTCCGAGGTGTATAACAGTATATATGTGTGTGCAATGGGACAATGGGTTGGCGCTTCACTCCTCCTGTATACACGCGTTGTGGACACTCGAGGGCCAAGTCCGAGGTGTATAACAGTATATAATGTGTCAAGGGGGACGTTCTTAGATCTGTGAACCCCAAACACAAAATCCTCAACTGAATATCAAGGCTTAACTTTGTTTGTTGATGTGTTGTGTGTGTGTGTGCGTGCGTGTGTGTGTGTGTGCGTGTGTGTGTGCGTGTGTGTGTGCGTGTGTGTGGCGTGTGTGTGTGTGTGTGTGTGCGTGTGTGTGCGTGTGTGTGTGCGTGTGTGTATGCGTGTGTGGTGTGTGTGTCCGTGTGTGTGTGTGTTGTATGCGTGTGTGTGTGTGTGTGTGTGTGTGTGTGTGTGTGGTGTCCCAACCTCACCTTCAATAATCTCAACCCCAACTCAATCCTCGCCAACAAATGTCTTTTTCAAAATGAGATTTCCACCTATTATATTTGACTTTTTTCTCTTCTTCCAATTCTGTCTTTTAAGGCTTTCAGGTTTGATGACATAGAAAGGGGGAGTAAGCCTGCACTTTCTTCCCAGAACTTTCTTGATCTTGCTCCCATCAAGCACCATCCGACAAAGAACTACATCGAAGGTTTAGATCCCAAAGAGTGATAGCATTTCAAGTCTCCAAAATAAACCCAACTTTCCAAGTCTCCAAGGTAGGTCCCATATTAGAACCATCTTGGCAGAACCCTTTTCCTGAGTCTCCAAGGTAGTTATTTTAAACTCAAGGCAGAACTCATTTATGATTTTTCAAAATTGTGAGTCTCCAAGGTAAGGACCCATATTTAGAACCATCTGGCAGAACCCTTTTCCTGAGTCTCAAGGTAGTTATTTAAACCATCAAGGCAGAACTCATTTACTGATTTTTCAAAATTTGTGAGTCTCCAAGGCAAAACTTGTATTCTGGCTCATCAAGGTATAACTTGTTCAGTGGGTATTGTCTTGATAACTCGCAATGAGTACTATGCTGTAAAACTCTTTTTCAGGATTTTGCTGGTCTCCAAGGTATAACTCTTGGTGGTCACAAGGACGAACTCGTTCTGTGGTCTTGGTCGCTCATGAGGTCTTCAACACCAAGCCAACAATTTCGCCCAAAGTTGTGGCAAAGCATATTTTCATTTCGTATTTCAGATACAATTTCTGTGAGAGAAATAATAATGTATTAATAAAAGTGATTTAATTATTAAATGAGTCTATGCTTAAATCAAACTGAAAATAGAAAATAAAATCTTACCTCAACAGATAAGAGTTTTGAATCCAATTGATCAAGTTGTAGGTTTAGTTCCATACAAGTAGTCAATCTCCAAGGAACCCCAAAGTCATCCCACTCAAGGTCTCGCTCGTTCTGTGGTCTTGGTCGCTCACAAGGTCTTCAACCAAGTCATCAATTTCGCCCAAAGTTGTGGCAAAATCGTATTTTTCAGATACAATTCCTGTGAGTGAAATAATAATGTATTATTAATAATTTAATTATTAAATGAGTCGATGTTTAAAAGGAACTGAAAATAGGGAAATTAGATCTTACCTCAACAGATAATAGGTTTGAATCCAATTCTTCACTTGTAAGTTTAGTTCCATACAAGTCATAGAGTTCCAGGCAAGCTCAGCACAGTAGTCCATTCTCAGTAAAAGTAAAATATATGTTTAAAATGGAGCCTGGGCTTGAGGCTTTTATAGGGAAAGACTGGTGGTGTGGTTTCCTTTAGAAATCCCTGAGCAAGCCTAGGTAGGGCCTTCAAATTTCTTGTGATTTCCTTGTGAGTCATGGATGAAATGAAAATGATGTAAGAGTAGGCGGGGCTTAGCAAAAGTGGGCGGGCTTATGGAAAAGTGGGCGTGGCCTATGGAAAATATCTCGGGAGAAGTGGGCGGGGCTAATGCAAAAAATATCTGAGGATCAGGAGGTGGTCAGATGAGATCATTAAGAGAAGTATATCATTTCGTAATGGCACAAAAGGGGTATCTTGAAAATATAAAGATTCAAATGTTTTGTTTTTTAAATATTTTAGATGGGGATTATTGTGCAAGAAAATTAAACTATTGAAGGAATTTGAGATGAACAAATGTTTATAGGTTCAATGAGTGAGCTAAACAATATGCATTGGTTATTTGAAAAAGAGTGTCCCTAGGTTAAAAGGGGAGACAAATAAATATCCCTGGGATAAAAGGGGGTGTAATTTTAAGGTAAAAAAAGTGAATCGCTGAAAATCCCCCATTCATTTACATGGGGAAAAGTGAGCCAGAATCAGTATATTCACCCTACTTACGAGCACTGTTTTTGCCATCCAGCTGGTCCTATTGCAAGAGGATAGTGATGACCACAGCAGTGGTTTTATACTTTCCTTGTGAAATAAGATTCGGTTCAGGTGATCACCTAATCAGTACCTCACTAAGTAGAATGAGGCGTGCCTGTGTTGGAATTCAACAGACACTGGAATGGAATGGCTGCCATACATGTAGAGATGCTGATTTAAATTTTTTTTGGAGTGGTCTCTTATTTTTTCCAGAGCTGTGTATATATATAATATATATATATATATATATATATGTATACAGGGGGCTGCAAAAGTAGGTATACAGTAAGGATTATACCAGTATTACCAGTATTATAATAGTGGTGCTAGGATTCATTTAATACTCAAATTCATTTAATTTGAACATTTGAGGGATAGATATGTTTATTATTGAAATATGTTTATTATTAGTATGTTATTATTGATATGCTTGTATAATCAATAAAATACGTTTTGTGCGCACGTTTTGTTTTTCATTACTGTATAATATATATATATATATATATATATATATATTTTCATTATAATTGTACATCCTGGCTGTAATTGTGAGCACCAGCCATGGATTGCCTCACTGTAAGACCACATAATCTGCAAAAAACAACA
>CM068955.1:74254160-74275452 GCA_035128595.1 Eptatretus atami | reverse complement strand
AAATGAGTACCAGTGTACTGGGCCGGTGCATACCCCGGTTAAAATAGGTGTACCATATCCCTGTGTCGTATGAGGCAACCAGGGTTGCGTCAGGAAGGGCATCCGGCGTAAAACCTGTGCCAAATCATTATGCGGATCATACAGATGATCCACGTGCGACCCCTAACGGGAGCAGCCGAAAGAAAGAAGAGAAGGTATACATATATTATATATATATATATTATATATATATATATATATATATATATATATATATATATACAGGGTGTCCCAAAAGTCTCCATACATAGGGAAATCCCAAAATTCTTCATACATAGCTCATGTCTTTTTTTTTTCAGATTCCCTTCAAGAATGCCTTTGTCAAAAGAAGAACGTATTGAAATCATTCTCATGGCTGGTTCTGGAAGCTGTCGCAAGGTTGCAATTGACTTTAACAGGAAACATGGTAAGCACATCACACACGACACCACACGGCAAGATTCAGAACATGGATCATTTAAAGGAATGCATTTGATGTGGAATTACTTGCATAACGCCAGATGTGTTGACACGAGTTCACCATAAGTGAGAGAAACGACTTCGTGTGTGTTTACAAAGAAATGGCAATCATGTAGAGAACGTTTTGTAAATAAAGTTACATTTTGCTAAAAGTGTTAATTTCCTTATGCATGGAGACTTTGGGACACCCTCTACATATATTATAATATATATATATATATATATATATATATATATATATATATATGGATATCGTTTGCTTTTTAAATTTATGAATATTGTTTGCTTTGCCCTTTTCTGAATTCATCTGCAATTTCCCATTTGAATGCCCCAACCACCTTTTCTCCGACCAATTTCCCGCTTAATTGCTTGTGTATCATAAATTAATGAAAGAGTTAATTTCGTGTCTTTCATTATCCTGTTCCGGTTTATTCTGAGATAGCGTTCCTGGGGCAATTGGTCCAAGTGAATAATTGAAATGATGGAGGATCGAGTGCGATGTGTAATGTTGGTTCACTCGACCAATTAGTAGCCAGTATGCGGTTGCAGGCACGGTTCCCCATCTGCTTCAATCATCTCACACGTATGGTAAACCAAACCTGGGCACGAAGATCCGGCCAGATGCGAGTGCTGTCGACGGCGTCCATGGTCTTTTGATAGACACGCCGGACTTTTGGAGTTATCCAAACAATGCGGCCACACAAGGTTTTCTAAACAGTAAATGTTGCAAGAAACCTACCTGCCATTTGTCAAAACAAATGCAATTGATTTATACGAACAGAGGAAAACGTGAACAAAACTCACATTGAAAACGGATATATCCCATTGTTGAGGCTCCAAAATATTACATTCACTTGGATTTCATATTGAATCCCAAATTACATTTCAAACAAGCCCTAAAGCGTGTGATGTAATAAAGTGTGCCAGCCATTTTACAGCCTTTTATGAGCAAAAGAGAGGAAGGTGAGAGAAGATGTTTAAATATTTAGAGTGGAAATATCATGGCAGAACAGTGTTAGTGAAATTGGAAGAGCATTTCAAAGTTTTGTTCTTGCATCCTATTTGTCAAGCCTGGTGTTGACTTAACGGCTAAGGTGGCTGGCTTGAGATCTTTTTGTCTTGAGTTTGAGCCCCTGTTGTGCCATTGAAATAATACTAGGTGGGTTGACAGCCTGTCATCCTTCCGAGGTCGGCAAAATGAGTAACAGCTTACTGGGGTAATTAAGCCATTCGAGTATCCTGCATCAGAGTGGTGACCCGTCCAGGACTGTACTCCTTAGCCAAATGAAACTGTCTTGGCAGCTCTATACGCATCATAACGTGAGAGGAATGGTTGGTTAATCCAATTTACGTGTATATGTCCATTTCTTTCTTCGATTCCAAACAATAATATCTCCAAAGTTCTGTTCTAGTGATTCACAGGCCATTGCATCACGTTTAAAAGGGACTTTTGAGCCAATTGTCACATAAATCCCTTCCTGCTGAGATTAAATGAAATCTTTTTCAAGAAGTGCTCAATTGTCATTGTGTCAGGAACACACACCACACCACACACACACACAACACACACACACACCACACACCACCACACACACACACACAACCCATATAATATTTATTCTACTTAACGCATTATGAATAATTTCAAATAATTCTCCCTCAAGAAGGTTTACTTTTACTCCAACATAAATTTGATCGCCTCGTAAGTATGAACGCACTTCTAAAAGTATATGGGTGATGACATCATCATCCCAATCAAAGTATTTATAACAGTGTAACCCTTATGGAGAAGCTTCTAGAAAAATTACACACAGGATAAGTATAACGGAGACATTGTATACTTTCCCATGAATTACAAAGACATTAAAATCAAGAGTAGATGAAGCCACTGGTAACAATAATACCTAATGTACCACCATAACTTGCAGAAAAATGCTTGTGATGTTGTGTTTTTGTTTTGTGTTTAATATAGGTTTGAGGGCTCATGAGAGAAAGGTCACGTGCAGACAGAGATGTTGGACAACACCGGAATTGACTGAAGACAAACACAGCCGGTGAACTTGTGGGAAGGGATGCAACTTCCCGGGGCACTCTGAGTACCGGTGACGTCATCTTGTGACGTCGCTTTTCTCTCTGCCATCAACGAGGCAGTCAAGGAAAAATCTCCCCCCTAACCTCACCCTATACCCCTCCCTTAAGTCTTAAGCATCGGACGGTCGATTCGTGGAAATCTTAAGTATCGGTCGGTCGATTCGTGCCAGCTGTAGATCATTTGCCTAATCTGTGGAATCGTTAGAGTCCAGCATTTTTACTTCCTACCAATAGTCGCTTGCAATTTGGGGAGGGGCTGCCCATGTGACAATATGATCACTTAAACATGAACATCCCATCCGACGAGTGAGTAATTCGTCCTGCGATGTTTCCATGTGCAGTATTCTCTAATCTCACAGAACCTTTTGACCCCGATGGTCCCATGTGTGTATATTACACCTCCATCATCTGGCATTTGGATCTTCCATGAGCGTCAATCTCCGAACAATTAACTCCTGTTGTTGTATGAAACATTCAGTGTCGTGAATATGTTTATATTAGAAGGAGACACTGAAATGCAATCCAATTCCAGGTCGGTCTATAAGCTGTTCTTTTTTTCTTCATACTCCGAGCGCATGACAGGTTGAAAGCATATCCTTCAGAGGATTGTTCAATCATCCTAACCAGCAAGAAAATGCTTTTGGCGTTGCCATCTGAGCACACGGTTCAGGAAACTGAGCCCAGGTTCAAATCCCATGCACTCTATTGATGCATACATTGTTTACATATGCCCTTGAAATCTATGTAAAAGTTCAATGATATTTCATAACATACGTGTCCTACAAATACAATTTTTTAACACCAACCTTCTGGTTTAGTCAGAGGTCAATGTAGAAGCGCCACAATGTTTGAAGAAATATCTCAAACGATAAATTTCAAGCGGCCTCTTTGGCCCCAAAATTCCGAGCTCGACATTTCCGCAAATCCTGGAGCTGCAGTGGTAAATCTTGCAAGGAGCAACTGGATGGAAGTTAACAGCCTGGATAACAAGCATTTTTTAAATCACCATGAAAATTACTAACTTTCTGCCCGGTAAAGACGTCTCTCCGTCATTTGCACTTTATCGCTTTGTAGCAATCTACTGAACTGAGAGAAGTGATGTCCTGAAGCAACAGCATGGAAAATAAATTACGCAGCAGAACATTGCGTAATGTTCTGTAGAACATCAGGCATCTGCATCTATTTGCAGATGTTTATTATTTACACTGGTTTATGAGACACGGCGATTTCCTCGTGAAGATTTTGTTAAAATTGTACACATGGGGTGGGAAGTGTGAAGGAGGGGCTCGTTCGTTTGTGGGCACATTCCCCTGCGCATCTGGGCAGGAATTTATAAATTGTTCATGTTGCCAGCGATAACTTGCTCTCCTTTAGTAAAAGACACTGAGGGATATTTCATGTCTGGAAATGACCAGTGCTGGCAGATTGGTCCCCTAGTTTAAAGTCCTTTTGATGGACAGCACACACACTGATGCCTTGCCTTGCATGCAAAACACCAGGATGGTAGTTTATAGCTGGGTTGACATTCAAACCAAGGCTAGAAAGTTCAGAGGTGAGTGTGCATACCTCCAACCCAAACTGTCAGCCCCCCATCCACACCCCATAAATAGGTCACACTTATAGATGGATAATAAAATTAAACTAATGAGAATATCAATAAGCCTGGTGTTGGCTTAGTGGTTAGGGTGGTTGGCTTGGGGATCCTAGGGTCCTGAGTTCGAGCCCCATTTCCCACTGAATTAACACCAGGGGGTTGACTCAGCCTGTCATCCTTCCGAGGTCGACGGAATGAGTACCAGTGTACTGGGCCCGGTGTATGCCCCAGTTGGAATAGGTGTACCATACCCTCTGTGTGTCGTAAGAGGTGACCAGCGTTGGCGTCAGGAAGGGCATTCCGGCCACAAAACATTGCCTCAAGAAGGGAACCATGATTGCATAGAACCCACAAAAAGCTAACCCCAGTTCAGCAGGGGAAAATGCCTGTAAAAAGGCTGTTTTTTAAATGAGAATATCACAACAATGTTTTCACAATGTACGTACAAACCACCAATGATGGCACACAGCTGGAAATCAAAAAAATTGTTCACCATAATATGTTTTTTAATCACTCAAAGAGTGCAACCTGAGTGGTTGAAAATAGCTGATGCAAATGTAAATGCGCATTTGTACTTTTACCCCCCCCCCCCCCAAAAAAAAATCTACGATGGGGCTTTTCAACATCCATGTAGGATTTGCAAAATGTGAGAATGAAATAGGAATTTGGCAACAAGAGGAAATAGGGACTGTAGTTATAACCTGAAAAGTCTTGTTCCAGCAAAGTGTCACGATTCTCTTGGCCAAGTGTAAAGTCCAAGTGAGGTCCACTGTGAGAACATTGTGGGAAATGTACTTGTATATAGGCAGCTAAAGAATGTAGTTGCTTGGTTACAGCTACTATAAAACCCATTAGCAGAAGACTTGCTTTCAATAACATGAAATTAAACTTGGTATTTCCTCCAAACAATTAACTTGATCAGTCAGAATCGTGAGATTGAATTACATTTGGTTGTTTCCTTTTTATAACGAGGCAATTAGAGCTAATTGCGGTGATGAATATTATGCCACTACGATAATATAATCGAATGTCCAACAGGCTGGTGCATTAAAAGTATGTGCACTGACGTTTGAGCTGTGTAGTCTGGGTTTGATTCCCCTCCCAACCTGGCGACAAACAGGTCGGTCATTCCCAGGCAGAGTCACGTCACAAAATGTGCCATCAGATGGATGTCAAGCTGGGTAATCCATCCCCAAACATTGGTTGGTGGATGTTAAAGATCATAGTGTCTTTTGCGAAGAGTGGGTGAGCGATTGCTGGCACCCTCAAGGAATTACAAATTCGTGCACTAACCTACAAGAGGCACTGCATCAGCGGCACCGTCGCAGTCCCACCAACAACACAAACCAGCATCCATATGCAGCACATGAATGAATCAAACATGACTCGTTTCATGTCCTTCATTTCCTACAAGGCCACGAACCACAAAGAGCCATTGCGCCGTTGTGGTAAAGCATGACTTCATTTATGCACAATGTCATGGGAAATTTCACAAAAAGGAAAACAAATAATTTAAACAAAGTTTGTGCAGCTGATCCTTTGCAGAATTTTTTTGACAGTATGCGTAATGCACAAGTTGAGCTGCATTGCTTTTCCTTGGTGGAATATCGTTGTCATGGATTGAACCTAAAATGTAATCTGTTTGACAAAAAAAAAAAAACAAAAAAAAACACCTTTAGCTAAAGCTTGGTCTGAACTGTCACCTGCTTGCAATAAAATATTACCTGTAACGGACAACACTACACCATAACAATTAAATAATCAAAAGTATGAACAATTTATCGCCTTTCGAAGGATGTTTTTGTAAGGGTAGATAATTGTAGCAAAGCTGCACCTGTCAGTTGGTTTTGCCCGATTCCTAAACTATTGTTGTTATGGACTGTCAGAAGGTCTTGCCTGTGCAAAGGTCTTTGAAGGTCTTGAGTGAACACTCCATCCAGTATAATCAAGCAGGCAACTTTCCATAAACATAATGCAAAGATAAATTGGTTTCAGAGATGTATGAGCTAAGAGAAGGCGAGAGTTGCCAAAATGCTCCTCTGTTGGGATGACATGATAAAGCTTCCTCAACCGCCTCATTAAAAATGCAAAAAAAACCATTATGAAACTGAGGCTGAAGAATGCATTATGTCAAGTGTGTGTGTGTGTGTGTGTGTGTGTGTGTGTGTGTGTCACACAAACATCAAGAGTGAAAATGCAATGACAACGGCAAAAATTATAACCGCCGTCTGATCGCCATCAAATTCAACAAAACTCTTTTCAGCAAAAAAATATTTTAAAGAACCTAATTAAAATATGTGCTGCCAAACATGTGCAAAGACCTACTCGATCCAGCAGGTTCTACTGACCACTGCATTAACTATGTGGCTCAGATGTACCATCAGGAAGACAAGTCTACAATTCCATCCTACCGAAACAGCCACCTGATTGTCCAATTGCTCAGAATTGCCCTGGGTTTGGGAAGGCTTTCCTTCAAAGGCCTCAGTCCATTGTCAAGCTTCTTAGGTGATTTTTTAAGAGTGGCACTTGCCCGTTTAGTCATGCCTTAACTGACTCCAAGCAAAGTCTGCCACGCGGCCGGTAATTAAGGCCATCCTTCTTACTTTTCTAAGCTCACGGTCTCCTTCCAAACCCTATCTTTCCAACTTTACTGACTTTCTTTTCATCTAATGACATTTAAAAGATTCTATCGAACAACAATCACTTTTCCAAGCTTCCATGCAGGGTAAATGCATGACAAAGTACCTTTATAGTAATTACTACACAACATGATTATTGGCAATTTTTCACCATAAATCTTCTACACAATAGGTTTACTTCAAATAAATCCTCTCAAAATCTAGGCCGCTGGCAAACTCAATCCATTATATATATATACTATATATATATATATATATATATATATATATATATATATATATATATATATATATATATATATATATTTATATATATATGCAGACATATATACACATACACAGGACCGCTGAAAGCCAGAATGGGCCCAGAGACAAAACTAGTTGTTGGGCCCCCTTCAGTTTTTTTTTTTTAACCACCTATAAGGAGGTTTCTGTATTTTCGTCATCAGAAACAAATACAGTGTTTAAGGGAAATTGGGGTGTTATTCACTTATTCCTACATACGGATTCGTTTAACAGACTTAATACGGATGGGGTGTGGCCAACACTCCTGTGTTCATTTACATCATTATCTCATTACCGAATTGTGATGATGTAAATTGTTCCCACAGGAGGTTATTTTATGAGGGAGGGTGTCACTATCCATGGCAATGGCATGCCGGGGAATCACCCTGGGTGGCTTGGAGGGAGACACAAAATAAAGTTGGCCCCGGTGTTTTATCATCACAATCATATGAAACAAAGAATTGAAGGAATAATTACGGGCCCCTATTAGGTCCGGGGGAGTTACCCCACTTGTTATGGCTGAGAAATTAACTGTTGCTCAAAGAGCATGGATTGCAGCACGGTATGAGGTTTGGCAGTCTGTAATTGCAGTTTAAAGATGGTGGTGGCTAAGAAATGGGAAGACAAGTTACTTTGGATCAAAATACGATTAAAAACTATTACTAAAAGCTTATAACATCTGGTTCAGTGAAGGACGATAGACTATCAGAAGGAAATACCACAGCGAGATCACCAAACAGCAATGTTTAAGGAAAGTGTTGTCGAACGATTGAAAAAAATGTGCTGAAAATGCACGAGCTGATGTTGAAATTTGATGCTCACAAATTAGAACGACAATAAATGGCCTTTCAGGAAATAAATATTTTGGTGTTTTATTCACATTAACATTTCTACATTTAAAAGAGGGACGTAATTATGGATCTCTGTACAGATATATCTAAAAAAAAAAGAAAAAAGTAAGACCTGCCACATCCAGAGGAAATAAATAAAAATTAACTTTCACTCTTTAAAAAATCGTGTGAATAAATTATTGGATTCGCTAGATATCCCTTATTGTCAGGTTTTCTGTGTGTGTGTGTGTGTGTGTGTGTGTGTCTGCAACGCGAGGCTCCACAGCACAAACCAGCAAACCGATTTCGATGAAACTTGGCGATCAGGTGCCATATGAGCTGGGAATGTGCGCGTTTGAGTTTCGTTGCTAAGCAACCACCCATTGCTATGCAGCGGCCGAAAAACCGCATGTTCACTATTTTCAATACTTGTCCTACATATACAGTTTTCAATGTGGAGAAACGAGACTTCGGAATTAAACACCGAGATATTTAGAAAATTTTACTCGAGCCGATTTTTTATTTATGTTTTATTTTTCAAATGGTAGTCCTTCAAAAAAAGGGGGTCTATTTACCGTCATTTTTTATGAGGAGTGCCAGTTGGCAAAATACGCAATAGGAAAAATCTTGCCAGGCAGAGGAACAATTGTATGTGAACCAATACGTCTTGGCAATGAATCTTCGGCGGTGGATCGGTCAGAATGAAAAGCCTCGTATCCAGCGCTTCGATCCTAGCGGATCCCTCGTCGCCTACCGGCTTGTTGAAATATCAGCTGCTTTTTTGTTCGTATCCTTTTCTCACCTGTGTTGCAAGTGGAGCAACCTGCTTTGTGATGCTTTAAAAGGAGGTGTATAATCGCAAATGCAGTTTGATAAGGCAATATGAATAAAATGGAAATGTTGGAAAAAAAAGTATTGAATATAGCGAGCGTTTAATCGATATGAGAAACGGGATTGAATGAGATTCACCATTATTATAAGTGAAGAAGAAGATGAAGGAGAGAGAGTTTTTGTTTTCATGTAAATTGAAATTGGCCCACCAATCCAAGCTTTACTCAACTGTATCATACTGTTTACAGATTCGGCTTGATTCGTGGTGTCGCCTGTTGGGCAATTGTTGACGGACGGACACATGCAGGCAGGGACAGACAGACAGGGACGGACAGACGGACGCAAGCAGGGACGGATGGATGCAGGCACGCCAAGACCAAGCTACTTTTTTATATTGCAGATGGAGTGGACTTCCCCACAAAAGTTGAGCTGGCAAGCTGTTCCATGTGGTTTCATATGGGAGAGGTACTCTTTCTGTTGAGGAAAGTCTTTCATTCATAATATTCCTTCTTATTAAATGTTGAATTACTATTACAAACAAATCAATCTATAGTTGTGAAGCATACAGCAGACTGGGATGAAGACATGGAAACGAGGAATGCGGAAACTATGCTCAAAAAAAGGGTTCACTTAACAGGCTAAAAAGGTTTACTCAATATGGGAAAGAACCCCGTTTATCATGGTTTTAAAACGTTGCCATCTCGACTACTGGTTTATCTACGGAATCATACTTTCATCTTTTGACACTTGAAACCATTTCAACCATTTAATGATGTTGTGTAATTGACTTGCATTCAGATACCATTTCTACAGCAGTATATTATACACTCGGGGGGCCCCTGAGTATGCAAGCCAGATCTAGTCGATGTTGGTCATGTGGAGGAGATCGTGATCAAACAAGCACACAGACTGTTCATGCTTGAAAGTATAGATAATAAAGATCATTATCAATTACTATAATCAGTTATACAATCAGATGCCCAATCATGGTGCTTACCGATAGACCACGTCACTGGATTATTGCGCTCCATCTCCTTATGTCCGATGATGTACCACACGCAGGCCATCCAATGTGCGAGCAGCGCAAACATCGTCATGAGCATTGTCAGGAGGATGGAGCTGTACTGTGAGTAGCGATCGAGTTTCTGAAGCAGACGAAGAAGCCGGAGCAGGCGCACAGTCTTGAGCAGGTGCATGACCGAGGTCTGAAGCATACCAGGTGGGGCAATGAGAGAGATAGAGATAGATAGATATATAGACACAGAGCTAGATATATAGAGAAAGATATATAGAGAAAGAAACATAGATAGATATTTTATCTCATTAATAACATAAAACACAGTATGTGTGTGTGTATATATATATCTATCTATTTAATCTCTCTCTCTCTCTCCCCCTCTCTCTCTCTCTCTCTCTCTCTCTCTATCTCGGTTTTTAAGGCCAATCTTTTAACAAGACTGGGTGTTCACAACGGTCTATTTTTGAGGATTTCAAAACAAAAACAAATCGAAAAATATTTTCCACAAAAGAGTAATTACATCTCTTTATTAGAATTGTAGATAGTGACTTGCAAACCGAGCTCAAAGGGCTGTGTACAAAAGCGTTTTTTAAAAAAAAATTAACAATAAATACAAGGTGCAGGGAGGTGAAATTTGCTGCATGTGATGTGTAACACGCACAGAGTAAAACGAGTGTTCATTTACGTCCGTAGGATATGTAATAAATAAAGAATATATCAGCACACCTGAAGCCCTGCTGAGGCTTCAAACTTCGGACATGCTCATGAGGCTGTACCGTCGAAACAAAACGTCCCAGAAGATGAAGAAAATAGGGTCACATTTTTGCACGTAGTGTTTTAAAATAACACTTCAGGCCACGAAACATCATATCTTCCATTTGAATAAAATAAATCCAATCCATCATTTTTGATGGGCATTTTTTTTTATCCATTTTTGATCCATACAATCCATTTTTTTTGATCGAGAAATATAAATTTAGCAATAAAAATATACTAGTGGGTCATGCTTGCGCACTGCATGTAACTACTCGGGTGTATCGCATGTGCATACATAATAAATATAAGCTTTATATGTTTGATGAAGTGTATTATGCTTGCATTCTGCAAGCAGCCACACAACTCAAGTTAACCCGTAATTGGTTTTTAGAATGAGCTCTCTATTGAAAAGTTTATAGCTATCGTAATATTTTATGTAAATATGGCAAAAGTTATAGAACAAGAGGTGAAAGAAGCGTGTTTTAGTGTTGCCTAGCAACCTGTTCCAGTGTAAGCTCCATTGTCTTGGGTCACATCACCTGCAGTGAGCAGACAGAGGCTGCACAAGCTGACTTTTATCTCCAGATATTTTTGTTTACCCAAATTTTCTGATGGTTTTGTGATTTTTTTTTCCTGAGATATTGGCTTTGAGTTTCATTAGTATGCATAATTTCAGCTTTCTACCCCAATGAGGAGGTACTAAACCTTTATATTGGTGAATGAGTGAGTGGTTAGAAAGAGCTTTATATATTAGATGAAGTAAATCAAGAATTAGTGATTATAATGAGCTTGTTATTTAAAAGTTTACAGCGAGAGTAATTTTTAATGTAAATACGGCAAAAGTTACAAAATACGATGTGGAAGAGCCACATGTTAGCATTGCCTTGCAACCAGTTCAAGTGTGAGCTCCATTGTGTTGGGTTGCGTGACCCTCCGTGAGCAGAGTACGGCTGCACCAGCTGACTTTTACTCGAGGATATTTTCATTTACAGAAATTTTCCAACCGTTTTTTTATTTCTCCTGGTAGAGTATATTGGCTTTGAGTTGCATCAGTGTGCAAAATGTTTGCTTTCCAATCCACCGAGAAGTTACGAAACAAATATATCAGTGAATGAGTGGTTGAAAGAGCTTTGTATATGAGAGATACATTGCACAACCTTCCACGCCCGATGCTTAAAGCAAAATGAAAAGCTTGGCATGTGCAGATAAATATATAAATTGTAACTATGGCAATATTCTGTGAAGCATTCTATTTATTTATCCATTGTCTTGGGTCACAGGACCCGCAGTGATCAAACTGAGGCTGCACCAGCCGACTTTATTTCTGGATATTTTCATTTGTGGAGATTTTCCGACCGTTTTGTATTTTACCCTGATATCTGTAGCTTTGAGTTGCTGCAGTATGCAAAATTTAGCTTTCTAGCTCACCGAGAAGGGTACTAACATTTATATTAGTGAGTGAGTGAGTGAGTGAGTGAGTGGTCAGAAAGAACTTTATATATTAGATACGAGCAAATCCACCCGTGCTTCGCCGACGAGAATACTAAGGGGGTGGGGGGGAGGAGGAAGAGAGAGAGAGGAGAGAGAGAGAGAGAGAGAGAGAGAGAGAGAGAGAAGAGAGAGAGGTGGGTGTGAGTGAGTAGGTGAAGGGAAGGAGAGGAGGAGGGAGGAAGCGAGGAGGGTTGTGGGAAGGGAAGATAGTGTGAGGATGAGAGGAAAGGAAGGCAGACTGTGGGGGCGTTAATCTCGATTCATACTCTATCAAAATTATTCTGCAGAGAATAACAGTGTAGATGGAAACAAAATAATGTCTGAAATCCATTTTCTATCAGTCGTACTATAATAGAAGAGTTCCCACAATAGGGTCCCGTGACCGTTTTTCCGGGACCAAGGTTTGAAGGTTGATTTAAGTCAATTTGAAGGTGCCGATTAAATGAGCTGGGTGAACCTCGTGAAAATGTGGGCTATTGTCCAGCGAAATTCCAAATGGCCGCCCAACGGCTTTCCAGTATATTAAAAAAAATTGCATATCTTTGGTTCTACATGTCCGATTTTTATGATTTTTGGGTCTAAACATATGTTTTAAGGTCAAATATTTCATTTATCAGCATAATATCTTGTAAAGTGTAGAATTAATTTTAAAAATGCTTTTTTAATCATTTTTGCAGAAAAATCTTAGACGGCCGCAAGCTGACTGCAACGAAGAAGACCAGGAAGACACCCTGAATAGTTTAAGATGCATAGGTTTTAAGTAAACTGAAATGTATCATGTTTAACACACTTTTCATTTATAACAGAGATCCTTGAATGAGTCATAGCCATGTCGTCCAAGGGAAAAGGTAAAAAAAGGAGACGTGAGGAGAGTGAAGAAAGCCACAAGTGCATCCTCTGTGGTGAGCATTGCGATGAAAACAAATCCAATACTACCCTGAATCTTGGGACAATCTGAAGACTTTAGCACAGCAATGGCATCGTTAATTTGGCTGGCAGATCTGGTGAAGAGAAGTTTACTCTCGCACAAGTGATGGAATTTCGGCGTGACAGATGAGTGTTTTACCCATATTTAACATAAACGGTACCATGAAGAAAGTGCAAAAATCAAAGTTAGTTGAGAAATTAAACATGCAGCCTGTCGAACCTTTTCCAGATCAAGTACATTGCCCTAGTCGATATGGGTTTCCTGTGGAGATTAGCGACCCCAACTGCAGAAGATTGTGAGAAAGCTGATGGTCTGCCCTCACGTGGGGAGATTATGCTGAAAAGCTTTTTTCCGTTTTCGCAGAAGGCATCCAAATGCAAGCAGATTGTTTTTGTAAATGATGCCTATGGTGTGGAAAATTCCATCAAAGACAGTGAGCATGAGCGTCGTAAATCCACGACAGCATATAGAGATGGGTCCAGAAATGTGTACATGAAAACATCAGATAGGTTTCCTGCCACAAAGAACTTCCAGGTTCTGTTCAGCAATCAGGAAACAAAAGGCTGCAAAGTTTCTAAAGGATGAGTTCACAAGCTTGTAAAGAATCATAGAGAAATTGACTTTGTGTATCCATCAGGCAAATTGTTGGAACATCTCCTCCGGAGAAAGGATGGAAGAATTTGAATGTAGTCACATTGAGGCGGACACAATGCTTGTTCTTCATCTATTCGCAAATCCGAAAAGCAGGAAAAATGGACACAGTCGTGATTGATGCCGAGGACAGATGTGTGATTCTTTCTGCATATGTTGCACATCAACTGGAGGGGCACCTTGCTATCACACGGAAAGACAAAATCATCAGCTGCAGAGACCTTTGCTCTGATGATGTAGCTGAAATATTAAATCCCATTACACATCCATAGTGGATCTGATACAACATCTGCTTCTTATGGACATGGGAAAACACAGTTTATGAAAAAGGAACAGGAACTCAGGAGGAACGCAATCTTTTGAAAGATGTTGGCAAAACACTTCCAGTGACACAAGAGGTGCTTCAGCAATGGCCACATTCACTATTAGACACATCTATAATGACACAATCAGTAAACGTTAGGTGAAGCCAGAGCACGGAAGTGGGGTCAGATGAAAAACAAGTCCACGTCCGCATCCCACCAGATCCAGATTCTCACAATCTGCATGTGACGCGAGTTAACTACCAAGTTTACATTCAACTAAACTATGAAAAGCGGATGCACCCCCAATCCCACAACCATGGTGGACAATGAAAGATGGTGATGTGTGTCAGTGAGGTATACCATGATGCACTCCCAGAAAGTTTACATGACTTGGCTGAACAAGAACAGACATTGTTGCACGATGTGAGAGCTGAAAGTAATGATGAAGTTTGTGACTCTGGAGCCAGCGACTCAGATAGTGACTGAAGGATTACATGTATGTGTTTCAATGGAGATTTCATTTAATTTACAACTGTAAAAACATTGCCAACAGTCAAAATATAAGAGATGTTATATATTTTATTATGACTGTCTTAGATAAAAGACAGTTTGGACAGTACATCAAACTTTGGTCAATGCAAATTACAAGAATACTTACCGGAAGCGCAATTGCCGGGAATTCAGATAATTCATGTTTTTATTCATTTTTCCATTGAAACACTGTTGCTTTACAGACAAAATGAAGGAATGTTGATATTTTCATCATATTACTGTTCTAGATAAAGTACAGGAGGGACATAACAAGAATGGTTAACCTACCTGAGCAGTGTAAAAGTTGAGAAATTGATATTATGTACACATCATGTTCTGAAAATAAAGACAATGATTGCGTCCTTCTCTTCTTGTCTCAATTTGTTGTGCACTCCCACATATAACAACATTTACTTGCATGAAAATTCACTGCCAATAATATTATGAGAAGAAAATGATTTTTTACTATTTTCCAGATGTTACTCGACGACAATCTTGGATTTGGCCCCGAAAAGTTATATTTCATATTTTGTGACTTAACCTCAAATATAACAATCTGGAATGGTAATATATGACATCCTTGACCTTCAAACATATATTTTGACCCAAAATCATAAAATCGGACATGTAGAACCAAAGTATGCAATTTTTGATATACTGGAAGTAGCATGGCGGCCATTTTGAATTTTCGCATCTGGCCGAGTTAGCCCACATTTTCACGAGGTTCACCCCAGCTCATTTTCAGCACCCTCAATGACTAAAATCAACCTTCAAACCTTGGTCGCGGAAAAACGGTCACAGGACCCTATTGTGGGAACTACGAACACAGCCCAAGATAAACACCGACCGGATACATCGAAGAAAAGCAACCGCTCAAAGTATCCGGAGCCAAGCCATCCAGACAGAAACACTGCTCGGACACATCCAAAGACAAACTCCCATCAGGACACGTCCGGAGACAAAAACTCCCGTCCGGAAACGATGAGAGACAAACTCATCAGCAATTTTTCGGGAATCGGCAGGTTGGAGTCAGTAAGATTAGAGACGACAGCACGTAATGCATACAACCCTAAAACCTCGATCAGCTTTCACCGAAAAACAACGTTGCATTTACAAAGATGTTTGAGGGATATGTTGACAAACATTAATCTTTATAAACAGCTGCGTGTGATGGGTGGAAAAAAAAATTGGTTCGCGAACTTAGCAAACACGTTAATATGGCAAACATCTCGCGAATCGGGTGTTATCTAAAAACAACTCGCTCAGAATTAATGAAGGTGCATGAACACTCGCTCAGGATGACGGAGCACGAACCACTCACCCAGGATGACGGAGCACGAACCACTCGCCCAGGATGACGGAGCAGGAACCACTCACCCAGGATGACAGAGCACGGACCACTCACCCAGGATGATGGAGCATGAACCACTCACTGAGGACATGGACTTAACACTCACCCAGGATATGGACACCAAACCACTGACCCAGATGACGAGCACAGACCACTGCCCAGGAGGACGGACATGAACACGCCCAGGAGACTCGAGACGACCACTCGCCCAGGATGAACAGAGCACCAAAAATCACCAGATCAGAGCACAAACACTCCCAGGATGACAGAGCACGGACCACTCACCCAGGATGACGGAGCACAAACCACTCGCCCAGGATGACAGAGCATGAAACACTCATCCAGGATGACGGAGCACGAAGTACTCGTCCAGGATGACGGTGTACGAACCACTCTTTGAGGATGACTGTACATGAATCACTCGCTCAGAATGACATTGCACAAACCACTCGCTCTGAATGACGTGGCTCGGCAAAAGCGTCCGCAGTGAGTCAACGATTCACTCAGAATGATGCAGCGCGGGAGCGCTATCGACTAGAGGGTGCTCGACAAATGGCTGCAGCACTCAAGCAAGCACTCCGACAAAATGGTTGATAAGGAACGGCTGGCCATGCTGCAGCTGCATACCATATAGGATCCCTTCAACTTTAAATATGGTCTTCACCCACATGCAGCAGTAAATAAAGTAAAATTCAAATAATATATTCAAATAATAAAATTCGTTCAAACAATAACTTCATCCACAAAAGAGTTGCTGCTTAATGTAGACCAACCCTGGAGACATCGCAGTGTTCAATCACCTGTGACATAAACATTGCAGATAATCCGCCATCTTGCTTGCTCTTCTGTGTACACGTCACGTGGTACATCGGTTCGGGGTCCGCACAAACCTTATAACTTCATGTTAAAATGTCCGTTTTTCACAAGATTTGCTTTGACTCCCTGGAGAGTATCTCATGAAACGTTCAAAAATATAGACACAGATCTGGCAGATGCTATGAATAGGCAGTCCCTCTGGAGGACAGGGCACAAGGTCAAGCAGTGAGTGCATTGTCATGGTACTCAATGAAGTATTCTTGTGTATGTATGGAAAAGGAGGGAACATAGCCTTGCTTTCTTAAAGTAAATAGGTATATCGGCTTAGTTATAATACTTGTTGTTTCTTTAAATTATCAGATTTCCCTCCAGATTTTAATGCTTACTTAGTCCGGTTGATATCCGATCCTTAAAATCGAAATAATATTCCGATGATATCCTTTATTTCATCCGTGAGAGTAAATCATGGAAAATCGTATCATATAATGCATGAAATCGCTCCAAACTCCCAACTTGAAAACTATAGCACTTACAAAAGTGATGTGCACAGCGATTTGTAGCGATGATGAACAAGCATTCAATAATATGAGTGAGGAAAGTGAAAAAAATTTAATTGTAAAAAAATTGTTGTGGCCTGTTTCAAATCAAGGCATGATTGAGCAGGCCAAAAAAAAAAACACATGGTGTAAAGAGAGAGATCGAAACACGTCAAGGTAAATGGTTTAGCGATGCAGTGTTCCAAGACTCCGGTTTTTTTTTTTCTTGCAGTAGACGGTTGTTCAGTGTACAGTGCGAGTTATGATTTAAATCGTTGTGAGCGCAGTCTATTAATTATAATTATATTACAACCGCACTAGAAATCGAAGTGTCAACATCACACATCAATACCGAAGGAAGGAAGAAGAAAAAATAAAAATTAAAAAAAAACACAGGGAGTCTGGAACACTGACGAGCTAACCCATTACCTCAGTGTTTTTGACTTAATGAGCACCTTTCAAGTAACAGTGTGTGCGATGTGTGTCAACGGATCGCGTAACGTGCCTACAACACCGTTACTCATAAGGTTAGAAAATAAGTTTCGGGTACGCTAAACATTACATCGACGTGTTTTCGACTTATGTACTTACAAGTAACGTGTGTCGACGTTGTGTCCAGATCGCGTGACGTGCCCTACAACTTATGGCCAGCGTTATGCGGAAACATGTGAGTCATAGCTGGCATAAATCTTAAAATTTCAAGCATTGGAAATTTGAAGGATCACCGAAAGTACAACGTTTAAAAGCCATGCGTACTACGACGTATGGCAAGTGTTTTTCAGCGTGCTCTCAATGTTATCAAAACTTACCATAACTGTATTCGAACGTTGTACCTAGCGTTTTAGCCAAATTTTCCAAAAATCGGGCATAAGCTGGCAAACGTAAGGTGTGACTTGGGCCTTAAGTTCTACAATCTTTCATCGGCTCAATTTTACATGCTTGTATGGGAGGGAAGGGGATAGTTGGGGAGAAATCAGTCTCCTATTTTGAGCTTTTTGTTTGTATGGGAGGGAAGGGGATAGGTGGGGAGAAATCAGTCTCCTATTTTGAGCTTTGCTTATTGGGAGGGAGGGGATTGGTGCGGATGAAAATCAGTCTCAATTTTACATTTGCTTGTATGGGAGGGAAGGGGATAGGTGGGTATAAAATCAGTCTCCTATTTTGGAGCTTTTGGCGCTATTGAAGTACAGAAGTTTTTCGCTTTTACCCATTCATTTGAATGGGTTGTCCCAGAAAGCCCCATTTTTTATCTACTGGCCTTCCTGTTCTTGCCCACATGGAATCCTTGTAATTTATGGATCCTTAGATTTGGATGATACTGATTTATTTAACTCTTGATCTGCTTTTTTTTTTTTCGTTTGTAGATTAGTGGTACATGATCTTCAATCACTTCACAGCTTTGGTGTCTTGGCAGTTGCAGGTGAAAGCCGTTTTTGTTGTGAGGCATTTTTGTCCATACCTTTGATTTGGTCAACAATTATCCATTATTAGAAGTCAGGGTGGTTATGTTATTATCCTTATTAAAAAGTGGAAATTCGAAATCCTGCCTAAAATACCACTCTCGCTGCGATAACCATAACACCTCACTGCACTGGAAAATGTGGGGACAGGAATACCTTTGGAAAAAAAAAACTGGTTTAAATTGGGGGTTTTTTGGGGTCGACTTGTAATACCCTCTACCACAACTGGAGTGGCATGACAGTGAATTCCACATTAACTCACCAGAGATTTTGCGTCTCCCACCCCTCCTCCCAAGACCACCAGAAGATAAAAACAACCCCTAATGCACTAATTGGGGTCATGCTGATCACTATGTAAGCAAGTCTGAATGATAATCGGACTAGAACTGAAGGAGGAGTAACCGTGACAAGAATCCAACACACACAAACACACACCGGTATGATAAATTATAGTAAAAGGGATATTCAAAGTTTTGTATGGCCCAATGTAAGATGGGTTCACGTGTTATGGCAGATCCTTTGCTTGGTTCCTTTTATGCCATCAAGTTCTCTCTCTCTCATCATCCTCTCTCAGCTCATCTCTCTCTTCTCTCTCTCTGTCCTGCTGTCTCTGTCTCTGTCTCTGTCCTCTGTTCTGTCTCTGTCTCTGTCTCTGTCTCTGTCTCTTGTCCTGCTGTCTCTGTCTCTGTCTCTCTTCTTCTCTCTCTCGTCGTCATCCAGTCTCTCTCTCTCTCTCCCTCGCCCCCTCTCATCGCCCCCTCATCTACAGTCTCTATCACTATCTCTCACGATTTATATGGCTATCTATTACCACACCAATCTCTTCTCTTTTGTGATATTTCTTTCATATCTATATCTCTCTATTGATTATATATAATGTATATATATGTATATATATGTATAATATATATTGTTGTGGGCCGAGGTCCGTGGCGATAACGACCACTAAGGTGGGGGGAGGTTACGTCGTCTCCCACCAGACTCTCTGGAATTGTAGCCGTCCCTCTCGGATAATTCCGTGAGGCGGCGGGTCCGTTAATCCGACCGTGGACGCCA
The DNA here is from genome assembly GCA_035128595.1 of Eptatretus atami. NCBI lineage: Eukaryota > Metazoa > Chordata > Myxini > Myxiniformes > Myxinidae > Eptatretus > Eptatretus atami. The sequence continues at coordinate 74,255,785 of CM068955.1, read as the reverse complement.
AATACCTCCACGGCGTAGCATAGGGTTTTTTTTGTCTAGAGAACCAAATTTACCTAATAAACTACGCGGTGTCGTCTACGCGGGGAACCCATGCCCTCCAGTAGCGCCTTGCCCGAACCGGGACCACTCTACGCTCCCAACGCCCCAACGACCTTTCCAGTTGGTGCCAGGCGAGCGGATCTGCAAGTCGTACCGGCTTAGAATGAAATGGATTATTGGTATAAAAACCCGGTAAAACTCAGATCCGAAACCATGACTGGAACCAATGAAAGAAAGGACGGAAACGAACTGGGAACATATTCTACAGTAATTTATTACCAAATAAAGAAGACACAGAGCAAGACTTATCGGCGGAATATACCAGGCAAGATTTACAATGATTGGAATAAACACTTAAACATTTTCTACTTACACAGACGGCCCACACACTCAGAGCACACCCGATGATTTATTAAAAGACCACGCAGCCAGATAGGGAGATGAGCTGGGGGTCGCAGTTCGCTTTGGGTACCTGACACGTTGAAGGGAGGGGGTACTCCGCAGTGGCGGCACCTGCTAATAGGTGCGTAAGGCTCGGCCCACAGGTCACATCATGTGGGTCGTGCCATGGAGGAACCCGAGTGGAGCAGTTGGAGTCACGCAGGGCGGAATCAGGGTCACGGATGGGACCCAGGGAAAACTCCAAACGAACGCCAGCCAAATGCAGAAACTTCCAACTCGAAACGCCCTTAAGAACTCCATGCTCAAACAGACACGACGCACACCAAACGCAAATCAACTCCTTCAAAAAAACTTTCACTCTGAGGATCGGCGTCGTATTTTTATGTTACCTCCCGAACGGGGCGGGGGCTTGGTGAAACAGATGTCACCGTCCACCCCGATTGGACAGGATCTTCAATGGGGTCCGCTCTTTCTGGGCGGCGCTCTGCCAAACCGGGAGCGCCCCCCCCCCCCACCCACAGCATGTGGACCTCATCAAAGGGAGATGATCCAATGTGATATTAAGGAATGTTTGTAGAAGCGGCAAGGAACGGCGGACTGGACGTTTTTGCCCCGTATGCTTGTTGGCAGCGAGCGAGGGTTGCAAGGCTGGAAGGTTACGTTTGTGTTAGGTTTGTTGGATGGTCATTGGTTGGGATGATCTTGGAGGGTTTCGTTGAACTGGTTTGGTTGTGAGTGTCTGTTGTACTGTTGTGTTAGATGGTCTTCTGTTATGAGTACGTTTCGGTGGTTTGTTGGATGGTCGTTTAGATGTAATGACCTACCTTCACAATGACGATCACAATGCTACAATTGAATTCTCTACTAGACAAAAGAGAAGGGACCTGTCTACAGCAGATGTACTTAACTGAATGGAATTGACTCTTGGGGACATCTGTATGTTGAATGCATATGGTTTCAGATCCTAACAATTATATATATATATAAAGAGATTGTATAAGATATAGATAGTAACGATACTAGATAAGGTGTGTGTGTGTGTGTGTTGTGCTGTGGTGTGTCGTGTGTGTGTGTGTGTCTTCATAAGCTCCAAAACCAGAAACCTGTAGGCAGCTCGAAAGCTGTTGGCAGTTACACTAAGTGAAGTGCATGAGTGTAAATTGGGTGTTTAGGTTTAATTTTAA
>CM068955.1:74222290-74232705 GCA_035128595.1 Eptatretus atami | reverse complement strand
TCTTCCAAATCTCTATCCCCTCACCCCCAATTATGTCCTCCCCTCCCCCTTTCTTCTTGTTCTAAACAATGTTCCCATTCCCGTTCATTAAGAGCAATGTTAAAAGTAAATAATGACGAAACGTATAATTCACAATCTCACGAGATGCCGTCATCTCGTGATTCTTCAGTAAAAATAGTGGATAAGTAAGCTAAATCCCAGGTGACAAATAAAAAAACCATATACCGTCATTCGTAATGGAAAATACAATATACAAACGGAACTCCTTGGACAAACACCTTCATAATTAATGACATGGATTTTTATGGTCCTTGGTCAAGTAGTTTAAGAGAAAATCGTTGGAAAGACAAACAAACAGAATAAGTGCATTATTTATATATACATACTCATATATTGAAAAATAAAAACTGATGCCGTTTCTTGGACTATTGTGAATGTGTCGGTGTGCAGGTCATTTTGAATGCCCCGTGTTGAAGCTCAACAAAGGTAGCATCAACTGTAGCTGAAAAGCCCTTTTCTGTCAGCAAAAACCAAATAGGTAGAAAACATAAATATGCAAAGCTACAGCCATGACAAAAAGCCAACAGAATGGTTAAAGTACTGAGCCATTTGCACCAAAATATTACAAAAAGTTCAACAAACAAGACATACCAAAATCAAAACAAGTGGTGTCAGAAACTGCAATATTGTGACAGCGATAAAGTGATTTGGCCAGAGCGTACAGAAACTGTTTCCGCATGTTATGGTTGTTTTAATATCCGCAATGATATTGGATGCTGGGCCCAACATTCCAAGCTCCCAGGTGGCAGAAACAGTGCAGTCGTACTGTCGGCCAGCGTGCTCATGGACTTGTGATTGCAAACCTCCAAGGGTATGTGACATAAGGTAATAAAATATATTGGGGAAATTATTTCGTGTTTCAACAAATCTCATCTCACTGCATTTGTGTTCCTTTATTTTACACCTTCCTGGCTATAAATATCTGTTTAAACAATTAAAAAGGGACAGAAAATGGGGGACTCAAGGGGATATAAAAGTGATAAAGTAGTACAAGGGTGTGCGAGAGAAGGGAGATGTTTGGTAGGTATGGTGGGTGGGGATCAGTGGGGGGGGGGGGCGAGGGGATGGGGGATGAAACATTTTGCCATTATTGCATATACCAAGTGCAGATAGCCCTTTCGCCTCCATCTTCAACCTTATTCCTCAGTTATTAAAGAATACGAAAGTATGAATAAATTAACCCCTTTCTTCAGGAGGGTGAAAGTGAATCTAAACAAATTTCAAAAACCTAGAAATACTGAATCTGGTCATTACAGAATGTTAAATTTTACATACACAGTAAAGAACAAAAATGTGTATTATTAAGCAGCAAATACAACTTGAATGAATTCCCCATTAATGTCGCTGGAAGCCACCGTGTCATGTCTTTGGCAGTTGATAGTCCACAACTGCCGCGATATGCAAATCACGCGAGGCTTCAGAACCAATCAAGCAATCATAGATCCAGAAAGGAATGACATGACTACCTCCTTAAAAGTTATTGTGAAATTTTGTTTCTTCATGCTGCATTTTCTTAACCCTTTGAATCAATCGCTTTAAGTAAATATAAGAATAACAAGTGGAAAAATTCAGTAATCATGAGAAATGAAATTCTCAATTTTTTAACATGGGTATTAAGGCTCGTGGAAGAGCGGAACAATGGGCAGCAAAGGGCCAACAGACACTGCGTGAGACAATGAGGAAACGAGAGGGGTGGGGGGAGTGATGAACTATATCATGAGGAGAGAATCTGCACATTAAAATGGGTCAGGATTGAAAATGTTTTTTAAACTTTAGTTTCCCTTTAAATGAAAATAAAGTATGTAAATTAAAACTGAATATACATCAAAACTGGTTCATTCCAGTAAAAAAAAAGGTGCATTTGTCATTTATTACTGGCGAGCTGACTTCCTATGATGACCAGCCTCAGATTAGACAGTGGGCCAATGTCAAGCCTGTCAATTGGTGAAGGAAAGGTTCAACGACACGAGGTGGTTCAAGAGATTATAATCGATATCCCGCTGCCAACTCCATTCCGCCAGCAACAGCCAAGCCAAGAATCCCAGGTCGCCATTTGCAAGCAAACTCTGGTGCCCCTCAGACAATCACATCATACCTCGTACATGAGAAATACAAATGCAACTCGAAGGGCACTCGGTAGAGCGGATACCTCTGCTCTGTAATGCCTGATCCACGAGAACATATCGGGCCCAAAACATTTTTGAAATATCATGCTATACAGTACTATATCGTTTTTGGCCCCATCTCTCAATGGTGAAGAATCACTTTAAAAATGAAATAATTATCGTATCCAGATCCGGATCCGGATCTTCACCAAAATCGAATCGATTCCTTCTTGCCACACACCCAATATGTCCACCAAGTTTCATCCCAAACAGCCAACAACTTTTTGAGACCGTGCTATATCTCGTTTTTGAGCCCTCTCAATGGTGAAGAATCACTTTAAAAATTCTAGCAGTCGGATCCGGATTCGGATCTTCACCAAAATTGAATCATTTATTCCTTGTCACACACCCAATATGTCCACCAAAATTTCCATCTGATCCATTGTACAACTTTTTGAGATGGCCGAGGGGAAGTGTAGGGGGAGGAGAGGAGAGAGGGGAGGGAGTAAGGGAGGAAGGAGAGAGAGGAGAGGGGACCAGAGAAGGGAGACAGGGGAGGAGAGAGGGGAAGAGGGAGGGGAGGAGAGGAGGAGAGGAGAGGAGGGAGACAGAAGGCTTAGTAAGGGATGGGGGAGGAGAGGAGGAGGTGAGGGAGGAGAGAGAGTGGAGGGAGGGAGAGAGAGGAAGAGGGGAACAGGGGCGAGGAGAGAGAGGAGCGAGGGGAAAAATTGAGTTCTTGAAGGTCACATCTTAGCATTACCATGAGATTACACATTAAAAACTGGTATTGCACATATCATGTGATGGAAATAAATTGTGTGGATTACATAATTTCTGGCTCTGATGAAGTCCCAATTTTTGTAAAACTCTACATATACAGTATCTAACTGTCCAAATGTCATACATGTCCATGTCCGTGGGTTTCCACCGGGTGCCCCACGAGTTATAAAAGGAGCCGTCTCTGTCTGTCTGTCTATTTGTCGTGTTATAACTTGAGAACGGATTAACGGATTTCAATGAAACCAACCACGGTGGATTCAGGGAACTACCGGGAAGGTTTTTGATGCAAAAGTAAAGAAAAATAAAGGTCGATTTCTGTGCATGGGTACATGGGCACACATATTGAAACTGCAAACGTCAACTTGCGAAGCTAATTATCCCCACATGGAGGGCAAGATCTCCCAGGAATTATTTTTTCTTCTTGCCCCCAAGATTAGTCAGCGCAGCAAAGATTAGTATATCCGCCAGCGAAGTGACGGGTCTTATATGCTCATGGTAATAATAACAGCAAGAATATAACAATGATACACTTATATTTAAAAAAAGAAACGGTTTGGGTAAAATTTTTAAATCATTAAAAATTACTATTGTTTGTAAATTACAAAGTGTCATGTGCAGAATCTTAGCGTTCCATGACATAATCACACCGCAACGTGAAGTGAAAAGCCAGTTAAGCAAATCTGAGTCATGTTCGCATCCGTCCATCTGTCTCTTTACGACTTTATGATTCGGCAGGTCACGGGGCGTGGTCTCGCCGCCGGTCGACGCGCTCGCCTTAGCTGATGGCGTGAGGGGGCCGCGCCCGCTCTCGATCCGGTCACGCTGGGCTGGCATCCGCCCCACGTGGGTGACCGGCGCCTTGCGGATGGTTCGCTCCGTCATTCTGTCGCCGGGCTGTCATTACCGGGGTGCCCGTGCGGGCTGGCGGTCCCTGTCTGGCGCCAGGAGCGCTGGCATCAGGCCGCGTCTGGCCCGCCGTCTTGCGGTGGCCGCGTGGTCGCCTGGTCGGCGGGCCGTGGGCTTCGCTGTGCCTGACTGGTTGGCTGCTCGGGTATCCACGTGCGCGGCTGCGGGCGTGGCGTAGCGCTGCGAGGGAGGGCGCGATGGGAAGGTCCGCCGGGTGCCGTCTGTTCCGCGGCGATGGGTCCCTCAGGTCGGCGGCTCTCCGGCCGGGTGGCGTGCTCCTAGGTGCGTGCGGGCGGGCGTTGCTGCCACGGGCCTCCGCGGGGGGCCGTGGCTCACGGCCGCCCGCCCGCGGCCCTTCGCGTCTCAGCGGACGGCTGTAGCCGTGGCTATTTTTAATGATGCTGACCCCGGGATCTTCTTCCGAATATGCCTATGCTCGTGCCTCTTGCTCCGGAATCTGGGTCGCCTGAGGGCCGTCTTCGCCCTCGCCTGTGGCGGCGGGCGGCTCTCTGGCGCCGTCGCGGGCGCCCTCTTCTCGAGCGCACCGCCCTCGCCGAGCCGTCTGTCTTCGCGTTTGTCTCAGTCGTCGAGGCTGTGTTGCTGCGGCCCGCGTGCTGTTGAGCGGGCTCTCGTAGGGCTCGGTGCCCCGGTGCGTGGTCTGCTACGCGCACATGCTGCTGGTGGTTCTGGGCGGCTGGCGCGGGTCCTATCGGCCGTGATCGGGTGGTCCGAGCCGCTCCCTGCTGCGGCTTACCCGTCGCGCATGCGGTGCACCCTGGCGCGTCGGTGCTCGTTCTCTCAGCCGCTCGTCGGGTCGACCTGGCTCTCCTTTCGGGGTGACTCATAATGACGCGTACGTGGTCGACTTGGCGGGGACGCCTTCGCGGGCCAGGACCTCATTGCTCCGTCCGAGACCTGCCCGCGAGCTCTGTGGCCGCGGCCACAGTGCGGGGGTCTCCCTGTCAGCGAGGATTGGCCGGCTGCGCCGGTCCCCGGCGGGTGGTACTTAGGCTCCGCGTCAGGCTGTCGGTGCTGGGGCCCACCCCCGGCTGTGGCGACGGTGCGCGGCCCGGTAACAATACATAAAAGGAAGTATAAAAAACAAAAAAATTAAAAAGAAAAAAAAAAATAACAAAAAAAAAAAAAAACAAAAAAAAAAAAAAAAATAAAATAAAAAAAAAAACAACACATTACAAAAAAAACAAAAACACAAAAAAAAGAATAATATAAAAAAAAAGAAAAAAAACAATAAAAAAAAAAAATAAAAGAAATAAAAAAAAAAAAAAAAAAAAAAAAACAATGAATATAAATAGAATGTTGTATTTTGAACACGATTAGGAACATGATTTGGAACAAAAGTTTGCCGTTTTACTGGACTGGCTCTGATTCATCCTGACCGCACATGTGCAGAGGAGTGAGATAATTTTACTCTGTCTGCCTGTCTGGCAGTCAAACAAAAGTGAAAATCATTCCGAACAAGAAACTTCCTGTTTTTAAGGAGGTCATAAAGGACACATAGTTAGGAATGAAGAAGTAATGTCACGTGTTAGATAGGATGGTGTAATAGACACTGGGTTAAAATAGTGGTAAAACCCAGAATTTATTTATATACATGACCGGTCAAAAGTTTCAGAAACACCCATTTTTCCCAGTTTTAACTGCAATTTAAGCAGTTCAAGTCCAGTGAATACCCTGAAATGGTACAAAGCTAACACTAAACTGCCAGAGGTTAAAAACAAAGTTTAGGTACAATAACTGAAAATAATGTAAATTTCAGAGTTGTTAAAAAGGCCCTTTTCAGGGAACAAGTAAAGGTTAGCAACTGTAGCTATTCTGCAGCAATGAAGTAAATTAAGCCTTAAAGTTGATGCAAACACTAACTAAGGTGTTCCAACATTTGTGATTAGTTACAAACCCTCTGCTTATAAAAGCAGTGTTGGAAGACTGTGTTGCTGCACCTCTGAAGCATTACTGGGACAATATTGCACTGCAGCAAGTAGTATATTGCTATCAAATGGCGAGAAAAAGACAATTAACAAAGGAAGACAGACAGACCATATAACCCTTAAAAGTGTGGTCTTTCCCTTCGAGAAATTGCAAAGTAAGCAAAGGTGTCAGTGAGTACAGTTTCCGACCCATCAAAAGGCACTTGGAAACTGGAGGAAACTCTGACAGGAAGAGGTCTGGAGACCAAAGCCACAACACAATCGAAGATAAATTTCTGAGAGTCAACAGCTTGCGTGATAGGCGCTCACAGGACAGCAGCTTCAAGCACAGCTTAACACTGGTTGAGTAAGGAAGTCTCAGTTTCAACTGTGAAGAGAAAACTTCGAGCTGGTGAGTACCTACAGACAGTGGCCGAGGAGGGACAAACCACAAAACGCGACAGGGTGTTGGGCGCCCAAGGCTCATCGATGTGTGAGGGCAACGAAGGATATCCCGTCTGGTCCGAACCGACAGAAGGTCTACTGTGGCACGTCACAGAAAATTTTAATGGTGGTCACGGGAGGAATGTGTCACAATCCACAGTGATCGCACCCTGCTGGGTATGGGGCTGCATCCCACAGACCGGCAGAGTGCCCATGATGACTCCTGTCCACCATCAAAGCACTACAATGGGCAGCGAGGTCGGAACTGGACCTTGGAGCAGTGGAAGAAGGTCGCCTGGTCCGATGAGTTCCGTTTTCTTTTAGATACGTGGATGGCCGTGTACGTGCGCATTTACCTAGGGAAGGATGACCAGGATGCACTGTGGGAAGACGACAAGCGGTGGAGGGAGTGTGATGCTTGGGCAATGTCTGCTGGGAAACCCTGGGTCCGGCCATTCATGTGGACATCAATTTGACAGTGGTCACCTACCTAAACATCGTTGCAGACCGGTACACCCCTTCGTGGAAATGGTATTCCCTGATGGCAGTGGCCTCTTTCAGCAGGATAATACGCCCTGCCACACTGCACACATTGTTCGGGAATGGTTTGAGGAACATGATAAGTGTTCACGGTGTTACCCTGGCCTCCAAATTCTCCAGATCTCAATCCGATTGAGCATCTGTGGGATGTGCTGGACCGACAAGTCTGATCCACGGCGGCTCCACCTCGCAACTTACAGGATGTTTTGGTGCCAGATACCACAGGACACCTTCAGGGGTCTTGTGGAGTCCATGCCTCGGCGGGTCGGCGCTGTTTGGTGGCACACGGAGGACCAACACATATGAGGCAAGTGGTCATAATGTTTTGGCTCATCAGGTGTATATATATATATATATATATATATATATATATAATATATATATATCTTCTTCTTCTTCTTTCGGCTAGCTCCCGTTAGGGGTCGCCACAGCGGATCAACCGTCTCCATTTCGCTCTATCCTCCACATCTTCCATTGACACTCCAACCACCCGCATGTCCGCCCTCAACGTATCCATGAACCTCTTCTTTGGCCTTCCTCTTCCTCCTGCCTGGCGGCTCCATCTTCAACATCCTTCTCCCGATATACTCCGCTTCCCTCCTGTGCACATGTCCAAACCATCTCAATCTCGCCTCTCTCACTTTGTCTCCAAACCGTCCTACCTGCGCTGTCCCTCTATATACTCATTTCTTATCCTATCCATCCTCGTCACTCCCAACGAGAATCGCAGCATCTTTAACTCTGCCACCTCCAGCTCCGCTTCCTGTCTTTTTGTTAGTGCCACCGCCTCCAAACCATACAACATAGCTGGTCTCACTACCGTCTTATATACTTTCCCCTTCACTCTTGCAGCTACCCTTCTGTCACAAATCACTCCTGCAACTTTCTCCAACCACTCCATCCTGCCTGCACTCTCTTTTTCACTTCTCTCCCACACTCTCCGTTACTTTGGACAGTTGATCCCAAGTATTTAAACCCATCCACCTTCCCCACCTCAACTCCTTGCAACCGCACCATACCACCACCCTCCCTCTCATTTACGCACATGTACTCCGTCTTACTCCGACTGACTATTCATTCCCTTCTCTCCAGTGCGTACCTCCACCTCTGAGGCTCGCCTCAGCCTGCTCCCTACTCTCCTACAGATATGATGTCATCGCGAACATCATAATCCATGGAGACTCCAGTCTGATCTCGTCCGTCAACCTGTCCATCACTATTGCAAACAGGAAAGGGCTCAGAGTCGATCCTTGGTGCAATCCCACTTTTACCTTAAACCGGTCCGTCCTTCCTACCACACACCTCACCGCTGTCACACTGTCCTCATACATATCCTGCACGATCCTCACATACTTCTCCACCACTCCCGACTTCCTCATACAATACCACAACTCCTCTCTTGGCACCCTATCATAAGCTTTCTCTAAATCCACAAACACACAATGTAACTCCTTCTGGCCTTCTATATTATATATTTATATATATATTATAATATCATTATGTCTCAAAAAGTTGTGGACGAGGTATGACAAACTTTGGGATGAGTTGGTTATGTGACAAAAACAAAGCGGATCAGATTTTGGTTCAGATACAGCCCATCAGTGGGATACAAAACATAAACTGTTCAGCCTGGCAGAGGTATGCTCTCTACCGTGTGCAATTATATGTTCTTGTTTTGCCAAGTGTCGCTCTACAAGTGATTTTTTTTTTTTTTTAACCACAGGAGCAACTACTCATGTTGAATGTTTTATTAATAATTATGACGTCATATGTCACGTGGTGTGGCAGCCATGTTGAAAAAACGGAACTTTGGATCTCTGTATTTATAAAACTGCACCAAGGAAAAAATTGAAACTTGGCACATGGGAAGTACTCCTCATGTTGAATACGTATGATTTTTTTTAAATGATGTCATGGGTACCTTCATTATGACATCATAATTGCATGTGCATAATGCTACATCTGATCTGTATGAAAAAAATTAAGGGTTATTTCGGGATAAAATTGTCCACAGAAGAAAAAAAAATGATGACATCATTGGTCACATGATTTGGCAGCCATATTGTTTTTGTTCTTTTTAAACCTTCAAAGATCTTCTCTGAAGTGGCTGAACAGATTGAGGCAAAGCTTTACACGTATGACCACCTATCCATGAGGAACAAAACGTTCACATATATGACATCATAGGTCACATGGTTTGGCAGCCATGTTGGATTTATCCTAAAACATAAAAATCTTCATCCAGAATGGCTGGTCATATCAAGGGGAAACTTCACACAAATGTTCTCTAAGCCATGGGTGTACACTGTACAAGTTTGTGAAGGAATAATTGACAGGTCACATGGTTTAGTAGCCATATTGGATTGAAGAAAATATTAAATAATGTTTTCTCTGGAACAGCTTAACTTCACATTTAAGTTCTAGTAGTGATGGGGAATATATGTTTTATATTTCAACTTCTATGCAGGGTCTGTCAGCCAGAATTATTTAATTTTTTGATCTGGTTTCTTTTTTTTCTATTTTTTAATAAGGCGCGCTTGGCTTTGCCTGGATGTGTTTGAGGGTAGAGGAATAGCAGCTGAAATGTGAATCCTATCCAGGTTCCACCTGATGACTTCTGCTTGTTTCAGTTCCTTCTGATTACTCCAATGCAGGACTGTACCTATTTGGTCTTCCGTTTGATTTGAATTGAATTTATTTTAATCCCATTCTAAATTGAATTGAATAATAATAAAAACGTCATGGGTCAGGGTCAGGTGTCCAATCAAAGCGGAGTTGCAGCAAAGCGGGACGTCTTGGTACCCGATCATCACTGCCAGGAGTTATAAACTGGCAGTTCTAATTATGTCTCCTATTAATTATGTAACACACCAGTACACAAATGCCACACAAAACTACACAAACACCACACAAAACAAGTCCTGGCAAGGGTCTGCAATCTCTGATGACAAAATAAACAAGAAAAAGAGCAATGAGAATGCCATGAAATGGAAGCACCAAGAAGCCGCTCTTTACACCTTATGTGTTTAAAACATGGGAATTCTTCTGGGTTCTTTGTCGTAAATTAGCCTCATCAACTGAGGAAATCATGAACATCATTTTGTTGTATCGTACTCTCCATCAGAAAACTGCAATAAAACTAAAAAAATAAAAAAAAAACATCCCTCCCCCACCCTCCCCGCCCCACACACACACATACACACACACACCCCCACACACACACACCCCCACACACACACACCCCCATACACACACACACACACACACCACATCCATTTATAGTAGAATGAAGTGCAAACCCTCGTTCTAATCACACCCATTCTGTATACATGCACAGAGAAAAAAAAACTAACTTTTTGGTGTCACATACAAGAAGTTGGAAATATCAGTATTCCAAACAGGTGAATGTAAAACCCATCAATTTTTTCTTGTTTTTTCTTTTTCTTGAACCAGGGGGATCGAACGAAAACCCCACAACTCATCCCATGTTCCAATTTTTTAATTTGACCAAAATTTCCCGATATATCCATCAAAAGCAACAACGCAATAACAGATGTGCATGCATTGAAAAAGTCTCGTGTGATCCAAGTTCACAAATCTTCGAGGTACAGCCGGAACACTGAGAAATGCCACATTGTGATGTAGGTCAAGTGTG
>CM068955.1:74170920-74185116 GCA_035128595.1 Eptatretus atami | reverse complement strand
GATGTTGGGAAAGTGAGGTGCGAGAAATTTAGCAGAGGTAAAGCGACTTTCAGGCCAACCTCGAGATAACTTACTGTCAGGGCGCCATAAACGCATGTGTGGATTGATAATTTTCCTTTCCTTCTTAGAAACTTCACGCGGAGTGCGGGTTTGGCGAGGAAAGACTTAAAGCACCAGGTTGAGTTAACTTAAGGATCATTATACGCAGGGGTTCACACATTTTAATTTTAATTCGGTTCTCTAATGAGTCCCAGCAGAAATGGTTTGGTACTCACAAAAAAAAATTTTGTCAGCTATGAGTGCACTCGTCTGCTTTTTAACACTCTTCTCAGCTTTGTATGCATCTTACTCCTCTGTAAGTGGTCTCTCAGAACGTTCACTCCAGACGAGACACTAGCAAACCGCTCTTTTTTCGTTCTGGACACTCCTGAGCCCTTTCTCGTTTTTATATTTGAGATATTGTGCTATATATCATTTTTGGCCCTATCTCTCAATGGTGAAGAATCACTTAAAAAAATTCTCACATCCGGATCCGGATTCGGATCTTCACCAAAATTTAGCATTGCTGTCCTTGGCCGTTCACCTACACGCTCAAAACAATTTCAGAACAATTGCTTGAAACCTGTGCCCAAAAATCGTGTGACAAACAAACAAATGAAATTGCTCGTTGAGCAAGGAATTGCCGGAATAACTTTGTCATATTCTCCAGATCTCTGAAAAAACAAAAACCTGGAAATCATTTGGTTCTTATAAGTCGATAGTGCTGTGTTTAATGAGTTATAAACTTAGTTTGGTCATGATCATAACTTGGAAGTCAATCGGACTTGAAATGGCGTTTTTATCACAATTTGAAAGTTTTGACCCGACCCCCCTGACATTCAACCGCTAAGAAGGGTGTTGGTGTGACACCCCAATGAGACATATGGTTGGATGCAGAATTGGAAGATGCACATTTTGGATTGGTTTTGAAGTCCGATACGACCATTTTAGCGGACGTTATTGCGAAAATAAGAATTTCGGTTTTTCGGTGACCTTGACCTTGACCTTTGACCTAGATTCACCAAAAACGACAAGTGTCTAAATTGGCCATGGCCACGTCTCACCCAGTTTGTCATGATCGCTGAAATGGTGTGGCTGCTACAGGGTAAACAAACACACAAGCAAAACAGACAGACAGACACAGAATGACACACACAACCGACCAACATAATTGCCGAAATCCGAAGGATTCTGGCAATTAACAAACACTACAGACCAACATACTTGGCAAAAAAAAAATTTCGCCAAGTAATAAATATGAACTGTTCGTGGAACCGCCTTGCAGCTCGTGGCTATTCTCACCAGCAAGACGAGTTCTTAATTATTTTGTGTTTCCTACACTCCTCTCTATCCCTCTCCCCTTCTTCCTCTCTCCCTCTCTTTTGCCCCACTGTCATTTCATACCCTCTGCCACCTCACTGTTGCATAAGCCTCGATCTTGTAAAGAAAATAAGAGAAAAAAAGCAAATAAAACTAATAGAACCACTTTATTTTGAGCCTCCTGATGTTGAACCAACTTGAACCTCCTGCAACCCAACAACTCTAAGATGCCGAGTCTCGACAGTTTCACCAAGAAGCTGCGCTATGAAATGTTAAGCTTTCTTGAACCCTTTCCTTCTTCTGCCAGCAGGGAACACGTGAACCCTGACCTTCCAAGTCAACCTTCCAAAAGTCAATATCAGTCATTCAAACCCCTACATGTTCCTTACACCCCTGATTCTGCTCAGACACACCAACCTCCGACTCACTCTAACCCTCTCAATTCTCGTCCCTATCTCTTCTCTCTCACAGGTCATTGTGGGGAATGTACAAACAATATTACTTTGTTGAAATGGATTCAAACTTTTGAGGGTGAAACTTTTAAATTAAAAACAATAACAGCTTGAAGTGCATTTTTTTGCTTTTCGACAAAATACAGCATAGACCTACCATACCTCACAATTTTCCCAAGGTTTCAGAGTGCAATTGCAATATAATGAAACAATCAAACATAACGCATGACCATACCAAAAGGTAAAATGAGAAATTGCTCAAGCATAACACTGTATGCCTATTTGTGTGCAGGGCTTGTGTATTGCATACACACATTTATTTCTAATACTTCGCATTTGATGCGAGAGCTCTAAGCAGACCAGGCTTAGATGTTGTGAAGGCCATGAAAACACGACATGGCACTGGGACATTGCATGTTACCTGCAGTTCAGCTTTCATGAGATCAACACTACACCTGCTCCTACAACCACCCCACTTCTGTCCCATTAGTGAAAACACTCGCTCAACATGAACATTTGATGGGCGTATGACAGTGATGTCAACAAGTCTCATGTCCTCGAGGGCAAGTCTTAAGTCAAGTCTCAAGTCAAGTGTCACGTCATAATGTCATTATCTTTTAATACTCAAAAGGTTTACACGAGTCATGAGCCGGTTGCTTTCAAGAGCTTGATGATATTGTTACGGCTGTGGAAATTCGCAAACCACCATGAAGGGCCCGTAGGTGAGATATCTCTAAGACTCTCATACCTTCAGAAACTGGGTGCACATTAAAATACTACCTATGAAAAGGAGCACTAGCAAAACCCCTTCACTCAATATAAAATAAAAAAATGGATCTGCAGAAGGATCGAAAGAATATATCATGTGACGGAAACTTCCCGACAGAATGCAACCGCACCCCAGGCAGTTACCGTCATGCTTAAGCTGCTGAGACTTCAACGATAGCTGAACTTTCACTATTCTCACAAGTGACTGTAGACCAGTTATCGCCGGCCTGTGATCTGGCAGGGCCGATTATCGTGCCGGTTATAAAACAGGACTACAATACATTTTTTTCTTTTTTATATACACTGTCGAGGCCGCGTATGAGAGCTACCACAAGAACGTACAACGGGAGCAAAGACAAAAGGGGCGGGAGAAGGAAGGAAAAAACGTGGGAACAGAGACATGAGGAGATCTGTGGAAGGGAGAGGGATGGGGTGGTACACGGGGTAAACGAGATGGACACTACAAGGACTTTCAGTCCTTACATGACAGGGACTTTCAGAAAGAAAGCAGGAGTTTGAAGGAGGTGGGTTTGGGGTTGATTAGCGGGGTAGAAAAGATCGTGGTTTTGGATGGAGGAAGATAAGACATGGTAGTGAACAGCTGTTTGAAGACCTGGAGGGAAGAGTGGATTGAAGAGAGTTGTAGAGTTGTTCAATGCAGGAAAAAAAGGGAATGAAAGAGTGAAGGTGATTAGCGATTCTTGGATATGGTAGTTTTACAGAAGGGGGTTGCTGTTGGACCTTGAGCGGCCTGTGGAAATATGGGGGGGGACATATCTCAGACAGAGCGTTGGGGAGGGGGAGGCCGGAGAGATGGTGGAAGACAGAAAGACCACCGACCTGCTTGCGGTGAGAGAGTGAGAGACCCAAAGACTCAGCCTCATCGTGGGATTGGTTCTTCAACCCCTTCAGGATTTTGATGAAATCTTCAAGTCAGATTTAACCCTTCAGGACCAAAAATTAATCCAATTGCTTGCCGAACAAAATGGCGGCAACACCAGGCAAATCATTTCTCATGACATAAATAATTTATTTCACAATGCACAGAAAAACCAAATCCTGATGCAAAACACACGTGGTGAAGACACGTACAGTAGCTAGTGAAGAACAACTGAACATGAAGCTAGAGGAGAAGATGCATGATGCTGCCTTGTCTCCATGAGGCAGACAGCGGGCCAGAGCAGAGCGAGCCAGCAGCTCGAAGTAAAGCGGTGGTCAGACAAAGCACCAGCGGGTCGAAGCCTGACAAATTGAGCTGGTTAAAGAGACAATGCATCAGAGAGTCAGAAGGAGACTGTTAAGCACAGCCATTGAGAGTTCATCACCCAATCATTTTGTAATCTGAAATCATGTGATCAGATCATGACATACCAATCATTTTCCCCTTGGGCGAATGCATCATGTGCTGTCACGAAATCTCATTGCAGGTTCTTTGCATGCATATCAACAGTAGAAGGGTGCAAATTTACTTTAGGCAAATCTCTCATCTCTCCTGTGCCATATTCTGTTGGCAGAGTGTCAGTGTGCCAAGAGAGTTTCATAACAAGGATTATATTGCCTTCTGAGCAGTTGGTCAGGGCAGCACTTTGTAATTTGTAATTTGTTCAGGGTGTCGGGATAACTCACCTACTCTTCACAAAATATATTTAACGTCCATCAGCTAATGCTAGCAGGACACCTGGCTTCAAGTCCGTCCATGTGACAGCGCACTTGTGATGTAACACATCCTTGTGTGAAGTACCAACTGACAGTTCACAGTCAGATCGGGAATCAAGCCCAGATTAGACGTTCAGAGGCAAGCGTGTTACTCCGCACCTTCCGGTCGGACTATCATGCCTATCCATCCATCCATTGGAACCATACTCTGTACAGAGCGTCGGTGCTGCCGAAGCAGTTTCCTTGGCTATTGAGCACATCCTGCGGGTCGCCACTTCGACTATCATGCCTATAGCGTCTCGTATTATTCTCTTGTTTTTCACCATGTATAAAACTTTTTTTTCATTTGCATGGACAGCCCTTGTGAGCATTCACATTATTATTCGTGATGCTTTCTCTATTCATGTTTTATCTGGATAAAAATAAGTTCCACGGAATTGGCAATGTCATTTTAAGTTACAATGTCTCGGATACTTTGGCTCAGGAAATGGAAGGAAAGTCATGATTGTTGTTTGATTTTTCAATCGATCTGGCAAGATTCAGATTTTCATGTCAGATGATTATTAGCAAACCCGAAAGCAGATGAGACTTCCAAAAGCTTCATTCTCTCATCATCTTAGGGTTTATGGTTATCGAATGGTAATGGAATTGTGAGCTACTAATTTGATTCCACCTTGCTCATCACAGCCTGGCTGGCTTCTTTCCCATTGTGCCAGAGGGTATATGTCCCCTCCGCCCCCTCTGCCCATCTCCAAAGGTACAATAATGTAAAGTACAGAAGGCATTTTAGTTGGTGGGGAGAGTAGTTATGAGTATGGTGTCACAGCTGAAGATGTCTTCATTTAAGTTAAAAGGTGCGATTATGAAAGTTAAACGTTTCTATATCAGTATTTATATTTTGTACATTTCATGGGTCTTGCACAGTTGAGTTTGAATCGAACTATGAGGTTATAAATAGCCACCGTCTTACTGTTTTGTTGATACGTCATTCTAAATGAGCATTTTATTTGTTTTCTGTTTCCTTCCCTGGGATGAATTGTTCGTGTATTTTCGGTGTTAATTTATGCCTGGTGTGCTTAATGGTTAGGTTAGGTCTTGGATCCTAGATCCCGAGTTCAAATCCCACTCGGCTGTTGAATTAATTCCAGGTGGGGTTGACTCTGCCTGTCATCCTTCTGAGGTGGCAAAATGAGTACCGGCTTGCTGTATCCTGTGTCGGAGTGACGACCCGTCCAGGATTGTGCCCAATAGCCCAGGAGACTGCTAAGGCAGCACTAACACTTTGCACAGAGTGTGCTCCCAATGGATGGATGATGGTGTTCATTAAACCAGCACTCTGACGTCATTTCTCAAGCTTGTTTTCCTTACCTTGGGTAAATGAGATGGCCTAAGGTTTTCCGAGTTCAATTTGATCCCCTGTTAATGAGACACTTTCGCCTCTTCGCTGTCTCGCCTGGTTTTAATCCCCACCTGGCTATAACTGTCATCCCGGTGTCGCAGGCAGGACGAGGCATCAATGTGTGTGCCGTTCCTTGGATGGACGTTAAACTGGACGTGCTGTTTGCTGGCATTAGTTGGTGGACGTTAAAGATCCAATGGTGTCCTTTGTGAACAGTCGGTGAACAAATTAACAATTCCTGCCCACTCAGCTGAGTATCCTGTGTTTGAGTGGCAACCCTTTCAGGAATGTAACCCCACTGAGAAAACTGGTTCGGCAGAACGGACGCTCTGTATATAATAGAGCACAGTACATGGTGATGATCTTAATAAGAAGTGCCTCGAATGTTATCGAGTATGATATGTTCAGTGGCAAAAATTGAAAGTAGTCTTATTTGATTTATTTGCCTTTTTCTCTTCTTTTCTTCACAATATTGAGGCTTATGCAAGATTGAGGTGATGAAGGGAATGGAATAGGGGAGAGAGAGAGAGGAGATATAAGAAGAACTATTGGCTAGGTGAACCAGGTGTCCCGTATGTAACGGGATCGTCCTGTCTTTTGTTTTTACTCAAGTGCCCTGTATCCCGTTTCAAACCTTCCCGGGACCCACTATCCTGTTATTTGAAAATTGACTGGAAAGGCGGCATGCATCGCTGGCACGTACACCTCCATCATGGCAAAAAATTGCCGTCAAGAAGACCAAGCAGTATCCGGAAACACTGCACGGCGTCATCGGACTCAGCACACAGGACTGAGAGTGATGTAACTGTGTGGGCAAAGTTTACCGAAAAAGAGGAAGACGACCACAAAAAGGATGTGCGTCTTTCGTGACGAATGGCTGCTTCCCACCAGTTATGACTGCTTGATGAAGGATACTGTCAATTGTCATGGAGCTTACTGTGCAGTATGCTCGCGGAGTTGTCCATTTCCCATGGTGGCTTATCCGATACCAAGAAACATGCTGCAGGAAGCCTGCACAACAAGCCAAGGAATCAAAACTTCTTCATAGTAAAAGACTCTTCAGAAGCAGAAATAGAAATAATGATAAACATGTGAAAGAAAGTTTGGTATTATTTACTTTTTCATGTAAATATGTTCTGATTCTCATTTTCTCACCAGACATTGTAAGATGAACTTCCAGCATGTTTCCAATGTTCAGTGTAAGTTTCCATTTGGTGGCAACGCATTGTTTTCACGAAATTAGTTGAGCAGACACAGTTATTTCAAAGAGTAAAAAACGAATTACCAAAAACTTTTTGCCTTAACAATAAGTAGGGTGCTGCTTATCTATTTGATCAATTAGCAAAGAACCTATTGGACGGGATAATTCCCCCACTTTATGATGTCCCCTCCCTCTACCAGAACCCTCATTATGATTTCTTTTTTCAACCCCATTTCCTTTGGAGAGGGACACTTCGTCTGCGAACACGTTATGTGTGGGTTTGGAGCTTGTGATATATTCCAGGGTAATCAGGCAGCAGAATGCAGGGATTCCTGGTTCTTGATGTCCTCTACAGGTATCACTTATTGAGGTGGTGACTGTGTACTATACCGTGAAGCATGGTGATTCCTATCTACTTGGACTGCTCACTGAACTTGGGACTCAGCTGTACTCTGATTCCTCTTAGACGAAGAAGGTATCGTGTGGCAGAACCAAAAAAATAAAGGCAGATATGATTGTGACAAACGCGCTTGCTCCCGTGACTGTTCCGGACTTGCGAACCGAAATAAAAGGTTTACTCTTGCAATGATTTCTCACTATTTTTCTCTGGGCAACCGACACATCGAACAAAGGGAACAGAAAAATGCACCCGATTTGTGTGCAAATCTTTCGCCCCAAATTGGTGTGGGTAAAGTTGCTGGAATTTCGAACTTCCATATGAAACCACAGAAGCAATTGCAAATCTGTTTTTCTGAAATCTCTTGAAAATGAAGGTTTAGATTTGAACCAAGTGTCAGCCTTTTCAGCTGATGATGCGAATGCCAATTTTGGGATTCATCACTTTGCATACACATACATTCCAAAAAGAATCCACGTTTATTCAAACTGGCTGTCTAGCTCACGTGCTGAATAATGGATTCGAATCCGGTTTGCAGGAGTTAGATGTTGACACTGATTATGTGGTGATGAAAATACACAGTGCAGCAATTTTCCATCATCAGCAGTGCGACGTGAAAGTCTCAAAGAGTTCGCGGAGTTGTTGATCTTGAGTGGGCTGAGCTTATCAGCATGTGGGAACATGTTGGTTGTCACTGGGACAAGCTGAGGATCGTATTTTAAAAGTATGGCCTGCCTTGTTCTATACTTCAGTGGCAGTGACGATTGTACAAACATTTGTGGAAGCTTCTATGACAGAAGAAGAGCAGCATGAGCTCATGATGAAAGTGCCTGTACAAATGTTGTTGCATCTACCTCATGTTTTGTTCCAATTGTTCCCCATCTATGAAGTAGCGAGTCTCAAACTACATTCTATGAAAACATCTGCAAACGAATTGTATGATGTCATCGATTGCTTGCACAACAAACTTTGTAGATGATCAATGGACAATTTATTTGGATACCAGACCCAATGTGCTCTGAATAAGCTTTCTGGTGTCAAAAAGAGGCAATCACAAACAACTTCATTGCCTGCATCCAAACAATCCATCGTTTCCCTGAAATGTCTCAACTTAGTGGGAGAGGACCAGGTTTGACAGTCTAGTTCAACGCATTAAAAGTTTGAACTTCAGACAGGCTTTCAATGAATGGTCTCTGTGATGAATATTGCTTTGCTTACTGATGTTGAAGAGTTGATCACGATCAAACGGTTTCAGAAAAAAGGAAGCAGGTATTTGCAGCAAGCAAGGAGTTGAAAAACCTGTTGTATACTCTGATTTCATTTGCTTTGAGAATACCACAGAATGGCGACTCGATTCGGTACTTGGACTCGGTCACAAATTTGTAGCTTGAGACTTGGCCTTAAAGACTTGAGACTTGAGCTTGAGGACTTGTTGACAATGACGATGAAATGAATGAACACTTTATCAAAATATATCTCAGTGATGTGTTTGTGACTAATTTTCATTCGATGTCTGGTGGGATGTGATTATATTGATAAACAAAGACCACTGGAGTTGTGTGCCAAAGGGAGCATGAACTCTGTACAAATCACGCCGAGTTTAGAAAAGGTACAAGCTTGTACACCCCAAAGTGCCGCTGACTCCGACCTCTGATCGCACATCATGTGCTAGTGGAGTATAAAGGAGGTAAATTACAAAGAAAAGCAAGTCCGCTATAGTATCTTTCATTACATGGATTTACATCCTTGAATCCAGTGGGCACGTATGCTCTATGGTGTACATACGGAATTGCTATTGCTGCTGCTCTGTTCATCAATTTAGCTTCTTCCGTGTTTATTTATTTTTTAGTCTACATGTTTTTGGCGCATTCATGTAACTAAACACACACACACACACACACACACACACACACACAACACACACACACACACACACCACACACACACACACCGGTTTGAGCTTTGAGTGGACGTTCTTACCATAACACTGTCCAGACTGGCATCACTGCTTGCTTGTGCTACTCTGTGTGCATTCGGACTTCACTTCGTTATCGAAGCATGGCGGAGATTCTGAGGATGATCTTATATGCTTATAAACATTTGAATCACCAACCTTGCATATTCGGAGCGGAATCACCAAGATTAATGAGCTACAAAATAATGAGTCTGGTCACCGAGTTTTGTTCCCGGTTGCAACCATTTTGGTCACTAAATGTAACCATATTATACCTCTGAGTCTGGTCAACGAGTTTGAATTAAAGCAATTAAACTTGGTCATACTAAATTTTTTTCCATCATTTATTTTAAAGAGTACACATGACCAAAATATTGTTGCGAATTCGCGCCCGCCGCCGTGCGAACGGCCACGTGACTCGAATCGCGGGCACGTCGCCCACCGGACGGACAATTCTGTCGTGACCCTCTTGGACTAACGCCGGGAGCTAGTCACGGGTGGGCCTTTCGGCCTCACCACGATCGTGCCAATCGGCCACCGCGTGGGATAGGGTTGTGCCAAACTCGACCTACCTAAGTACCACGCGGATGGTAAACCGGGCGATCGCACCTCGCCGCAGGTCGACTCCGGACACGAGCCGCTTGGGCGGCCGGTTCCGTACTATCGGGATACCGAGCGGTGTTATCGTCGGCCTCGACGGTTCCGATTAATTATCGGGCGTATCACGCCCACTACGAACCCTTTTACGTGAAGCAAGATGGAGATTCAAACGAAGGAAAGGACGCAGCGAAACGGGGAACAATTCAACATAATGCACATTTATTTCACACACAGACCACGGAAGGCACGTAATTACAGTCACAATAAAATGCACATATATCAATTAAAACAAAAACAACAATGCAGAGCTACTACCGAATACGCGAACACACGGCAACACTTATACAATTCTACTTTACAGATGGCGCCAAACACATTTACTCACTCACTCAACATGTCTCCACACAACTCACCAACTTCTCAACACACACACCGCTGAACTCAGCCATCCTTCTGACTACTTCCCTAACAACTCGTGTCCCCACGTCGTCCCTTAAACTACAGCACGTTCCTTTTAATACTACGTAGCTAGCTACGTCCCCTCTACACATCCAAGTCTGTCACTGTCTTCTAAGATCCCATTTTTCCATTTCCCAACCTAATCTGGCTACAATCCCTCT
The DNA here is from genome assembly GCA_035128595.1 of Eptatretus atami. Lineage (NCBI taxonomy): Eukaryota > Metazoa > Chordata > Myxini > Myxiniformes > Myxinidae > Eptatretus > Eptatretus atami. The sequence goes on along the minus strand of CM068955.1, from coordinate 74,174,710 downwards.
AACTAATCCATTCCACAGATCCCATGAGGACTTACCCTGCCCATGAAGTCGGTCTAACTAACACTAACCCTTCCCCCTAGCTAGTGTCCATCCTGTGCCCTGGCCAAGGGGTCTCCACCCTTGCCCAGGGAATCCTGTTCACCCGAAGCGAGGCTTGCTTTGTTAAATTTTTTTTTTTCCAAATTTTGCGCAGCACCACGCGGCAACTCGCAGCCTGCGCTCTTTGCACCTGCCCGTGACGTCATGCAGCTGCACGTGCCTCGTCCCTCTTGCGGTACCATCCGGCAGGGATACCCTCCTGCCGATTCCAACCCTACGTGCAGCATGACGTCACCTCTGGCGACCACAAAAGCAAACCTCGCACTCCGAGGGCTCCCACGGCGAACACATGTGCTCTGCCCGTTGGAGCTTAACACAAGCTCGCGTGGAGAACCCGTCCGGTCAAATCCGTTGTCCTGCCTAAACTTTGTCCGTCCGCGGGATCGGCAAATCCACCGCTGGCGTTTCCGGACTGGGCTTCACTCCCGCAAGCGAGCACGTGGCGGCCTCGTGCGCTGCACAGCACGGACCTCGCGCTCGCTGCTGGGTGAACCGGCGCGGTCCCCATTACATCTACGGCCGCTACTCGGTTTTTGTCCTTTTGTCGCCGTCGTCCTCGCCATTCGACACACGCACTCCCGCGTGCCATGATGCTCACACACCTCTCCATGACACTCGGACATGTGGTTGCGTGTTCCCGCATACGATCGTCATCTCTCTTTCATACCGCTTTCTCACACACGTGGTCTCTGTTACACACACTTTCACTCACGATCGCATTTCACCTACGCTATGCGTGCGTTTCAGCACGCATTTCGAAACACTCGAAACCACACACACCGGGACACTCACGCTGGGAATTCGCGCCACAGGGGGGTCCGGGGTCTCCAACCCCCCAAGCTCCGTGTGCACCATCCACACACTCGCCCTCTATCGGACCCACCTGGTCGAGATCGCTTCAAGGGAGCATAGCGTCTCCCTCCATTCCCGAAGGAGGCTATCCGGCTGCTTGCACCGGGTCACGACACATTCCCCGAGCTCCCCTCATCGTCCTCCACTACTCCATGTGTGTGTGCTCGTCTTTCACCCGTCTTTATCGTGTAGTCTCTCCTCTACTTTTTCTATCTCCTTGCTCTGTTATTCCTTCAACTCCTGCATCTCCTCACCTCTACTCCTTCAATTTCTCCGTTATTTCCTTTAATTCCCGCGTCTCCGTCGTCACCTCTACCTCCTTTAATTTCTCCATTATTCCTTTAATTCCCGCGTCTCCGTCACTCTACCTCCTTCAATTTCTCCGTTATTTCCTTTAATTCCCGCGTCTCCGTCACTCTACCTCCTTCAATTTCTCCGTTATTTCTTTCAACTCTTGCGTCGTCCCTCGTGTCCGATTTTTTAGTTTCCCCGATAATTGTCGTGGCGGCAACACTCGTCATCAACTGTGCGAGTTCATACACTTCTCGTCCAATCATCATTATTTTCTCCGTCAATTCTTCCTCACCCGTTTCGTGGTCCGAACGCCGCCACACTCCCCCTCGACTCAGTATTTCCTTCAGGTAGCGTCCTGGTCCCGTTTGCAAATTCTCGGAGCATTTTTTATTCCTCCGCCATTGTTCCCAGATCCAATCCTTTCGCTTCATCGCAAGGTCCATGACGGCCATTAGTTGCTGCATTGTCACATGCCCTGGCCGCATCCACTGACCATGTTCAGTGGTGCAATTGTAATAATGAAAATAACCGATGCATGGCATAGCCACTTTTCCCATCCCTCGGGTAAGATGTGTCTTCTCACGGGTGTCCTGGACCATGGTTTCTACATCATAACACATTCATTTCTACCCCCGGCTCCCGCTCGCCTTGAGACTCCATCTTATTTCTCGTAAGGGGTTAATTTGGCCTGCTCGTAATTTGGAGAAATCGGGGGGGTCGCTCCTCTCACCCTGAACCGATTCCCGTGAATTTAGCTTGGAGACCGAGAGTTGTTTTCCCGCTCTCTGACACCAGTGTTGCGAATTTGCGCCGGCCGGCGTGCGAACGGCCACGTGACTCGAATCGCGGCACGTCGCCACGAGCGGACAATTCTGTCGTGACCCTCTCGGACTAACGCCGGGAGCTAGTCACCGGTGGCCTTTCGGCCTCACCACGATCGTGCAATCGGCCACCCGCATGGGATAGGGTTGTTCGCCAACTCGACCTACCTAAGTACCCACGCGGATGGTAAACCGGGCGATCACACCTCGCCGCAGGTCGACTCCGGACACGAGCCGCTTGGGCGGCCCGTTCCGTGCTATCGGGATAACCGAGCGGTGTTATATCGTCGGCCTCGACGGTTCGATTAATTATCGGGCGTATAAGCCACTACGAACCCTTTACGTGAAGCAGGATGGAGATTCACAACGAAGGAAAGGACGCAGCGAAACGGGAACAATTCAACATAATGCACATTTATTTCAGACACAGACCAGCACGGAAGGCACGTATATTACAGTCACAATAAAAATGCACATATATCAATTAAAACAAAACAACAATGCAGAGCTACTACGAATACGCGAACACACGGCAACACTTATACAATTCTATTTAACAGACGGCGCCAACAACATTCATTCGAAAGCAAAAGAAAAGGCCACCTCTCAAAGACAAGGGGCAGACGGGGCCCGTGGGCCAATATGTGCGCGTGACCTGAAGGAGGCCAGGCCCGCGAGACCGGGGGGGTCCTACCCGCGTCCTCGTGACAAGCGCAAATGTGGCTGCACGGCGGTGCCCCGACTTCGTGCTCCTTCGCGGGTTTCGTTGGCACCGCTTGGAGTGGGTGGGAACGGCGCCCCTTTTTGCACTTTCTCAGCGTGGGGAAAAGGGGGGAAATTTTGATGCCCTGGGGAGGAGAATGGCTGGCTGCTTGGGTCCTGCGACGAGCGATCCACCCGCGACCTCGTGCGGACCGCCGTCTTCCCTGCCTCGGACCCGAGCTCCTTGCCTCTTCCCCAATTCTCCTCAGCCGACTGCAGAAACCACCTCGATGCCTTCGCCACCCGACTCGACTCGCTCTCCAACCCCGACTTGACTGCCCCGATTCGCCTTGCGCCCGCCGTTTTTATAGGCCGGCAGGAGAAAACAGTATGCAAATTCCCGGATCAGGATCACTCTCGGGGGGGAGCCACGCTCGCCGATTGGACGGAGGAAAAGGGCGTGAATCTCCCCTGATCCTAGAATTTGCATATCTCGATTCCACACAGACGCGCCTGGAGGCGGGGCCAAGCCGCCCCGCGATTGCTAATTGGACGGATCAGAAGTGGGCGTGTAGCATTCCTGATCCGAATTCTCCTCGGAAAGGCCGCTATTTGCACTCGCGGCTCGGTGCGTATCGCTGAACGAGCCCAGGAAGACCCGACGCTCAGTGTTCACAGGTGCTGCGGAATGGCCGTAGAAGGAGAGAGGTGAGGGTGGTGGAGGGTTTTGGTGGTGCTTTGATGGTCAGGGTGCCGTTTGGAATGGCATGATGCGATGATGGTGGGAGCGAGTTGTGAAGGTAAGGTCGTGGTGTTGGAGTTGTTGTTGTTGTCTGAGGGTTGGAGCGTGGTTGCAGTTGGTGACGATGGCTGGCGTGGTGGTTAAGTGGTTGCGGTTGAGACGTGGTTGTTCAAAATAAAGATAGAACAGAAAAACGGCTATCTCAAAGCGTCGCAGCCTGAATGAATCACATAAATTCCCTCTAAACAATGGGTTTGGGCTAACTACACATGTATCTTAC